>BSBM01000337.1:1130000-1192500 GCA_027924585.1 Larix kaempferi | reverse complement strand
ACTTTAGTCAGGATTAGGGTAAAAGGACCATTGGCATTGCTGTAGTAGGACATATGCATATAATTGTGTAACACCGAAACAATATTTCCTAGGTGAGAATTATAGGATTAGCATGAATATTTCCTAGTCTACTTTTTTGTCTATCATGACTAATAATATTGTTGTCCCCTACATGCATTATAAATTTATGTTTTTTAGGTCAATTTTGAACCAGTTCTTTTGTTCCATGATTTCGTGGATATTTATAGGAATTTCCTGTATGTACAGTTTAAATTCAGTCACATTTCCGTACGCTAATTTGCATTTAAACACATTGCGTGCATTTACATATTGGCATGCTTAGTCATATGCCTTTATCAAATCGCAATATCATAAGGTTATGTTCAATCTATCATAATTTTGAAATTTATTGACTAAAATAAATAAGTTTTCTAATAGGAAAAGAAATATAAGTATATCTTAGGAAGGCTCAAGTCACTGGAGAGCCAGAAACCACAAAAGGGCATTAGAAAACAAAATCATTGTGTACTTCATACAAAAACTATAAAATACTCTAGAAAGTACAATGACTATATGCAGTGTCCTAGACAAACAACTTAATATATATGACAAAATACTTGCATGCAATTAACTAAAAACAATTGATATTTATTATTATGCTGAAAATTTATTGGCTGAAACAAGTAAGAAAATCTCATGATTGTCCTTTTTCCGAAGAAGGTGTGGACACCAAATCAGAATTAAGAGGCTCCAAGAATAGTATGGATGTTTCCCTTGGATAAGGATTCCTTTTTCACATACTACCTATAACAAACATTCCCAAAGAATATTTTAATTTAACTATAAGGCATCAACAAGACTTAACATCAATAAGATGCAAGGGGAATAATGCATCTTGTTGAAATGGAAAATTTCTAAAATTATTTTATATCTGTCATGCCACAATATATAATAAATTTTGCACACCCACCCATTCTGCAGAGGGTCAATCCCCATGTGGACCTCATGTATATATAGTTAAATATATATTTGAGTAGTCTTAATGGTTAAGAACATGTGTTTCTTCCTTGGAAGTTGTAGGTTCAAACACAAGAGGTAAGTAGGGTATGTTATGTAGTGGGGGTCCCTTGTACAAAAAACAAGGAGGTCCCAAAGGTCAATATTTAACATCTATCTAGGCTGTGACCTCAAATTAGATTATTATTATTATTGTTATATATAGAGAAAGAAAGAAAGAGATATACAATTGCCACCTATTTCTTCCTAAGAGGTGCAATTTTCTTTTATGTACTCTAGGTCATCCAAGCATAATAATTTGTCTTCCTTATTCCTTCATTGACATACTCAAAGTACATGATCAAATAAGAAAAGGGTCATAAAAATCATATCAATATTATGTTGCAGTTTCTCTATACTGATAAAGAAAAGGCGCAAAATTATTTACTCAGGATGGTATTTTTTTCTCGATCCAATAATCACAACAATGCATTTTGTTAACATACTATATTATAAAATCATTTACCTTGTGTCCTATACCAAATTAGAAAAGTTGAATATTATGTGCACGCAAAAACTCTCTATTGGCTTCTAGATATGGCTTAGGACAAAGACATCTGAAAAAATGTCAAAGAGATGAAGATTTTAGTTACTACAATGGATGCATATTTCAATTACTATAATGGTAGACAAGAGTAGAACACTATTGTTTATAAGCTAAATACTATAAACTTGTAACTAAAGCATAAATTTAAACTAGCTAAATTAAAACAATATGCAGAATAAAAATCAACCACCAATTGAGGACAAGAAAGAGTTACCACAATACTATTCAGAAATACACATCCAACAATATTATTGTACCTACCAACCTGATTCCCAATGTTTAGGTCACAACAAATCAGAACAAAAGTAGTTACAAACTTCACAGTAAATTAACTAACATAAATTCCATAAAAATATCAGTAAATAATGTGGATTCTTGATCATTTCTCTAGAAAGACAGCTAACACATACATAATCCTTAGGAATTTGAAAGCAAGAGAAGTTCACTACATACTCGAGTCAAGATCCTGACAACATATAATTATATTAAATTGAACTTGATGTTTCACAAGGAATCAAAAATGTATATAACTAGAAATAAAACAGACAAGAAGACAATTTGAACTATGACATGATTGGTTTTCCAAGACAGATTTTGTCTACTCCTACAGGGACTCATCCACTAGAGATCCACTCTTCTTGGAAATTGTAGTACATTAGTTTTGATCTATTACAATGGAGTCTCTGGCAATGTGTCAAGACAATGGCTTTTTATGATTTGTGTTGTATTTGCTTTAAATATGTCTTTGAGAACACGATTGGGTATGTTGATTCATTTAGGAAGATTTTTATTGATAAGTTGTCTTCCAAAGTCTGGCAAAAGGGTTATTTCTTAAAAAACATTCTAAGGAATGCTCTGCCGAGACTCCACCCGAACTTTTTCATGCTTTGGAAATATTGAGGTGAGTGGGTTTCTCTTTCTATCCATGTTATGTATAAGAAGTATTTAAAAAAAATAAGATCAAAACCAAGGAAAAGGTCTGATGAGCCTCAATTGAAACAATGGTGAAATCTAGCCCCTTATGTTTCTAAAACATTGGAACTTGTTTCAACCTTGAGACTTGGGAATCCTTGAAAGACTTTGTGAATCTAAAAATCACTCTCCAATTATGGGGAAAATCAATAAGTTATTACCAAGTTAATGTTGATTCATTGTCTAGTATTGCCTAGTTGTTGCTAACTTAATACTAAGAGTTATTGTATTTTATATATGTTGAGTTAATACCAAGATATAGTTGAGTTTTGTTTAACTGTTTCCAAGTTGAATCCTTTTCTAGTTTTTCGAGACTAAATAATTTGACTTTGCCATTTATTCCTGAGGAACTATGTTTACTTATAGATCGAGAAAAGAGTGCAAGCCATGAAAGAACTGCTCTTTCGATATCTGAATATACTACCACAAGCGTCGACACTTAGGTTGCATAAATAGACTTGATGACTATTCCAGAAAATATAACTTCGATAAATCTACATATCAAACATGCATAATCCCACTAACCAAACTTCAAATTGGAAAAACCAATTTCAATCTCGTTGGGAGCACCATAACAATGACCTCAGAGTAACGCTATCAAGAAATGATGTTGGACGTTTCTAGACAAAACAAGCCCACATTGTTGTTGAATTTATGGTTTTATTACTCTCTACTATTTTGTTGTATGCCTTGATTATGAGCTAAGGGTTTGCTCGAAACACACAGGATTATAATAAAGTCAGAAATTGAATAACAATATGTTCCACTACAAAAGCTTCTGTTCCAGTATTTGTAGTCCAACATTGAACAAAGTCTTATATGATAACCTTTCCAAAATGAGATGGATTTGAATGTATCCACTCAAAAACATATTGATACTAGACATAAAGAATATCTAAAAGGCTCAATTGTAATAAATAATATTGTATTATTCTTTTAAGGAAGTGAACTAGTGAAAATTATCCCTTTGAATTCATGGAGAAAATGACAAAATTAAGGTTGACCATAATCATGATTGCAAAATTATATGTATGCACACAGAACTACAAGAACCTTGTGAAAAAATTGCAATTTGGAATCCTAGGCATTTGAACCAAGAAAAATCATGGTTTATAAGAGCGAATCAGGGGCTGCAAATCTTGTTCTATGTTAGTGTCGAGCATTCTAGATAAATTTATGGCAACATTCAGTATCCTTGAGAAGGATGGCCTGCCAAAAGAATCATGGTGTAAACATGCCTACAAAAAGTTCTGATATCCAAGTCTAATCCTCCTTAGAAAACAACCACCTCTAGTGACCATGGCTAACATCCTATGGAAACTCACTCACGACTTCCTGTGGCAAAAGAGACATGCAAGAAAGTTTGAACATTTTCCCAAGGAAAGAGTAACTATGCCTATAATTGATCATTCTTGATTATAGTCGCATGTCAAAGAGCTGTAAAATACAAATATTTAGTAATGATAATGGAATGGTTCCCTTAGTTTAAAATGTGAACCATAAATCAAAGAATGTGTGTACGCACTCTTGGAACACCTATTCTAGCTGACGTTGGACCCAGTTTGAAGAAGTATATAAGAAATGATAAGTTCTAGTAGCAGCCCTCATTGATCAAGATTGAAGAAACTTAGCCAACGTCAAATGCACTCTACATGTAGCAGAGGCACTAGTTATGAAGAATATGCAGCAGAAGGCGGAGGATGACTTGAAGATCCACAAGCTCCAACCCATGCAGCATTGATGAAGACATGATTAACCTAGCAAAGATGAGTAACAGTCAGTTAGTGGTATTCAAAAGTGAAGCTACAGCCAGCCAAGGTTTAATGCAATAGTCTGAATCAATGAAATCATTGTCAAACCGTGCAATAGGGCTTAATAGCTACAACAGTTTGGATGAGTATCTTAGACCAAATGTAACTGGGATTGATGAGAAGTCTTATGCAAGCATAAATTTGCGTTATGCAGCCTAATTCGAAGCTATAGAAACTTGAATAGTTGGTGTTAATCTGAAATTTGAAGAAATCCCTAAAACCAGAGCATACCCGAAGACATAAGAGAGGCATATAAATATCAAAACAGGCTGTTTAGTTAAGTCCGTTTGCTTTTTGATGAAGGCCTGGAAGAGTTTTGTTGGATTCCCTTATTTACAACATTAGACTTCTAATGCTTACAACAATGGTATTCTAAGTGTCTTAAGCCCTTAAAGTGTGGAATTATAAAAACGTCAAGCAACCCTAATAGTCTACACAGCAAGCCCTTGAAGTATGGAAGAGTAAGCATGTCACCTACCCAAATTTTGAGAATATTATTTTATTTTGCAAAATAATTTATGTTAAATTATAATTACAAAGTTTTGCAATTATGACCATGTTTGGTCAAGGATGATTGTAATTACTGATTATTATTATTTAATAAATTAAAATAGGAGACAAACACCCAAGGGAGCTGTTAAATGAGCGTTCACTGACCCACTAGGAGGAATGGAAGCTGTTAGAAGGTATGGGACATATGGCAGCATTTGCACTCCACCACTAGATGTTGGTTATGGGACAACTACCCCTAAATTTGTGGCATTATCCCCCAGGCGAGTGGAAGAGATCAGGCATCTCATTAATGACCAATTAACCACTAAAAGGCCTAGGCAGCGTAGAGAAGGCAATTCGAATTGGGCAGGCAGCCCCTTACAATATTTTCTACAGAAATATTCCTCAAGTGCATTAGGTGATCACTAAGAGATTTGAATAGGGAGGCTATGTGAGAGTGCAACTATGAGTCTGCTAATTATAATGAGAAGAAAAAACAAAGGTGCTGGTGCAGGTCTCTTTGACTGCTAAGTCTTGATGACTGGACAATCTACATTCTATTGCAAGTTGATGTACTAAGGCTTCTACAGAATCTTCCTCCTGGTGGTTCAGTGAACAGGCTCGAGGGTCCTAAGGCAAGTAACTTGGTTGTCTTTAGGAATAGGTTGGGTGGAATAGGTTCCTTAGGCTGTTTGTTTCTCCTACAGTCAACCAGGTTTTATTGTTCTTACTTTTGTTTACAGTTAAATGTTTCTGCATAATAGAATTATTAATTATAGTCATATAGAAGAAACTATTTTATTTTCTGATCTAAGTATGATTCTAAATGAAAGAGATTTATGAAATGATTGAATCGATAACTATCTCTATATTTTTCCCCATGCTGTTCTCTGCATCGTACTCCAGTATAGAGAAGTAAATTAAGAAAGATGAGAGATAGGCGGAATGCCATTGATTGGAAAGATGAATACAATAGTGTTCTTGTCAAATTATGTCATATGTTTAAATGCATGATATATTACAGTATAGTATAAACAACTGCATAACATTCATTTCATTCATAAATAAAAACACATTTTGTTTCTGCACAGTTCTATATTTTTCTTTTTAACTCTATCTAGTTTAGACAGTTATCACATGCATTTCAATATTATACATTTCATGTTTTTTTTCAAGCATTTATATTTTAAGAATTATAGCAGCTGCAAAAATTAATCTCTGTACATATTTGATTATAAATATACACATATTATTTCTTCACTAACTATCACTTCTCATTTCATTTATTAAATATCTGCACAATAGTATCAAAACCCTAAGTTATCACAAGACTTAGAATCCAAGTGATTATTTGGTACACAGTTTATAAATTTCTTATCAATCCATTCATGGAAAACTTCATATAATTATTTTTATAATAGACCTATTATCTAACCCTAAACGACATTCTGTTTTTTTTTAACTTACTAATTCTCGTACTGAGAATACAAACAAGATATTTAAACATCAAATAACTTCACTTAGCCGAAAGTATAAATTGTTCAAACCCTAGCAAGAAAACATACACTGTATCAAAACCATTTGATACACAGGTTAAGGCCCAGTCTCGGGTACAAAAAGCTCAATACAAATAAGGTTTCCAACAAAAGATACAGGAAGGGTTTCATTCGGGAAATAAAATAGAACACTGTGGTATAGCCATTCCAAAAACACTTGACAGTCGAACTTTATCTCATCAAATTTCCAAAACATAAATATCAACAACGATGATGAAGTACAGGAAACAACGATCTACAGACAACCATCATTGTTCGGCACCACCTTAGCAATTATTTACACAGTTTCTCAACCATTACGTTAAAAACACAACTTTCCATTGCGAAAACGAGCTATTGTTTATAAGTGCAAGAGAACCCTCGGTTCTAGGTTTACCATTCAACAAATTATACAGAGTTACATTATGGACCTATCAAGGTTCCCAACAGTACACAGGGATTACCCCTTATCAACCAAAAACATTAAAACGAGGCCGTGAAGCAACAAACTACACAGGGTTTTACCCTTGACAAATAGCAGAACAAATACGAATTCGAAGTTCTTAGCAAACAATGCAACCATAATTAAACAATTGAAGGTTATCCTCTGTATAGCATTCACCAAATTAAGAATTTAAAACTTAACGCTCGGCCATCACCGAAACAAGGTCGAATAGTTTCAACTCTCGGCACACAGTAATCACCATCAAAACCATGCCAAAGGAACCTACGAGGTTTCGAGAACCACCGGAGCTTACCAGGAAGCAGTAGCATCATTTCCATTCTCCAATCTTATGCACAGGAATCATCCTACGAAGTGGGTACCTATAAAGTTTACAGTTCGGAGAGGTTAAAACAAGAAAATGCAAGAATAAAAGCAAGCAACACAGTATTATTTCATTATCGTGAGCACTTACCATTAGAAACAAAGCCCTGAACTTTGGCACACCACACCAGTAAAAACGAAAAATCCTGTTGGCATTTGACAGCAACCACGAGCTAAACACAGGAAACCATTTCATCAACTAGAGGATCGAACCCCAGTTCGAACTATGAATTCAACAACTAACAGAAAAATCACACAAAACTTCCATGTTGTATCGTAGTGTTGTGGCACAAGATTGTGAGCCTGCAACTATTAAAACTATCCCTCACATGTCCAAGGTTTGGAACCGAGGAAGGAGTCCTCCTCTCCACAAACACTAAACCCTACATTGCAGCAAACGGTCATCTCTACGACCTTCCACCAAAATGCAACAATGAATGCCAGAAAACCAACTTTCACTACTTACCAACGCGAGAATAGAGTTTCATTCTTAGCCCCAAATCTTGCATAGATCAATGGTGGATAGCTTCCAGTCAAGGCACGTTGATATTCGAACCACGATTGCAATCAATATTGCATTGATTACTTCATCTACCAATTGCCAAGTAAGCAGACCGAGAGCTAGTGCATGGCACAGCTCAGCTTCTCGTGATTCTCAGTGCAAACACAAACCACGTGAAAACCTTACAACCGGGCATCCACATCACTTAACCGTGGAACGACATTAATGCTAGGCCTGTCAATGCCAGTTGAAAAGCATGCCAAGTTTAATACCCTGTCAACCACGAAATCATTGCAATTTTAGTGCACATTTTATATAGTTCAAAGAATTGTTTTATACATCGTAACAATGATACTTTATGCCGATGTTTTATGTGAATGCATAATTACATTATAATAGTTACATTTCATTTCTATGGTTCATGTACATTCATATAGGATAAAGTTTATATGTTTCCTATATTAGCCATACAAATGATTAAATGGAGACTGTAGACATAGTTAGGATTCTATTCATGCTTAATGTTAGCATAGACACTATGCAAATTATATGGTTCACATATTAACGTTATATTGAATCAAATGAGAAGAGTAGGACTATAAGTATAGTTCACATGCAAATTATAAGGAACACCATTTTCACAATATATTTCTTATGTTAGGAATGTAGTGCAAAGACTATTGATCAATGTATTACCATAGGTATAGTTTAAGTGGTGATGATATACACTCTAAAGCTAAGTTCATAGCACAAGCACTAGTCATTATATTTTACATATATTAGCTGTGTATTCAAATGATAAATTCAGGACTTAGAATAGTCTAAGTTCTGTAGACGCAAAATATAATGATAGTTCAATAGTACAACTACTATTTTCTACAAGCTTTCTAATAGGATTACCAAAGGACATTGGTATCGCCGCTTTGATATTAATGACGATAGTCATATGATAATAAACATAGTATTACAAAAGCAATTGGACGACGTGAATTTGTAAAACTGAATAATTTGTAAGTCAGCACATAAGCTAGATTTAGAACCAAGTATCCGTACCTCCAGTAACTTGTTTCGCAAGGAAGTACTTAGCATTCTAATTTTACATTGACGATGAATTGAAAGACACATGTACTCTTAACACATGTTTCCGTAGAAATTCTTACCTACTGTCTACACATGGAAACATGATTCAAATGCCTTACCTAAACATAGCTAAGTAAACTCTAGGGTACCTCGCAGGACCCCTTGATCATCATACAAACAAACTATCAGCACATCATCAAGAACATCATAATAGTACAAACTATGTACATCATTAATTATATTTAGAACTTAATCAGATCTGTAAATTGTATTCTTATGCATAATCATAAAAAGATCTTTCATTAAGGAGATTAGCATCTGTTTAAATCTGAAATAGCAAATACAATTATATCATATTTTATTTGAGAATTATGACGTGTCATCGTTATTAATTATCCTAGTTAAGAAATCTAATTATTAAATATATATTCCGCATTAACGACTTCTTAAGGACTTGAATTATGAGTGCAAGGAAAGGACAAGTGTCCTTAACAGGTTGAATCCTGTTTACTGGGTGTTGTAGCACCCTATCAGTTGCAACTGATAATTTCAATAGGTTGTTGCCTCTCTCTCCAGTAGTAGCTGGAACATTACATGGTGTCAAAGCACCATTCTTGAATGTAACCATACATACATAAACAAAATATTTTGTGGTTTTTCCCGTTGGGTTTTCCACGTAAATTCTAGTGTTCATATGTTTGAATTCTCTTGTTTATGTCTAGCATTTGTGATTACAGAATAGGATACATATGTATATACATATAAGTTGGTGGAATTATCAGCTGAAGTAATTTTCAATTTCTAAAAAATATGGAACACTGATTCCCCCCCCTCCCTCTCTTAGTGTTCATGGGGTGTTCTTCAATTGGTATCAGAGCGAGGTCCTTCAGACAAGTCCAGACAACTTGAAGGAGATTATCAAGAACACACCTTACTATGGCTAGCGTAAAGACCAGAGAAATGCCTAAGTTTGATGGAACAAATTATGTGTTCTGGAGAAAACTAATGAGTGCATATTTGATGTCCTTAGGGTTTGATGTTTGGTCAAGTGTGGTTGATGGGTATACAGTTCCAAAGAATCGGCCTACTTCTTTTGCTTGGAAAAGGCATATGAAAACTATGCAACTGCAATGAATGCTATATTGGCAGGATTCAATGTAGAATTCGTAAAGGTAATTAACTATAATTCTGCATAGGGAATGTGGGACAAGTTGGCTAATGTATATCAGGGAGACTATAAGGTCCAAAGGGAAAAAATTCATTCTTCCAGATTGCAATTCGACGGAATAAGGATGATGGAGGAAGAAAATGTTGTTGGTTATTTTCAAAGGGTAGAAGAAGTGGTCAACACAATGAGAGGTATTGGAGAAAGCATTGAAGAAATAGGAGTAGTTCAAAAAGTGTTGCGATCACTTCCAACTAGATTCAATCTTAAAGTCTTGGCTGTTGAAGACAAGGAAAATCTAGACACATTAAAGCTAGCTGAACTACATGGAATATTAGTTTCCTATAAGATAAGAATTGAAGACCCAAAGCAAAAGGAATCTGCCTTCAAAGCCACAAAGAAAAAGCAGCAAAACGATGTAAGTCAGTCAATGAGTTCATCTGACTTAAATGAAGTTTCGGATGAAGAACTAGCAAATTTTTTCAACAAGCTACCTACCGGTACTGGCAGGTATAAATGGAATTTACCTCTGAAATGTTTCAATTGTGGAAAAAATGGACACTTTGCTGCAAAATGTCCTTTAAGGAAAAAGAAAGACAAATCAAAACCAAGGAGAGACTTCTCTAGAGAAAGAGTTGTCAAAAAACAAAACCTCTCAAAGGTTGAAGATGGAGTTTCAGACTTTGAAGAAGATGATGAAAATCTAGATGTTGACAGAAATGAAATCTTTCCTAGCTATGGAAATCATCATCAATAGGAGGCAAGTGAAGGAAATGAAGTAGGAGTTGTAGACCTTGAATCTGAACTGTTGGAAGCCTTGGATGAAATCGAGAATCTGAAGGATATCAATGTGAAGCAAGAGAAGGAACATACAACAGCAAAACATTAGTAGGCTAGAAGAGTGAGAGAAGACCTTTTGAAGAAGGAATCAAAGATCAATTCACTCAAAGAACAGCTAAAGAGGACTAATTTCTTAAACCAGAAATTTTAAAAGAGCACAATGGATCTTAACAACATGAGTTCTCAACAAAGAAGACCAAGTGATAAAACTGGGATTAGTTTCGAGTTAAAGTCAAAAAGTTCTAAAGAAGAATGTTCCTTAAGTCAAAAAATCATGTCTTTAAATGATGACTTGCTGAGCATATATCCAAGCTAAAAAAAAATTATGGGCCATTATTAGAAGCCCAAAAATTACGTTCTTTAAGGGAAAAAGAATGTGCAGAGCTGGAAAATGAAGTTTCCAAAATTGGAAAAGAAAACAGACCTGCTACAATTAGCTTTGCTAACAGAGTCAAGTTGGGTTCTAATCAAAGAGAAGTAGAAGTTATTTCAAATCCAAGAGGAACAGGGGTGAGTACACTGCACAGACCACCAACTAGTAGACATGCTTCCACAAGACGGTCATCATCTCTCAAGTACCCAAAATTTTTCTTTGGAAATTGTTATAATTGTCATAATTTTGGTCATAAGGCAGGAATGTCTAGAGCTCCTTTGGGAAAGAACTACATGAGGACTGAGAACATGAAAAACAATCAAAATGAATATTTGCATAACAGAATAATTATTCCTTTTCACCTCTGTCCCAATATGATGTTGAATGCTCTAAGTGCAATAACTTTGGACACCTAGCAAAGGACTGTCAACTAAGGAAATAAAGAGATGATGACTCAAATGATATTTTTGGAATAGCATTGTATGCTCAAAACGAAGAAGACAAGAGGTATATAGATAGTGGGTGCACAAAGCACATGACTGGTAACAAGAAAAGGTTTATCACCTTGAAAAAAGAGAAAAGAGGTGATGTGGCTTTTGGAGATGATGGGACTGCTAATATTTTGGGCAAGGGGAAAATGGAATTAAAAGGAAGAGATAAAGCTCAAAATGTGTTGTATGTTGAAGGACTGAATCATGACTTGTTAAGCGTCGGACAATTGTGTGGTTTTGATTTTAATGTTACATTATATGCTAACTATTGTGAAATCAGACGAAATGGATCAAGGGCAGTAACAGGAAGACGAATCAAAATGCCTGTAAATGTATAATAATAGACAGTTTGCACAACCCAAATCTTAAATAGTCTTTACTCCTAGTTTGCTCAAACTGTGAATATAGACAGTTTGGAAGCGAACAGAAAAGCAAAGCTCAAATCATACTCTACCTACATGGCTGAATTTTTTTCTTCGAGCTTAATTTGTGTCCATAATTTTACTAGTGATTGTGGATGATATTTTTTTGAGTACATTTATTTCTCAAGTCAATCACATGCTTCCCTCTATATTTCCTGCAAGCAATCCATGATTAAAGATTTCCAACTTGAAGAAAATAGGCTCGGGAAGACCCTTTTTGAATGCATACACCGCTTGTGTCAGGGAAATTGATGTAAACCCTACACCATGTACATGGAACAAATATTCCTTTCAACTTGAGTAAATTAGGAGTGATCTCTTTTCCTAAACGTACAACTCATTTTTGTGCCAATTTGGGCTTTTTGTGCTGACTGTTGAGTTGAGTAAATTAGGAAATATGAGAAATTATGATGGCCATCTGTAACTAATATTTTAAGAAGAATGGAAATAACACATAATTTAATCAGGTTTATTTTGGGTTGACAGCTTAACAGAAATCTGTACAAAACAAATCGACTATACTTCTTAAGCCATAAGGAATTTGTATTTTGAAGAAGCCTTTCCTGCATTCATCTCTAGATCCAACTATAGATGACCATTTGTCATATCATGCTTAGGATAAATTCACTTCACATCCAAACCCTTTGTCAAACTAAGGAAATAATAATCTTGGGGGTTTCTCTTTCTGTCATAAACTAAATGAACAAGAAGGTCCAAGGTGAGGAGACCCTTCTATTGAGAAGTGTCAAGAGAAATTAAAAATAATCTAGAAGGATTAAATGGCTTCAAATTGTATCATGAGTGAGAATAATGAAAAGGATGAATCTAAGGCCAATGAAGTGGTTATATATCCCTCCTGAGAGGCACTGGACCACTTTAGGTGTCAATGAATTTCCAAGCAAAGCCTTCAAGATCAACAAATTAGGGTCTATTGGAAGTTTCATGTGATGGAAGTGACAGAACCATTTTTCATAACCACAATATTCAGAGGCACACTATAAGTCTCATTAAAGGCTGGTGCAAGGGACTGCAAATTCACCCTCATTCCTTCTGTCTCTCCACACTCTTGAATTAGTCCATCATTATGAAGACCCTAAAAGGCGACCTGTGCAAAAACTGTCCTGTTGATTGACCAAGGGAATTTCATGGAGCACTGTTATATGGAAGCAAGTGGTCTCTAGAGAGGATAACTTTTACATGTTATTTCTTAGTCTCTTTAATTCCTCGACCAGAAATGAAGGCTAGTGCAGATCCCAGCCTCGGTGTCTGTGCACAACATGAGAGGTGCCTTGAGTGTGGGAATGAGGGGAAGTGCCCAGAAGTTTCCCTGGAATTATTTCCAAGAAAAAGGAAAGAATTCTCTATGAGATTAGATGTTTTCTACACATAATTGTGCAATATTTATTTGATACAAGAACCCCGACTCAATGGAAATCCTGCACAACCATTTTTTTTTCAGTTCCCATTTTGTGAGTTTTCAGTTCTTCTTTCAAGCATAGGATTCCATTGTGGCCACAAGCTTGTGATATCATTATTTAAGGTGTAGAAAAGTTATCTGCAACTTTAGTTTTGTTTCCATAGTCCCATGTTAGTTTTTTTCTAAATGTATCATGCCCAAGAGCGATGAGAAGAGGAGAATTGGTGAAGGGTGAGAGATTCCTTTTCTTTCTCCTCTAATATCCAATTCAACTATCATGAAGAGTGGCTAGAGCCACAGTGTCCATCCATACTACCTAATATTGATTCCTTTTGTTCTCTATTGGAAATATCTCAGAGTGTCAATGAGATTCCCTCATTTAATTGCAATGTCCAGTGAGATTCATACATATGGCAGGGTTTTACTAAAAAAATGGCACATAGGAGCATTTCAAACCTAGAAAATGTGCACAGAATATGTGCAAGTGCATGTGGGAATGCCTGAAGCTGATCAGCAAGGAAGATCTAATAGACTTGGATCCACCCAAAGAGGAGCCAAAAATAGTTTTGGAGTAAGATAGAGAAACTCCATTTAAATAGGACTCTTTTTCGCAGCAAGAATAATAATTGTAAGATTCAGAGGAAGTAAGATAAGCCCCATCAAAAGAGGAACATATTTTTCCTCCAGATCCGGTAGTAGAATCCTAGCTAAGCCGTTAGCCTAAGGTTTGTTGGGAAGATTAGGTAGAAGAAAAGGAAACAATAGTAAAGGGATAAGAGGTGTATCTATAACCCCCAGACCAAGAGAAATCAGAAATGGAGGGATCAACAAGGACCACAATAGCAACAAAGGAAGCTTGGATGACAATAGTAAAGAGGTAAAAATCCCCTCCAGTAACTCAACCGATGGTGACAAGAAGCCATACACGTAATCCACTTTAGCCATGTATTATTTATTTCTTTTGTTATGCAATTAGTTTTTTATATTTTATTCATGCTCCCTATAATCTCAAAGAATCAGCAAATGTAGATAAAGATCTCGCCACTCTCCTCCAGGGACTTTGATGGGAGGAGGAAATCCCTAAAAGTTGCACTTAGCGCCCTCAATTTGTGTATGATGTCATATTAGCCTGCAACTTCTTTCTCATACAAATATATCACCATTCTTGTAATATATATATATATATATATATATATATATATATATGCAGCGTTTATGAAATACCTCCGAGTGATAGGTTAATAGCTAGAGTTAAAATTACAAAGAATAGGATGTATCATTTTTTACGAAAATGGTAAACCAGTCTACCATATTTTCCCACAAGGCAACTAATTTGGACGAGTCATGGCTCTGGCATCTCATATTTGGACATTGGAATTTTGGTGGCCTAAGATTTTTGCAACAGAAACAACTTTCCATCTATACATCAACCAAACAACTCATGTGATAGATGTATTTTGGCTAAAAAACGTAGGGACGATTTTCCATCTCGTGTATCATATAGTTCAAAGACACCTTTGAAACTAGTATGTAGTGATTTGTGTGGGCCAATGCAGACCTAGTCTCTAGGAGGAAGCTATTAATTATTTACATTAATTGACAATTTAAGTTAGAAGGCATGTGTGTATTTTCTTAAAAACAAATCTGAAGCTTTTTATAAGTTTAAAGAGTTAAAATCCTTGATTGAGAAACAAAGTGGAAAATATGTTTAAGTACTGAGATCTGATAGAGGAGGAGAGTATGAATCCAAAGAGTTTACAATTTTTTGTAAACACCATGGACTCAAAAGATAATTTACAGCTAGATATACACCATAGCAGAGCAATGTAGCAAAGAGAAAGAACAACACAATCATGACCATGCTAGAATTCTGTTAAAGGCTAAACATGTATCAAATGAGTATTGGGGTGAAGCAATAGGTTGCTCTGTGTACACTCTGAATAGGTCACCTACAAAGAGTGTTAAAAATAGAGTGCCATAGAAAGCCTGGAGTGATCAAAACTACAATGTATCACATTTCATAATTTTTGGTTATGCAACATATGCTCATGTACTTGAAGAATTGAGGATAAATTTAGATGGCAAGAGTTAAAAGTGTATTTTACTAAGGTACAACGAATGATCAAATGCCTACAGGTTGTATAATCCAATCACAAATAAGTTTATAATAAGAAGATATGTGTAATTGAAAGAAGCAAAAGATTGGGATTGAAGTGTAGATGAGACTATATATGTTGGAGCAGTATTACATCACGATGAAGAAGAAATAGAAGAGATAAATGTACAAGGAAGACAACAAGGTTCACTTGTTCATACACCTATCAGAAGTTATCAAACAAGAACTCCAAGAATTCATGTTCAAGGTGAGTCACCAGGCCATGCAACTGCTAGTGATAATTCCAGCGCCAATGAATTAGATCCTACTTTAGCATCTTTAAGATCTAAGAAAACTAGAAGTTTGCAAGATATCTATGATCAGCATGAAGACTTGGATATACACTCCAAATTTTCCTTTGTTCTCATGTAAACCTGTGTATTTTTAAGAAGTTGTTAAGATAGAGAATTGGGTTAAAGCCATGAATAAGGAAATAGATTCCATATATAAATGAAACACGGAATTTAGTGGATTTACCAAAGGGAAAGGATAATATTGGAGCGAATGGGGTATACATGAACAAGTTTAATTATAAGGGTGAAATTAATAAGTATAAATCGAGGTTGGTAGCTAAGGGATTTTCTCACTCGCTTAATGTTTACTAGTTTAATTATAAGGGTGAAATTAATAAGTATAAATCGAGGTTGGTAGCTAAGGGATTTTCTCACTCGCTTAATGTTTACTATGGATAAACCTTTCTCCAGTAGAAAGGTTGGACACAACTAGAGCTGTGTCTACAATAGCAGCACATAACACGTGGTGTGTATATCAAATGGATGTAAAATAAACATTTATGAATGGTGTTATTAAGGAAGAAGTGTGTGTTGAACAATCACCTGGGTATGAAGTGAAAGGTCATGAATAAAATGTGTATATACTAAAGAATCCTTTGTATGGACTAAAGTAGGAACCTAGAGCCTGGTATTGAATAATTGATTCTTATTTGATTAGCAATGGTTTTATCCAAAGCAAGAGTGAGGCCACTTTATATGAGAAGGTAAATGAACAAGGTAAAATGCTAATTGTTTGTCTATATGTGGATGATATGATTTATATAGACAATATTTCTATTGATATTTTTAAAGAAACAATGAAAAAGGAGTTTTAGATGAAAGATTTGGGTTTAATGAAGTATTTTCTGGGTATTGAAGTTTAACACTAAAAAGGCATTTTCATTTGTAAAATAAAGTATGCTAAGGATGTGTTGAAATAGTTCAGGATGACTAATTGTAAGCCAACACCAACACTAGTAGCAATATGTACAAGATTGAGTAGGGAAGATAAACGATCGAGTGTAGATCCCACATTGTTTAAGAAACTCCTTGGTAGTCTCATGTATAGAGAAAAGGTAACTGAAAGGGTTTGTCTTCCAAACTGCAGGAGATCAAATGAAGGAACGGTTGTGTTTGGTATCCTTTGTAAGAATTGATACAACTCAGTAACAAATGACTTCGGCAGGGAAAGGCTTGGTTACTACATAAATCTGCAAACTTTATGTATTTGGGGCTTTGACCTTTGTCAATAACAATGCTGGTAGAAAGAATGAGGCTCGAGGCTCTAAAAATGTTGAAACTATAGGTTCGGTATGTATATGAATCTTACAAGAGAAGAGACAAAATGGATTTGATTAATAAAACTTCTTTTTTGTGGTTACTGGCAATCTTTTTTTTATATCATGAATTAAAAAAATATTTTTTTTTCCATAACTAACCAAAGCTTGTAGATTGTTGAGCTCAAGCATTTTATTACCGAATCCCTTCCGAAATCATTACATGTTGTATCTATATCAAGCTTATTAGTCCCAATAGTGACAAACTTATCACTAATTAGTAATTACATAGCGAGTGAGATGAAAATGTTATTTGTTCTTAATTCAAACGGCTATTCAAAGTCCCTCTTGATAGGTTAAAAGCAGGTTCTTACTTCTAGAAGGAGTGTTCCTCTAATCTCTAGCTGCTTGTATCAAATTACAGTCTGATTGCCTAAATAAGAATCCGAAATTGGATGAATTCATCCTCCAAATACAGCTTCATATTATTCTCGTTTGCACCTTTTCCTCTTACTTCGTAGACATTCTCCATGTGTTTTTGTTTGGTTAAAATGCAATGATTGAAATGAACGGGAAGAGAAGAAGAAATTAATTAGGATTGGATATGGCAGAATCCAATGGGTAAATGATAAAGATAACATAAAATAAGTGGTCCCAATGGCCTGATAATGATCATAATAAAATACCTGTTTCTGCTCTTCGTCTGTCATGGCGTCCTCATAGCTATCTCTATCTATCTCTAAAATACCTTTTTCACACATTAAAAGATCTAAAATAACTTTTTTCATGTACTCGACGTATCCAACGATCAAGAAAGAAGCTTTTTCATGGCATCTTCTGAAATCCAAGTTAAATGGTTTCATTTTTGGATTGTAGTCCTTTTCTCATTGTCACGTCTTTAACGAAGGTATTTAAGTTCAGAAAAGACGATCCTCCTGGGAGGACTGCCTTCCTTGCAGACTCCTTCAGCCTCAGAACGTTCTCTCTCATCTTCTTTCCCTCCGATGTTCTCATCATTTTCCTCAAAACATTCTCAAACTCTTCTTTCATGACAACTTTGTGGTCATCCAGATCCACATCTTCAAAATCCAAGCCGATGTTCCACACCTCCTTGGCTAATCTGCAGTTGAGAAACTGATCGGCAAAATATGGGAATCCCACTACGGGAACTCCCATGCTCATGGTCTCCAACGTAGAGTTCCATCCGCTGTGTGTGAGGAACAATCCCACTGAAGTATGGGCAAGGACTTTCGACTGTGGCGCCCACCTTACAAACAGTGCCCGATCCTTTGTTCGTGCTTCGAAGCCGTCAGGTAAAGCAGCAGCCTGGCCTTCAGCGAGATCCAACCGGAGAACCCACAAGAAAGGTTGTCCGCTGCCCTCTAGCCCCAGCGCCAGCTGTTCCAGCTGTTGCTCAGATTTCATAGCGATGCTACCAAATGAAACATATATAACTGATAACGGCTGTTGCATATCCAGCCATTCCAGGCAGTTCTCATCCTCCTCCCATAGACTGCAGCCCGATGCCCTTCCATCTAAAAAATTGGGAAGAAAAAGAGGTCCTATGGCCAGAGCAGGACAGCCATTCAAAGAGAGTGCTGTTACTGTGTCCCTCCCTTCGAGCTCCTCAAACGTGTTGACTAGTACGTAGTCCCCTTTGCTTTGCTTGTGTGATTCATAGAGCAAGACTTTGAAAAGAGTGTCGGATGGATCCTGAGTGCGATAGAAGGATAACAGATCGGCTGGCTTCAATGGCGGAATGTTGCCAGGAAGACAAGTGATGAGCTTCTCTGGATTTTTCGCTTGGCTTACTGAAAAAGTTACAAACACAAGTACAGTTATGATCTCTTTTCATAGAAAGCTAAAATAATTGACAAGAAGAATTCAGGATATATATGGGAACAATGTTAAGAAGAAAATATGAATGAGCGTCTTATCATTCATTTTCAATATGTCATGCTTGATTGCATCTAGAGTAATCAGGAGCCGATACTATGTAAGAAGTAGGTTTAGAAGATGTATCGTAACTGTAATTTCAGAATTACCACTAATATATCCCTAATAGAAAACGAAGTTCGTGTAGCATTCAGAAATTCATGTTTGATATAGATAGGAATTGGAGAGGCATCAGACAAACCATTGACCGGAATATGTCCCTCGGAAAGAAGGAAGTTGGCGTAGCATTGAGAAACGGAGGAAGCAGCACATAGAGGCCAGAAGATAACCCTCGGCACTTTCATATTGCTTGCCACTTCCTCCGTGCAAGACATGAAGGCGTCTGTGACAATGAACGTAATGGGTGGAAATGATGGTGATTTCTCATCAGCTGTTCGAAGCAGTTCCTCCAACGCGGGGCCTAACTTTTGTAGCGCAAGAAATAACTCGGCCAGGTTGGAGGTACGGCCATGGTCGGGCGGTAAACCATCCGGAATAGACACAAATCGAATTCTCCTTTCTTGCTGCTCCGCATTGAGATCGTCTCCGGAAACAAGAGATTTAGATTTCTTTGAAGCTTCCACCATTTGTTTGTGTATCCAGTCAGTATTGACGAAAGTGACAAAACATCCTCTTATAGCGAGCAGCTGTGCCAAATTCATGAGAGCATTAACATGACCCTGTGCAGGAGCTGGTACAATCACTCCATGCGAAGCATGTTCCCCCTCCCCCTTTTGATTGAAGAAATCCATATATTAATAAATATAGCCGGACTTTATTGGTTGCTCTTCCCTGAATCAAATACCAGAGTTTACTGCTATGGATTTGAGCTGCGAATCATGCACCTTCTAAAACGGATTATAGCGATTATGCTCAGTTCTTATAATCGAGAAATATAAATGCGTGACTCAATGTAAATATCAACAGAATTAATGTGTGCTTCATTTGTTGAATTGATATAAGCAGGTACGACGAGCCCTATGTCCTCCCTATGATTATTACGTCTCACTCTCCTCCACTTATTGAATTGTCATCAGCAGCTCCGACGATCCCTATGTCCTCCCTATGATTATTACTTCTCATTCTCATTCTGCTTTACCGGCACGTCTCCCCCGCTCATCTAAGCTTATAGGAAACTGCCAAGCAAGTTTTAGTTGATTGGAATGGCTACTTCAAACTTGTGCCAAACTTGTTATTTTTCATCAATTGATGGGTAAACCCATCAGCGGAGGTAAGGATATGTAATGCTCCTCCACCTCACGAGGCAATGTCATGAATCTATCAAATTTCCTAGCTAAGTCTTCGTTTATTGAGAAGATTTCAGAGACACACATAGGATAGGTACTTATTATCATTTTTAATTATGGTATTTAAAATGAATGGGAATACCTAATTTTCATTTTTATATTTATATATTATTTAAAAATATTGAAATGAATGGGAATACTTAATTTTTAATTTTATATTTATATATTAATTAAAAATATAGAGATAGGTTATTATTATTTTTAATAATGGTATTTGAAATGAATAGCCATGTCTAACTTTTATTTTCATTTTTAAATATTAATTAAAAATATGGAGGGATCGGTTATTATCATTTTTAATGATCACGGGCATACCTAACCTTTATTCTCATTTTTATATATTAATTAAAAATATGGAAAGATAGGTTATTATCATTTTTAATAATGGTATTTGAAATGAAGAGGCATACCCAACCCTTATTCTCATTTTTATATATTAATTAAAAATATGGAGGGATAGGTTATTATCATTTTTAATGGTGGTATTTGAAATGACGGGCATACGAAACCTTTATTCTCATTTTTATATATTAACTAAAAATATGGACGGATAGGTTATTATCATTTTTAATGATGACATTTGAAATGAACTCGCATACCTAACCTTTATTCTCATTTTTATATATTAATTAAAAATATGGAGGGATAGGTTATTATCATTTTTAATGATGCTATTTGAAATGAACAGTCATACTTAACCTTTATTCTCATCTCTTCCCTCGATATTTTGTCCTGAGGATGAATCCAATTAAGGATTCAAAACGTCCACACTAAAAATGCGGAAACCCACTCTTCTAACACTACGCACCACTGAAATCTCATATCTTTAATCACTAATTAATCACTAACCTTTATTAAAGGGAAATCTCTAGTTGTTGGAAAGACTACCAACATAGATCCAAATCCTAGGCTCTACTCTAGTTTAAGTCTCATATTTACTTTTTACTTTGTATTATTCATTTTTGTTTATGTCCGACATAATATTTATTACTTTTTACTTTGTATTATTTTGTTAACGACATAGTATATATCACCTAATCTTAAGCTCTAAAGTCTCTAGTTTAAGTCTCATATTTACTTTTTACTTTGTATTATTTTGTTACTTGACAAACACTAGACAAACTCGAAAAACTCTCCACAAACACACACATGTTACAAGATCTCCCTCATACTGGGCTAAAGAGCGCCTCTCGGGGCAAGGACTAAGAACTCAAATAGAGTTGCTGAGTGAAGAGATGTAAAGAGAACTATGTTTGATCTGAACAATCACCTATCCTCTTCTTTATTAGACTTGAACAATCATCATCATTAATAATAATACTAACCTCATTACTTATGAATTATTGCAATTATTAAGAACAATGAGGTTATTTTTATTTTTATTATTAATAATAATGATTATTATTGAAATTTTTTTATAACAATGAACTATTAATTTTAATAATTCTCAAATCGATCTTTTATCGTAAAGACAAATGCATTTAAAGATTCTAAATGTAGACACATTCGAAAGATCGACAATAAAAATGCCCACCGTAGATAATCGGAAAACCCACTCTTCTAACACTAAGCACCACAAAAATATCAAATCTTTAAGCACGCACCTTGTTCAGAAAGTGAATTTTATTACCTAACCCTTTTGAACTTTTTCAATTATTGCCAAATCTTAAATAATTTTTATTACTCGACCTTTTTGAAATAACGCCCAATCTTAAATAATTCTTAGTACTTACCATAGTAGGTATTTTACTAGCCTGAGGGGTCTTAAAAGTGGGCGGAGTCTTAAATCGAATTGAATTGGGTAAGATATCTTAGGTTTTATTTAAATGTTTATTTATTTAAGTTGTACAAATAAAAAATATTTTTAATTTTTACATATTTTATTAATTTATACTTACTACTTATTAATATAATTTTACATAATATATAATATGTAATATTTGTTTTAAAATATTGAAATTGTATTAATATTCAACGAATCAACATTGGACAACCTTAGACAACAATTTACTTTTGCCTGCGATAACTTTTCATGTTCACAAGATCATAATAAAAAACACAATAATGCTTGGACTTTTTTTTTAACAGAAAAATAGCATACTATTAAATTAAAATAGCATATAAAAAATTATATCGGTGAAGCTACATAGCCCATATAGTTCACAACACAATTCAGATGACTTAATGGTTCATCACAACCACAGCAACAATATCAACATGCCATATCCGACCAAATAGCACAAGTTGGTTTGAAATATTATAGCATATTTTTTATTGCATTATATACAAATTAACTATTAAAGGCAGATATATGAGTAATTTGTGAATATTTTGAAGTTTATTAGGGTGAGTCTCTATAATAGGGTGGTCTATTTTTGGAACCTTGTCACAACGAGCCAATGAGCAACCCTACTCCCTGCTGATTTTGTTCTTAACTATTAAACCCACTTAAGTGTTAAATATATATTAAAAAATAATAAAAAATCACTCCAATTTAATTTTAATCCAGAACATATTTAATGATAAAATGATATTATAGAACCACTAAAACTAAAAGGTAAATAATTATTTCTTTATATTTAATATATTTAAATTAAATTATTAAAAACAAAATAATTATTGCTATACGAAAAAAATCAAGATTATAAAAAATCACTTAATCAAAAGTGAATATGTTAAGATATAATGATTTTTAACAATTTAGCCAATGTAAGAAGTGATAGATCCCTTGTGTTTCTAAAATCTTGTGTTAGATGTTTTAGTGACCTAAGCCCATTGCCAATTTAAACGTTTGTAAATAGTGATTAGGTGTTAGGGTCACGAGCATATTTTTTTTTATAGTGGTGAGTTTGGATTTTGTTTAGGTGCAAGATCATGATTGTAATTATATGCTTTATTTAAAGAGGAATATCAATTTTTTTATTTTTTTTTATTTCAAGAATTTATAAAATAGAAAAAAAAATTCTTTGTAAGTATATTCAAAATATTGAATGTTAGTGATTTTTTTATGGTGATTAAATGTAAAAGGTTAGTTTTAAAATAATTCATCTTACCTAAAAATACATTAAGTAGTTTTGTAATTGCACCGAGTGAAACGAGGTGCTCTACAGCCCAGTATGGGGGAGATGTTGTAAGGTTACATGTTTGTCTTTATTATCGGTCAAAAATTAAAAAGGTTTTTTTTAATAAAAACATAATTAAAAAAATTCATGTCGGCTCATAAAATAAAAAAACATGGAAAGTATTTTAAAAAATCCATGTCGGTTCATAAAATAAAATATTATGAAAAGTAATTAAAAAATAGATGTTTGTTTATAAAATAAAAACTTAAAATTAAACCCGGATCTATCAATCAAGAGAGATTAAATTTTTTGAGTTTAAATTTAAAAAAAATAAATACACCTCAAGAAATTGGATCGTGCAGGAGAGATACGGGTTTAAGATGGATCTATGCTGGTATAATTGCACCTAGAGGAGTGAGGTGCTCTACAACTCACTATGTATGGGGGAGATGTTGTAATGTTTGTTCCTAAGAAAATAATTAAAATTTTTTATGTCAACTCATAAAATAAAAAATTATGGAAAATATTTATAAAAAATTCATGTCAGCTCATAAAATAAAATATTATGAAAAGTAATTAAAAAATCAATGTTAGTCTATAAAATAAGAACTTAAAACTTAAATAGGATCTATCAATCAAGAGAGATTAAATTTCTTGAGTTTAAATTAAAAAAACAAAATATACACCTCAAGAAATTGGATCCCTGTAGATGCTTATAGACTCAGGTTTAAGATGGATCTTTGCTGGTACAATAGACAATCAAGTTTTAAATTAATACATGAAAGAACCCTTGTGCACTTAAGACCCATAGACATTTCTAGACCATGCATGATCTTAAAGTTGTGCATGTATTATGTAATGTTATATGTCATGACGTATAATGTCATGAACTACAAATTCTCACCTATGTTCTAGCATTTAGTAATTTTTTTTTTTAATTTGACTAAAAATCATTTCGAACTCAACAAAAGAGTATAGACTATTGGGTGGAATCCTACTTATTCACTATGTATTTATTTTAGGTTTTCTATTTCTAAACATTTAAAATGATGGATGCTTTTGAAAATGAAATAAAATAACATAATTATGAAATCTATCCACTCATCATGTATTGGGTGTATACACAAAAGAGAGAGGAAAATGGTCTAGGAATAGTAATAATTGTTGGAACATATTAACACATGTACAAGAGCATAAGAAAAGATAAATCATAAGGCTTGTTGAACATTTTTATTATTGATTTGGTATTTTATAGTCATAGAACAATTTGTTTCAAATAAATTATTCATCACTTAGGTTTCTGTCGACATCTAAGCAAGAATTTTGATCATTTAGTTTCCCACAAGAAACCATATATTTGATCTTTTTTCCCCTAGCCACAATCATATGTGTTGCTCATGCCTAAATGTTGGAAGCACATAGAAGTCACACACAGTTAGATTCAAGGATAGTTTTAGGGGCGAAATTTAGCCCACGGGCTATTTTTCCAAAAAATAGATTCACCAATTTGCATTTTTTTAAGCCCCATTTCACCCGATTTTAATGGGGTAAAAATTTTTCACTTTAAAAATTGCCAAATTATTATATAAACTATATAAAATCCTTTCAAATTGAAATAATTTTAGAAAAATATCGTCAAATATTTTATAGTTGACATATTAAGAATTGGTAAGATTCGCCAAGGTTTATAAACTCTTAAATACATATTGGTCCTTACAATTATCCTTGATTAGATTGTAGAAGTTTTGAAAATGATGAAGAAAGTTATCCGATGCAATGAAAGGTATGTTTCCTTCTAAGTTAACACTTAGGTTTTAAAATAAAATAGTCAAACGTCCATTGATGTTAAAATAAGGTATAACATTATTTGTTTCAAAATGCTAACATAAATAGAATTTTGCAATTTTTAACACGAAAAGATATTACAAGAATAGTGTTCCAATTACATTTAAAAAATAGAAGGAAAAATGTATTAAGCTGGAATCATTGCAGTATAGATACTTCAATATCACTGAATCTACGACAACATCTCGTGTGAATCAGATGAAGTCATTCAACCCATGAAGAAAAACGAGGATGAAGATAATTAATATGTTAAAAAATAGTAATCCATTTCTGAGTAACATATGAGACATTTAAAGCCTCTTCCTCGGCTCGATGTATCCAACGATTTAGAAAAAAAATCAATTGTGATCAATTGCCAATTCTCAAATCTCGAAGGCTTTTGTACTTTGGGGCCATGATTGTATATAAAAATGAACTAATAGTTATTAATACTTGATTGATGGATTATTTAACAATATGTTCCATGGTCACATTAATAGTTATTAATACTTGATTGATGGATTATTTAACAATATGTTCCATGGTCACATTAATAGTTATTAATATTTGATTGATGAATTATTTATTTACCAATATGTTCCATAGTCACATTCATGTAGTAAGGCTCTACCTCAAAAAAAATCTCCTATCCTTGATTTAAATTTTGCTAATGATTCTTCGATTGAGTGTTAAAACCCTCCATTTCCCTACAATTAATCACACGTATGATGGGGAATTCATGCATGATCTTCTTACCTCGATACACGAAAGGGACTTTTCTTTAGATCACTATGTAATGAGGCCATATGAGCTAGAAGGTAAATAAGAGGAATAATATAAGTGAGAAGGCATATTTCTTTGGATAGATGGTTTTTCTATTACCATCAAGAAACATGATCTACTAAGTATTAACTCTAAATTGAATCAACTAATAAAATTCCCTTGCTCCATCCAATTGTATTGAAACTGCTCAACATTGATTGAATTTCCCAATCACTCACTATTGGAATTAAATGACCAATAGTAACCTGATGAAACAAGGAAAATAGGCAATCCTCCCTATTACTAACTCACCCAGATCTCCAATTTTCCTCATAGACTTGGGCGGAACCACTTTTAATCAATGTGACCAGTCAACTATTTTCACTGTATATTTTCATGGTAGGAATCCCATGAAAGCCATGATCATGCTTGTTCTTTATTCAAAATTCTCATGCTTAGTTCTTTGTTTGCAAGTGGTTTGCTTTTTCCTTTAACTCAGCTAAAAGGAACATTATAGAAACAAAAATTGTGATTTCCATGGAACTAAGCAAGAACATGCATTTTTTAGTAGATTTTCTCAGCGGGGGTAGATAAAAAAAGTATAGATTAGGTTAGTAGGGAAAGTTTTAGGATCTAAAAATATTGGGATATGATGGAAGGTATGAAGGAAGTGGAGAAGGTTACAATGAATGGGGTTCTTTTCCTCACCTTAAAGAACAATACCAGGAACCTTGTCCATACAATAATTTTGAGGACAAATATGCATGAAACCAAGTATGCTTATAGTTGCTAAAATGATTTTAAATAGATTAGGGTTTATATATTTATCTATATATTTTTTGGATAAGGGTATCTATTGGAGATATTAATTACACTACAATGAAAATGCCCTTTAGCGGAGGTTATAGTGTATGCTCCTCCCAAAAGAGCCAAATATTTGTTTGTAGCGGAGGTTAGTAGCAGAGGTGAGTGACCAAAGGTTTTAGCAGAAGTTTTTATTTCGGTGCGCTTTCAACATAATCGCACCAGTGAGTTCTTAACCTAATTGCACTGATGCGTTAACCAGTGTGTCCTAATTTGTCGCACCGCGACCAAAAGCATCTTTATCAAAACTAATTAATTACCAAATAATAACGGTGCATTCCATCACATGCAACTGCACCGGTGTGTTTAGTAGAAACCACTGCATTGCACACTCTTTTATTTAAAAAATAAAATATTTAGGTAAAAAACTAAACTTGGTGTGTTCATTAGTGATAACCGCCCCAGTGCATCGTATTAAACCTAACACATCGAACATTATTTTATGAAACATAGTAATCTATTTTCTTAAAAAAAAATCTCAAAATTATAATGGTTCGTTCGTTGTTAAACATCCCGGTGCATTCATAAGAACATAACGCACCGCCATTCCTTTTATGGAAAATAAGAAAAACATAATTTTATAATCGACAAAATATTTTATAACGATTATCCGTGCGGTAAATGCTATTTACTCACTGGTGCGGGTTTATATCCAAAACACACAGGAAAACATTTTTTTTTGTAAGCTTATAGGAAACTACCAAGCAAGTTTTAGTTGATTGGAATGGTTACTTCAAACTTGTGCCAAACTTGTTATTTTTCATCAATTGATGGGTAAACCCATCAGCGGAGGTAAGGATATGTAATGCTCCTCCACCTCACGAGGCAATGTCATGAATCTATCAAATTTCCTAGCTAAGTCTTCGTTTATTGAGAAGATTTCAGAGACACACATAGGATAGGTACTTATTATCATTTTTAATTATGGTATTTGAAATGTGTTGGATCTAACAACCACAAAACACAATATGGAGTGGAAGCAAATAAAACAAGAAAGAAAATAAATACACACACATGAGATATACGCAGAGATTTATGTGGTAAAACCCTCTCTTAGGGAAACATCCACGGAGCAATGGTATCGGTTTCTTATTATTCAGAATCTGAAGATTTACAACAACTCACAACTCTCCAATATCATCTCTTACGAGAATACAAGAAACATATACATTTCTTACACGGTTACTAATAACTACATATTTGGTTAGTCAGTTACATAGTTACCGTCATAGCCGGTTGTCACCTGTTTCTAACAATCTCCACCTTGACAACAATTTACCTGATACCATTGCTCATTGCTCTATTGATCACCTTTCCTGCAAGCCTAGAGAAGCTAAGCACCACCATAGCTTCTCTGAAGTAACTGGCTTCGTGAACATGTCTGCACTATTCTTTTGAGTGTGGACCTTTTCAAGAACCACTCCACCTTCATCAATAACATGACTTACAAAATGATATTTTACAAGAATATGTTTTGTCTTATTGTGATAAGCTGGATTTTTAGCCAAATGAATAGCACTTTGACTATCACAGAAAATCTTTATAGAGTTCTGAACCTTTCCTAACTCACCCAGCAAACCTTTTAACCAGATTGCCTCTTTGCAAGCATGTGAAGCAGCTATATATTCTGCCTCTGTAGTAGATAAAGCAACAATATTCTGAAGCTTTGACATCCAACTAATAGCTCCACCTGCAAGAGTAAAAACATAGCCTGAAGTGGACCTTCTCTTGTCCAAATCACCTGCAAAATCAGAATCAACATAACCACAGACTTTATCACTGCAACCATCAAAAGTGATACAATAGTCACTTGTGCCTCTAAGATAGCGAAGCACCCATTTCACTGCTGCCCAATGCTCTTTTCCTGGATTTGCCATGTATCTACTGACAACACCAACTGCATGTGAAGTATCTGGTCTTGTACTTATCATCGCATACATCAAACTTCCTATTGCATTAGCATATGGTACACGAGACATATACTGCTTTTCTTCATCATTTTTAGGACTCAAGCCTGAAGAAAGATTGAAATGAGAAGCTAAAGGGATACTAGAAGGTTTCACCTTATCCATATCGAATTTCTGAAGTATTTTCTCCACATACTTCTTTTGTGATAACCACAGCTTGCCATTTTTCCTGTCTCTTTGTATCTGCATGCCCAAGATCTGATTTGCTGCTCCTAGATCCTTCATATCAAACGTCCTAGCCAACTGAGCCTTTAACCTGCTGATTTCAAACATGCTCTTGCTTATGACAAGCATATCATCAGCATACAATACCAAAATAATGAACATGTCATTTCCCAACTTTTTAAAGTACACACAATGATCATACTCACTATAGGTAAAATTCTTACTCACCATGAAAGAATCAAACTTCTTGTACCATTGCCTGGGAGACTGCCTCAGGCCATACAATGATTTTTTGAGCTTGCAAACAAACCTCTTGTTGCGATTTTGAACCAACCCTTCTGGTTGTTCCATGAAAATTTCCTCATCCAAATCTCCATGTAAGAAAGCTGTTTTGACATCTAGCTGCTCTAACTCCAAATCATATAAAGCAACTAGTGCTAACAAAATTATGATAGAAACAAGTTTTAGAACTGGTGAAAAAATGTCATGAAATTCAATACCTACTTTCTGAGAAAATCCTTTTGCAACCAGTCTCGCTTTGTACTTCGGAACAGTTTCATCAGCTCATTTCTTCAGTTTGTACACCCATTTGCAGCCAACCACTTTCCTACTCTCTGGAAGTTCCACAATATCCCACGTTTTGTTCTTTGCAAAAGAATCCATTTCTTCTTTCATTGCACGTTTCCATTTGTCACTGTCAGACACTTCTAATGATTCCTTATAACTATCAGGTTCTCCTTCATTAGAAATGAAAACAAAATCATCATACCTCTTTGGAAAAGTTCTGTTCCGCGTAGATCTCCGTAGAGTTTGCTGTGGTATTTCCTCTATTTATGTCTGCTCATCCTCTTCCTGAGGAGTGTCCTCATGAATATTCTCTTCCTGGACATCCTCATGAGTCCCCCTCGTAGATGACTGAGTATCAAACTGAATTTGCTGAAACTGTGGTACATTAGCCTGTTTCAAATCATTACTTACATCTAAATTTGTCAGAGAAAGTTCATCAAATTTTACATCTCTGTTTATGATGATTTTGTGGACAGTAGGATTCCACAACCTATATCCCTTAACACCATCACCATATCCAACAAAGATCAATTTTCTTGACTTAGGATCTAGTTTGGAACGCTGATTTTTCGGAATAAGTGCATAGGCTTCACAACCAAATACTCTAAGATTAGAATAATCACATGATTGACCTGTCCATACCTCTTCTGGAATTTTGCAGTCAATTGTTATTGATGGTGATCGATTGACCAGGTAACAAGCTGTAAGCAATGCCTCTCCCCACAATTCCTGCTGCAACTTCGCATTACTAAGCATACTCCTTGCTCTTTCAAGAAGAGTCCTGTTCATGCGTTCAACAATGCCGTTCTGTTGCGGAGTGTAAACAGTGGTCTTATGCCTCTCAATCCCATCCTGCTTGCAATAATTATCAAACTGCTTCGAAGTAAATTTGGTTCCATTATCTGTTCTAAGACATTTAATGAACCTGCCAGTGCTATTTTCAACCAAAGCTCTAAACTGCTTAAATATATCAAAAACATCAGCTTTTCTCTTTAATAAATAGATCCAAACTTTCCTCGAGTGATCATCTATAAAACTGACGAAATATGACGATCCCCCATAAGAAATTTTTGGAGATGGACCCCAAAGATCAGAATGTATGTAGTCTGGGATACCTCTACTAGTGTGTTTGCTAGATTTAAATTTTTGTCTAGCCTGTTTACCATAAATACAGTGCTCACAAAACTTCAAATCTACAGATTTTAAACTAGGAAGCAACTTTCTATCAGCAAGTACCTTCATACCTCTTTCGCTGATATGACCTAACCGTTGATGCCATAGACGAGTGATGTCTACTGCTGCACCAACCGATGCTACTATTGCGTGATCAACTTCCGTCCTCCCTTCAAGTCTATACAGGTTCCCAACTCTGTTTGCTTTCATAACAACCAAGATACCTTTCGATATCTTCAAAACTCCACCTTGAACTGTAAACTTGTAACCAGCATCATCAAGAACTCCCATTGATATCAAGTTCTTCCTTAATTCAGGTACATGTCCCACATCTGTTAGAGTCCTAACAGTCCCATCATACATTTTAATTCTGATACTCCCTACCCCAACAGTTTTACATGCAGCATTATTTCCCATATAAACTACCCCGTCATCTATAGATTGGTATGACGAATACCAATTTCTATGAAGACACATGTGGTGAGATGCTCCATAATCAATTAACAAGTCAGAATGGTATTGTGAAACAGTATATGTAGATAATACCTCATCGATCATACCTGAATCATTCTCGGCTATGTTCGCCTCCTTTGTAGAGTCCTCCTCCTCAGAAGCTCGCTTGCGTTTTCAGCAATCTTTGTTCAGATGTCCTGCTTTATTGCAGTACCAACACTTCAATTTACTCTTTTTTCCCTTCGACTTTGACCTTGATGTACCCTTTGAATGTTGTCCTCTTTCACTGGTTCTCCCTCTGGCCACCATTACTTCTGATGTCGAGGTTTCAAGACTAGATTTCTTTCGAGTTTCCTTAGAAAGTAAGGCTCCCACAACTTCATCGAAGGTAATAGACTCAGTAGAACTAAAACTGATAGAGGTTATAAAATGTGCCCATGACTCAGGCAGAGAGCACAACAGTAAAATCGCCTTGTCTTCAGATTTAATAATATCTTCCATACTAGTCAACTGACAAATAAGAGTATTGAACGCATTCAAGTGTTCATAAATCTTTGTACCTTCTTTCATACACAAGGTAAACAACTGCCGCTTCAGGAGGATTTTATTCGTCAAGGATTTAGTCATGTACAAACTTTCCAACTTTGTCCAGAGACCTGCTGCTGTAGTTTCAGACACGATGTTAAATAAAACATCGTCGGCCAAGCACAAACGAATAGCACTGAGAGCTCTTTCATCCATCTCGCTCCAGTCTCCATCTGAAATATTTGCGGGTTTCTTTATTTTCCCTGCCAGTGCTTTCGCCACTCCTTGTTGCACGAGCATATCCCGCATCTTGACCTTCCACAACTCGAAATTATTGCTCCCATTGAACTTCTCAATTTCAGACTTAACACTCTACATTTTTGTCATTTTCTCAAGAAAACACCAAATCAAAAAACTTTATAAGGGAAACCCTTTTTTAAATAATGGAATAAAGGTTTTATAATTTTAAAATTCCAAAAAAACAATGGAATAAAGGCTTTATTTTTTTATTTTTTTAAACAATCAAGAAATAATATATATTAAACCTTATAACTCCCACCTTTAAACCTTATAACAAAAAACCTTTTAATAAACCATCCCTTATAACTCCCTTTTTATAATCATGGCTCCAATATATATTCACCTTTTTAAATATATATAAAACTCAAACCATATTTGCGCATCCACTTCTACTATACCAACTTCAATCATTAAATACCTTCATTCAATTTGAAGAATACATTCATTCACGATTTGCCTCAAATGAATACTTTACCCATTCACGATTTAACCCCAAAAAAAAAACTTCCACGCTTTTACCTCAAATGAATCCTTTACCGCGCTTCTCGATGAAGAAGGTAGTGGTAGTTCCAAACAGTACCGCGCTTCGCCATGAAGGAAGGTAGCGGTAGTTCCGAGCGCCGTAAGTGTGCTTAACAGTGTCGCGTTTCACCAAGCTTTAAACCCGCGGCAGTTCAAGATTACCACTCCAGCTTCAGGTTTTTCTCTTCTAGTAACTCTTGACCCGTAAAATGAATTAAAATTTCTCGAAACAATGATCACTTAGCTTTCTCATTCTCTGTGGCTTCCTACCAAGCTCTGATACCACTTGTTGGATCTAATAGCCACAAAACACAATATGCAGCGGAAGCAAATAAAACAAGAAAGAAAATAAATACACACACATGAGATATACGCAGAGATTTACGTGGTAAAACCCTCTCTTAGGGAAACATCCACGGAGCAATGGTATCGATTTCTTATTATTCAGAATTTCAAGATTTACAACAACTCACAACTCTCCAATATCATCTCTTACGAGAATACAAGAAACATATACATTTCTTACACGGTTACTAATAACTGCATATTTGGTTAGTCAGTTACATAGTTACCGTCATAGCCGGTTGTAACCTGTATCTAACAAAATGAACGGGAATACCTAATTTTTATTTTTATATTTATATATTAATTAAAAATATTGAAATGAATGGGAATACTTAATTTTTAATTTTATATTTATATATTAATTAAAAATATAGAGATAGGTTATTATTATTTTTAATAATGGTATTTGAAATGAATAGCCATGCCTAACTTTTATTTTCATTTTCAAATATTAATTAAAAATATGGAGGGATCGGTTATTATCATTTTTAATGATCACGAGCATACCTAACCTTTATTCTCATTTTTATATATTAATTAAAAATATGGAAAGATAGGTTATTATCATTTTTAATAATGGTATTTGAAATGAAGAGGCATACCCAACCTTTATTCTCATTTTTATATATTAATTAAAAATATGGAGGGATAGGTTATTATCATTTTTAATGGTGGTATTTGAAATGATGGGCATACGGAACCTTTATTCTCATTTTTATATATTAACTAAAAATATGGACGGATAGGTTATTATCATTTTTAATGATGACATTTGAAATGAACTCGCACACCTAACCTATATTCTCATTTTTATATATTAATTAAAAATATGGAGGGATAGGTTATTATCATTTTTAATGATGGTATTTGAAATGAATAGGCATACCTAACCTTTATTCTCATCTCTTCCCTCGATATTTTTCCTGAGGATGAATCCAATTAAGGATTCAAAACGTCCACTGTAAAAATGCCCTTATGTTGTAGTAAAATTCCGTAGTAAATATTTACTCCTTTTAATATTTGTGGATTGCGTCGAAGTTCTCACAACGTGATTTTCAAGGTCTGGTATCATAGAAGGTTCTAAAGTACATTTAGGAAGAGAAAAAGCTTTGTTTTAAAAAGAGGTGATTTTGGAAACTAAAAAAATGTCTTCCACCTCTAGTGCATCACTGTCAAGCTTGCAAACCCCTCTTTTTATAGGAAAAACTATGAATATGGATCCTTGACCATGAAAGCTTTGTTTCGGTATTAAGATGTGTGGCATATAGTTGAAAATGGATATGTGTAACCAACAAATTGGGCATCATAAATTCTCTCACCCAAGCTGAGAAGGTGTTTTGAAGGAACAAAGAAAGAAATATTGAAAAGCCTTGTTTTACATACATCAAGCAATGCAAGAGAGTATACTTCCAAGAGTACCAGCAGCAAAGCAATCTAAAGAGGCATGGGATACATTACAAACTACTTACCAAGGTATGGACAAAGTGAAGACTACTAAATTACACATTCTTAGAAGAGATTTTGAAAATCTATCAATGAAAGATTAAGATGTACATGCACAAGAACTATATAATAGGAAGAGATGAATAAATTAAGTTGTTGGATTTATTAGGATTTGCAATAGAAATAAATTTTCTTTTAGAAATGTTATGTATTGCAAGAACATTATATTTGAGGAATATTGAAAGAAGTGCATTATGATCACTCAATCAAGAGTGAAAGAATTCTTATCTAGGTTGGATTGATTTATGGTTTAAATAAATTCAAGTTTGTAAAATTTGTATAGGGCTTAGATTTATTTATTTATTTATTTAAATTTGTGGATTGTGGGGTGCATTACAATGGGGTCGAGAACATGGGATAAACTATTTCATAATGTGGGAAAATATGTATATATATTGATTCATGTAGATGTGAAGGAATGCCTTAAATTGGTAAATTTTGCATTTAGGAATTACGTAATGGTATACAAGAAATGGTTATGTGATTCGAATATGCAGATGCCATGGGAAGTAACAAGCTATGTGAGAAGCTATGGGAAGTATGTTTTTCCGATGGACCATGAAATTGTAAGGCCTAGATTTGGAGATGGGGAACCTAAGGCTTTGATTTTTGCAGACATGGTGGACCAATTAGCAGGTTTTGTGGTAATAATTTCATGTGTTGTCTATAGCTTGTATTATAAAAAATGTGATGGTTGATACTGAGAAATTTGATTTCATTTAATATTTTACTGGGCTTTCGAATATGTAACTTAGAATTATAACATACCATTAGACAAATATTTATACATAGATTTTACCTATGTTTAACTTGTTAAGTTCTACTACTTTTGAATAGTTTGATTTTTTATTTTTTCAATTTCAACTTGAAGGGTTCTTTTTTATAGAATCTACATCACCAGGAAATCCTCACGATTCTTCTTCTCATTTGAGGAGGATGGTATCTCAGGAAATCCTCATGACCATTCCCAACCTCGTTTGGAGGATGTTATCAGGGTAAGCCATCTTGTTGGTTGCAATTTTGGAAAAATAATCAGTATGGACATCAACCGAGGCCCACAATATTAGTAGAGGAATCCAATCCTGCTACTTGACTCTGTGACCTCATAATTGCAATTCACAACACACATAACTCAATCATCCAAGTTAATCCACTAGACTGAATTCGAATTTTATTGCTAAGAATTTTCTTTTTCAATGGTTAATTATGCTTAGGACTTTGGGTATATTAAATGACCAAATATTGCATGTGTAAGGAAGCCAAGCACTACAGAGTTTTTATCTTCTACTTTGATTAGATTTGAAGTTTACTATTAGGCTAATTTTTTTTCTTTAACGACATCTATCATGAGGTTGAATGCAAGATTAATATGGTAGATGGTTTCAAGTGTGAATAATCTAAAACAAATCTTAAAGAGATAAGGAAATAAAAAAAATGGGCATGTGTGCCTTTTTGCTTTCCTGTTAGCATGCCTATTTCCAACAACTTTGTTTGAACATAGTTGGAAATCATTGCAAGATATTATAGTGAAATAGTGAATGGCAAATTTTAAAGCACAAGTTGCTAAATTTATTGCAACATTTTCCAATCATGCAATTTGATTTTATAAGGGGCATGTTACTAGCTAGTGCATTCAATACCAACATGTAGAGCAACCGATGGCAAGATCAGGTAGATTTCAAGTAATAAAAATCTAACAAGGGCAGAGCAGGTATGGGCATGGTAAGCCTTACTCTTGAAAACTCACTTTTTTCTTGAAAGATTGATTTCATATGTCAATTTGAGCATACAAATTTGGGGCACCTCTTTAGAATTTAGTTCTTGATTATTTATCTTGTATCTCCTTGCAACCTAGTATTTCCGTGAGCAAGTCAAAGATTTGACAATGAGCTTAGAAGGTAAATAAAGAAGGATTAAATTCTGAACTTTCTCAAAAATTAATTTTTTTGAGTATCAAAGGATGAATATATGCTTTAGTTGTGCCTAAGGTTTCCTTTGTGTATATATCTAGGAATAGTTAATCTCATATCCCTCATGCTTAAACAAAAAATAAAATGTTGAATAACAAGGATTTTATGTTATACTTTTGACTAAATCGAGCAAAATTGATGACCAGTTCAGAAGATGGCTACTACATAAAATGTGTTTTCTAAAATGTCCCCCTTTCACAACAAGGGTTTAACAATAGGCACAATATTTCTGGGAATCCACGTTTTCAACTACATGGGATAGAGGTCAATTTCTTGCTACCGTGTGAAAGATGCACCTTTCAATACCACTTTGATCCCTTATTGCAGATCTATATTTAAAATCAAATTTGTGCTAGGAATAAGACTCCGTGTCTGCATCTTCAAGTAAGTAAATATTGTTCAGATATCCACATCATCATTTTCAGGACCTTGCATGTAATTAGTGTTTGCATGCAAATTCTAGGGTTTGCATGTAGCCCAGTCACCATGTGATGCCTCTAGCACCTTACCCACCTTATTCTAGCACTGGGAGCCACTTACTTCAAAGTTTTATCCCTCCTAGTTAGGAAGGCGCCCACTTCTCACCTACTGCCAGAGAAGGGCACACTTCTTCACATACCACTGCAGTTCCACTTTAGTTACACTTAGTTAGCTTCGATTCTCCTTGATTTGAGGCTAGTTTCACTCCCGACTGACTGTTTCACTCCGTTGGACCTCTAGATTGACTAGATGACTTGTTCTGACTTCAGTTAGCCTCCCATGCGCCCTCCACTGAGCCCACTTCCCTATATCAGTGCTACACACTTCAGTTACACATGTTACACTTAGTTAGACTCAGATTGACACCTGGATGACTGGTTCTTATTCATTGATGACCACCATTGATTGATGATGAGGACTCCTAGTTGGAGTCAAGCTACTCCATTCAGTGATTCGACTGACCTCCTTAGTCAATTCGAATTGCTCAGTGATTGTAACTGTATTGTATTGTAATTATTCACCCTCATTGGGATATTGAGCACTGATGCATGTTTTGCACAGTTTTACACCATATTTTCTATGTTCATCTATTGTGATTGATTTACTTGTTCAATAGATCTGTTGTGACTAATTTTACATGGTATCAGAGCCATTGCAGGGACAAGATTTCTTTTCTACAGGTGTTCTACATGAAGAGAGAGCAATCTTTGCTCACCAATATATTTCAGCAGCGGGATGCAAAATCTCATGTGCATTCACTCATATGCATGCAAAGCTGAAAACATAGTGTTTGTTTGTGTGTGATTTGCAGGTTCTTACTTCCTCCATTTGCATTCGCTAATGCAAAAATGGAGACTTCTTCTTCACAAAATATTCTTACTCCATTCAACTATAATGAATGGAAACCAAAGATGATTGCATTCTTGAAGAGACAATGTCTTTTTGATATGTGCATTGGTAATACAAAAGATTTTGATTCCGATGAAGAGGAGAATGATTGGCTCAATGATTGTGACAGAGCTTTTGGAGCAATGTGTCTTGCTATGTCTCCTTGTATGCGCTACCTCAGTAATACTTCTGAAAATCCAAGTGATCTATGGGTCCAACTTGATAGAGAATTTGGAAGGCAGGAAGAAGAGGATCATGCTAGCCTTTTGGAGAACAAGCCTAGTGAGATCTCCTTATGTGTTCCTTCCGATCATGTCTTGGCCTCAACAATTGTTCAAGATGAAGAAGAAACTGTAGATTCAAAACTCACTCTCTCAAATTCTTCTATTTCGAATTCTCAGCAAGATAAACAAGCTCATACTCTAGATTCCGAAGAGGTTCCTAAATCCTCTCTTTCACATGAGTTTGTCGGCATGCAGAATAATGATCTACTTGAAGTTTTGGAGGTAAAATATGATTTTGGAGGAGAAGCATTCGCCCTCTTTGATTACATCCCTCCTATAGACTTGTGTTCTATCATTTTCAAAGTTTCTCAGAGTTTTAATGAAGATGAAGAGGACTACCATTCGCTTGAGTTCAATTCTCATGCACTTCTTGCTGATTTTGGTTTTGATCTCACCCTTGTTGTTCAAAGGAGATCTCAAGAAACCATTCATCCATTCTTAGAGCTGATTTAACTTCTACTGATAAGAAGTTCAAGTTTCAAGATCTATTTGATCTTATTGGAGCTTTTTCTACCTCACTTGGTTCGAATCACAGGTTCCAGGATCATCATCATATTTTCAGATTTGTTCTCACCTTTTTCGGTATGAAGAGCAAGTTAATAAAGTATCCACATTCACTTGCATCCATTGACGGAGAATTCAAGCACATGTTTTTGGAGCATGATCCATTTACTCCCCAGAGTAAGATACCTCCAGACATATCTACTTGATTTTGGATCAGTTAAATCTTTTGGTGTGCTACAATCTATTTTGAGGGGGGATATTTTTCCCATGAGGTTTTCCCCATTTCCTCGATTTCTTGACTGTTATTAGTTTGGATTATTATTGTATTGGGGTGACCTTTGGTCTTAGTAACCCGGGCCCTACATTATTTCTTTTTACACATCATAGTCTAGCTTGAGGGGGGGTGTTCAGATATCCACATCATTATTTTCAGGACCTTGCATGCAATTAGGGTTTGCTTGCATCCCAGTCACCATGTGATGCCTCCAGCACCTTACCCACCTTATTCTAGCACCTTGGAGCCACTTACTTCAGAGTTTTAGCCCTCCTAGTTAGGAAGGTGCCCACTTCTCACCTACTACCAAAGAAGGGCGCACTTCTTCACCTACCACTGTAGTTCGACTTCAGTTACACTCAGTTAGCTCCGATTCTCGTTGATTTGAGGCTAGTTTCACTCCCGACTGACTGTTTAACTCCGTTGGACCTCCAAATTGACTAGATTACTTGTTCTGACTTTAGTTAGCCTCCCATGCACCCTCCACTGAGCCCACTTCCCTATATTAGTGCTACACACTTCAGTTACACATGTTACACTCATTTAGACTCAGATTGACACCTAGATGACTGGTTCTTGTACATTGATGACCACCATTGATTGATGATGAGGACTCCTAGTTGGAGTCAAGCTACTCCATTCAGTGATTCGAATGACCTCCTTAGTCAATTCGAATTGCTCAGTGATTGTAACTGTATTGTATTGTAATTATTCACCCTCATTGGGAAATTGAGCACTGATGCATGTTTTGCACAGTTTTACACCATATTTTCTATGTTCATCTGTTGTGATTGATTTACTTGTTCAATAGATCTGTTGTGACTAATTTTACAAATATTAGGCCCATGCATTTTATTAATTATTAAAAAAATCTAGAAAGAAAATGTTTTATTATCTTTTAGTTATTCTTGTAGTCACTATTTATACATTCCTCTAATTTTAGAAATCATCATGTTTTTCTATTTGCAGTTTGAGTTTTGTTGTTTTTATTGGGTAGCTTTATGCTTTTGAAAAGAATAAGTTCTCTCTTGCATGGGCACAATTCATTGCATTGGATATTCCCCGTCAATGTCCTCAACTACAGTCACTTAAAATGCCTCAATATCACTCTCATTTCTCAGCATCATGAAATCACTAAAGCTCTTTGATCGATCTTATATACTTACAACTTCTCTTTCAAATTCATTGGTTCTATCATGAATTTAGTTCATTTAATATCACTAAGCATCAATGGCAATCCCTTCCATGTTGATGTGATGCCCCAAGGTCTAGGCTTACATGGCTATAATTATTAATTGGCCTCATACATGGACTCTAATATTCTGCTTGAAATCAAGTTGGCCCTAGTGTTTAATGTGCATGGGTCAACCCCCTTTTATTGTCTTATAAGAAGGTCAACCTAGGTATATTTTTAAGTTCAATTTCTACACATCATGAGACTTGTATACCCTTTAATCTATCTTCTGAGAAGACATGTTATAGTTGTATCAACATGGAAGGAAACCTCTTGAGGTGAGACATGTAGAAGACTAGGTCTAAGTGTGATAATCATGAATTGTTACATAATCATAGTGGGCTTGTCACCTGAAAATGTTGATTCGTAGGATGAAATCATAGAGAGGAAAAGATAATCCCCTATTTTTAAATCCCATCACTCAAAGGAATGGGTTTTATTGCTAATTATGAATCCATAAGTGACTTGGAAATGCACAAAACATGGGGTTTAAGGCTGCATCTTCACCCAGATTGCAGGTACAAGCCTACAAGGCTATTTTTATTTATTCATTGCGTAGAATTGAAGTAATGAGGTTATTGTTACAAAAAACTTGCCCATATTTTATTTCAATGATCCCTAGAAATGTCCCTTTGATTTTGAGTGGTGCCCAGCCTACAAGTTTCACCTCATAAGAGACTTTGTCTTTGTTGGATGCCCATGTCTAATTCTTTAGGGCCTTTCAATGCCGATAACAACTTATTTCCTGAGTGGACACTTATATAAAATGGGTGGCCTGAAGGCTATTGATCACTTATGAAAGAAAAGAAACAAAACTAACAATGTCAATGTTTTATCCCATCGTGTAAAGCAAAGGTGAGATGGAGGATAGAGTCATGAGCCTTATTAGCCCACCCAGTATGAAGCCATAACAATACTCTAACCGAATGAGATCTTAAATAGTTGTAGATCTCATAAATACCATTATAAAGTGCACATATTTTAGAAATTGCAATCCAAAAAATTTAACCTAAAGTATGACAAATCCAAGTTAATTTTAAAATAAATTGACCCTGATCTTAAATATAAATTGGTACATAAACACCCTATGGGATTAGGAAACACCCTATATACTCTCCTCCAAACAATGTGGATCTAAATCTATGATAAAGGATAACTCTACCTATGAAGAGGAAATGCTAAAATTACTTGGTCCTACCTTTTGCATTTAATTAGCCATCAAGCAATTTAGTACTTTCTAGGCTAGAAGATACATGGAAGTTCAGATATGAAAATAAAAACGACAAATTTACCTAGAATAGGATCGGTGTGTGAGAGAGATCCAACAATTGGCAGAATCAAACCTATGATGATACCAATTTCTACCACAACAAATAAAATATGACTCCCATTCGTCAAAAGTGACCCTTGACACAAGCATGAGGAATCGGGACAAAATCCACCATAATCTTGTTTGACTTGACTAAATTTTGAATGCATCAAGTTACTATGATTAATGGTAGTAGTTGGTTGATGTTGCACGCTAGAATGTTGTTGGAAAAAGTTCTATGTGTATTGTCTTACCTCTTTTGCTTTTTCTGGTTACACAAACTATTGCAGATTGTCCCTTGAAACAATGGATCTCAGAGGAGGTTGACCTTGACTTCAAGTTTTATAGTTTGGCTGAAAATGTTTCATACAAATCTGGTTCCATAGTGTTTTGTTGATATTTTGAGTCAATAGTGTTAAAGATTAATCATAATTAGTTACCCTAATCTAATTGTTATACCGTTACATGACAGTTATGGTGTATTTTTAATATATATGTACATTTTTGTGCATATGTAGACAGCTTAACAGCTCATTAAAAAATTGCCTTTCCTGCCATCTTCTCCTTCATGTCTCTGGTTATCTTTTCTATATATATTTCACAATGTGTTGTCTAACTGTGGTATCAGAGCGCATGAAGATCGGTAAGGCTAGAAGAGTAGAAGTATAGAGCACATGAAGATCGGTGTGGCAAGAGGAGAAAAAAATATGGATGAAGATCCTACCATAGCCGTCAGAGGAAGTGAGATTGCCTGGATTGTGACCATCGGTAGAATTGGTAAAGATTGTTTAAAAGTTTTTTTAATTATTTAAAACAATAGATCAACAATGACAGTTGATAAACAAATATTTTCAAAGATAGGTCCGCCCACCGTAAGAAGAAAGAGACGTGCTCCCTGGAGGATTTGAAGTCAGAAAATATATGTGATTGTTACCACCAAGGTATTCTTTTTGTTATTAAATTTGAATCATTATCATATGGTGTGAAGACGTCATCTAAAAAAAAAAAGAGGTGTTTGAGATAAAGATTTTTATCTGGTTATTTTCATTAAAAATCTATTTCCATTAAAAATGTTTGATATAATATTCAAAAGAGAGTCTCTGTAAGATAGGAACCAAGGGGGTGGCATTGAAGAAAAGGGGGAAGGCCGAGACCATTGCATTGTTTTCTCCATTATGAAGTAATGTTCACTGCAAGAGCCGACGCTGTGTGGAAACTTGTGAGCCATAAGCCGCAATTGTTGGTAACTTATGTATAAGGATTCGAAGTCATAAAATGCATGTAATTATTAAAGGAAAATTTGTTGGTTATAACTCTGCGCTGGAGAGTTCCCAAAGTTGTGGATGTTCTGCATGGCATATGGTAGCCCTTGAGTCCCAACATTTGATTGAGGTACTGAGTTAGCAGCTCCGAGAAGTGGAAGTTTCATTGAGAACATCTAACTAGAGACCATCCTGTTCGTGTTGGTGGTACATGCATGATGAACGAAGAGAGCTTGAGTACATTAGAGCTGTGTGTTTTGGTGTTATTGATGTATTCTATAAGTTGCTGCTCTACTGTTTTGTCGGGGAAATTGGCCTAAGGTGACCGGAAATAAGAGTGTTGATGCACCATTCCAATGGATGTTGTGTAAGGTAAGATAAAGAGGACGCGGGCATGGATTGAGCCATCATTCCTAGATTACTTTCTAACATTCGAGGCAATTCAGTAAGTCTACATTACACGAAATCAATGAAGTCTACAGTAGAATCCGTTCCTGATTAGAAAATTACCGACTGTTTATCTCGAATGCAAAAGGGGGATGAATACAGCCCCACGGGTGTGTCCTTGTAGTAGAGGAGGCCACCATTCAATATCATTGCTTACACTGAGAATGCAGTAGAAATGTTGGCGTTGTTGCCTATGTTAAAAGTTGGCGAGTGGAGAAAGGAGAAGCAGTACTGAAGCAATCAGTGAAGAAAATCAAATCCGTGAAGAAAAAGGAATCCTGAGAGAGGCAGTGAAGAAAAAGGAATTTTAAGAGAGGCAGTGAAGAAAAAGAATTTGCAGAGCTGCTTTGGAGCAGATTTATGAAGATGAAGAATAGAACAACCGCCCATCAAGTTTCCAACATCCAAAGTTTATGAACAATTCAACACTTATTTTCTAAACTTGTTCCTGTTCAGAAACTTTTTACTTGCATTCTGTGTTTTTGCAAGCTCTTTGGTATGTACTTACTATTGTAAGTATATTTATTATGTTGAATTGATGTATGATTGTAATTGGGTGCATTATTGGTTGAACCCAACACACTTCTGTTAAGTTATTGTAAAAGGGTGAAAGAAGATGTGCAACATAAGAAAAGTACACATTCTAAACCTGTTTATGTTCAGAATTTTCAAAAGATTATGAATGAAGGACTAAGTAATTTGAACCTATTTATGTTCAGAGATTTTAGCAGTCGAATGAAGTTTTTGCAGTTGATAACTTGTCACTGACAGGGGGGATATCAACATCATGTTTCAAGTTTGTTTTAAAGCTTGCGACCAAATCATCAAATAGGAAACAAGTAATGAGGCTTGTTCCTGAACATACAAATTGATTGACATGGTTAGTGGTAATCCTAAAACCACTTCATTGATTGACATGGTTAGTGGTCATCCTAAAACCACCAGTTAAGCAGAAAGATGAGGGTTCTGCTTGTTGCAAATTGATTAGCATGGTTAGTGGTAATCCTAAAACCACCTCATTGATTGACATGGTTAGTGGTAATCCTAAACCCACCTCATTGTTGTTGACATGGTTAGTGGTAATCCTAAAACCATTTCTTGGTTAGTGGTCATCCTAAAACCACCAATTAAGCAGAAAAATATGAAGTTCTGCTTGTTTACATTTTCTGATAACTTCTCCTCTTTCAGCTGACACGGGGGAACACAATGATGATTGTCAGACTTCAAGTTTCGAAGTTTGATGGATTGCAGATTGACACAATGATGATTGTCAAACTTCAAGTTTCGAAGTTTGATGGATTGCAAATTGATTGATAGTTCAGTGTCGAAGCCCTATCAATCGAGAAGGAAGCCAGAACCTGAGCGAGAGCTAGAACTTGTGCCAGTAGCCAGAGCCTTGAGCCAAAGCCTCCTAGTCAAATTCAGAGCAGTAGCCAGAGCAAGAGTCAAAGCCATGTTGGTTTGTGGTCATCCTAAAACCACCCATTTAGCAGAAAATTGAGGTTCTGCTAGTTTTTATGTCATAGAGATTTTCAGCTATTACTCTCTGAATTTGCTTGAAAATTGTGGATTGTCAAGTAGAGGCAGCTTTTCAGGTGCTAACCAACTTATGATTAAGGGGGTGTAACATCCCGAAAAATTACTAAAAATTTAAAAATTTTGAAACGACATGAATTACTAAAAATACTAATTGCGGAATAATTGATATTTAACAAATTAACTAAAGGCAGCTTAACACAATTTTACAAACTGTAATTCCTAACATAATAAGACAACAAATTATAATTATAATTCGATATACGATATTTATTTTCTTATGTGTTACGGTTCTAGTGATAATACTGACGACTATGTTTGCATGTTGTTGAAGGGGTTCCTACAGGGTACCCTTGGGTTTACTTAGCTTTGATAGCTAAAGCATTGGACCTTTTTCTTTTGCAGATTCGCAGGTAAGGTAATAAGACAATTCAAGTACTTCCAGAAAATTGATATACGCTTCAGTTAGCCGTCTCTACTTTATGATAGATATGAGTACTACCGTGCATGAAGGTATCAATGGTATGAATTTCCAATTTTTAGTTTAACAATACTATTTTTAACCGAACACATGAAAGTGTAGCTAAAGATATCTACACTAAACTTCTATTGTAAACATTGATAGAAGGAAATATATATATACTCTACAGATTTACAAAATGATTGCTAGAATTACAAATAGTATGAATATTATGAGGGTCCTAATACATTCCGAATAGTGCAAAAGCTAGAAACATCAATTATCCAAGAGTCTTTATATCTCATTAGAAATAAGAATGTGATAATAACTACCATCGTAACAAAGTTCAACATTATGTGACCGTTGTGAAGGATGATACAAAAATAAACTAGTGAGGCTATTTAGAACAAAACTTTGTTTTAATGCTTATAATATTTATTTCAATAGTGCATCCATATAGTTATTGGTAGCATTATTATAATGTTGTCTTGTGTAAAATTTTGGCTTTCTAAACCTAAGTACTAAATACCACATGCCATCGTAATATGCAACCTATGTTAAAAGATACTATATGCTTTTGTAAACAAATCTACTATATCAACATATGAACTAACGTTGCAATGTTACGAAATAATGACAGAAAGTTTAGACATTAAACTATGTTTTAAATGTAAATAAACGTTACAAATATAACACATAAATACTATACAAAGAACGTGCTAACGCTATTTATTAGGATGTTGACAGTATTTAATGTTATTGTAGGCAAAATCTGGCAGGAATGATACGTAGAACTCAGCATTTAAGCTTCCCTGAATCTCCTTGGTGGATTGTCCCGTTGGCTAAACTTGTAACAAGCTCCACATGATGATCTCATATGAAATGTTATAAAGTTGCCGAGTTGTGTGCTACCTCTTTGATGATGTGGCCTCCAACTAGACTCGGCATTGAATGAGCCATTAATAAAATGGTTGAACATACTGATACTTTGATAGTAGTGTTGCTTGGCTGGCCCGATCTCACCCGTTGATCTAGATCTGTCTCGGTCTTTGAAGACTAAACCCTATTTGCACTTACTATCTGTCATTGGTATTACTTCTTGTGTTCAATTGGAAACTCTGGCTTTTGGAGAGAGGCCGACCATTTTCTTAAACGTAGGGTATGGTATCTGCACATCCAAGGACACCTTCCTCGGATTCGATGGTGAGATCTTTGGCTAAATTTGCTAAGGTTTTCAGAGCATCAATGGGGTTTGAGTGATGTTTTGGCACAGTGGTAAGCGTTTGAGCATCTAGCACTAAGGTTCTCAGGGTTTCTGTTAAGTTTGGTATGCAAGTCTAGAGTGGAGTAGCAAAGTGGAAATGTGGTTTTCAAACCACCCTGTTGCAGTTGCTGACTTTGTTGCTAATGGTGTTTCCAACCTCTGGTTCTTGTTGCAAGGTAAAATACTCGAACTAAAAAGAGAAACCTGGTAATCGTTTTCAAGTTTAAACCTCTGCATTTTCTCGTTTTTTATTTAAAGATCAGTTTTAAGCTTGTAGTGGTTTTCTGGCAGGTGTTACCTTCATCCCGGAGGTTATAGTGTTGAAATATCATGATAAATGGATGACTTGCTACACTCGGTAAGCCCCGGTGGCATAACCCTTCGTAGGCTCTCCTGTATAGTTGGTTGATGGTGTTGCTCAAACAATACTGGTTATTGAACCTTTGGCAATCGTTTTAGCTCTACTTTGATGGTTTAAAAGTATAATTTAAAAGGGCAGATGGTTAACCCTGGACAAGATTTGGTAACTAGCCCAACTGTGTGATAAGTATGAAACTAGGGAATGAAACCCTTTATCGTTGTTTTTGCAGTAAGTAAATTTTCCTGTGTAAATCTGTAAAGAGATGTACTCATAAGAGGTTTTCACTCTTCGTATACTCTTGGTAAAATAAAGGATTCAATTCTTAGAATGCTTGTTTTGCATGGTTGTCTCTGTGAGTTATTTTTGTATAGAAAGATAATGCGTTTTTGAAGCAAGAGTTGTGAATGTAAATCTATGGTCGTTACTCCTCTTGCTTGGAATAAAAACAAAAACGTAACACTTTCTATTGACTGTGTGTTTGTGGATAGTAAGGGAAATCAAGAGTTTCGCCTTGAACTTAGAAGTCGAATCATAAATCTTCTTTTTGTGAGGAAATCTGCATTCACTTCTGGAAATAATGTTTTAACTCAAAAGTATAGTTCCCAACAAGGTTCTATTAAGAAGATAATGATAATTTAAACGTTTGGATGTGGATGTTTGCAGTGAACTAAAACGCATGGTTTTACTGTTAAAAATGAAGAGGAATGTGATAAGTATGATCTTGCTTCCAAATCTATAGTAAAAATAGTAAACGATTTTGCCTGAAGTTCATGTCTATTAATGTTTTAAGTAATGGCCGAGAGCCAAATGTCTTTCTGTTAGGAATATAAGTAAGAGAATCTATTTTTTTTCTAGTTATGATGTTATCTAAGAATGTTTGTACCAAAATGGAAAATGTGAAAATGAATGTTGAGACTGTTAGGGTTTGTCTAACAATACTCGGTTTTGGATAAATGAAGTTTCAATGATTAAATAATTAGATAGTAAAATAGAAATGAAAACTGTACAGACAGATCTAAACATTTTTGCATTATTTGGAAAGAATTGAAATACGATGCTATTTGATAATATTAAAAATTGCAGTTGATATGATTTTTTGAAATACTATATAACTGAAGAAAAAAAAATGATTTCTATCCTTAGATGTGCAAACTATCTATTTCTTGATAAATGTGTTTGCTAACAAAAAGAGAAACAATACTGTATAATTAATAATAAATGCTTTCTTACAACTGTTAAATTTACTATATTTTATTTGAGGAAAAATACAGTAAACCTCAACATTTAACTAATGAAAGAATGGCAAGGGAAAGATGAAAAATTATGTTATTCAATACAGAAATATCAACAGTAGGAAAAACTAGTAAATTACAACAGCATTGTTATTCTCATCTATTTGGCGATTTGCCTATCAATTCATCTATTTTTAATTTCTTCTCTGTACTAGAATACGATGCAGCTTCATTAGCATGGGGAAAAATACAGAGAATATTTGATTCCTTCTATCTTACATATTCATTGCTATGCAGAATACTAACTAGATCAGAAAAATAGAATAAATATACCTGTTAATAATATCTTAAAAACACAACAGTGAAACAATTATAGCAGATAGAATTTTTAATCTATATAAAATTTGAAAAGACGAGTAAAACCTGTGAATGAAAATAGGGCTGACAAACACCCAAGGAGGCCTATTCCTCCCAACGTATTCTAGAAGAAGTAGCCAAATTGTTGGCTTCTTATGAACCCGCGAACCTGCTTACTGAACCACTAAGTAGATGGAATCTGTGTAGAAGCAAGGCACTCAATATTCTTTCAGCACTCAGCATCAAACTCCTAAACTTAAAACATGCCTTCAGCACTCAGCATCAAACTCTTGAACTCAAAAAGAGTTTGGCAGACTCACAACATGATAAAAAACTTAGCATATCCCCTTATCAAATCTCTTGGGTGCAAACACAGCAAAACCCCAAGGTAAATTTCCTCGTCAGGAAAAGTGATGAAGCTCAATTCATAATTTGATGGCTATTATATAGACTGCCTAGGTCTTTAGTGGTCAGTTTGGAATTAATGAGCATCAAGCTCCAGTCCCACTTTCCAGGGCACTATGACCACATTTCAAGGGAGTTGTCCCATACCAACAACTAATTAGTTGCATCATGATGTTGCCATTTGTCCATTGCCTTCTACCCCATATTCCATTTCACCTAGTGGATCAGTAACCACTCTTTCAACAGTCCCCTTAGATGTTTGTCTCCTATTTTATTTATTAAATAATAAAATATTGTGCAAATTACAGTCATCCTTGGACACCTATCCAACATAAAACTTTACAATAAAAGTTAACATAATGTTTCCAACCTAAAAGTGTTCTTCAACAAAAAGGGTATGTTACAGGAGGGATGTTAAAGATTAATCATAATTAGTTATAATTAGTTACCCTAACCTAACTCTAACCTAACTGTTATACCGCACTCTAACTTAACTGTTATACTGTTACATGACAGTTATGGTGTATTTGTAATATATATGTACATCTGTGTGCATATGCTAGACAGCTTAACAGCTCATTAATATATTGTCTTTTCTGCCATCTTCACGTTCATGTCTCTGGTTATCTTTTCTATATATATTTCATAATGTGTTGTCTAACAAATAGATGGTTTATGGAACTCATTTCCTTTAATATTGAATCCCATTATTAACTTATATTATTGTCTTGCTATGTTTTATGTGTCTCTCTTTATGTGTCTCTAAGTTGTTTTCAATTTCATGTTTGTTTTCCAAGTTAGTCCAACACATGAAGGGAAATCCCTTTTTGACTTAGATTTAAAGTGGAGAGGTTTATTTTTTTTTTCCAAAGTATAAACATCAAAGATAGCTTATTCTCTCATACTCCTACATATAACTTACATATCTAACCTCACTTAACTTCTCAGATTCACATATAACTCTTATTTCGCCCCAAGAAATCAACACATGTTTCTACTGAAAATTGTCTCATAGAATAGATAAGGTTGATTATTCATGGTTCCAACCTAGTCAGATGGATAATCCGAAGCTTTTTAATTTGATCATATACGAAGTTGATCTCCCTATCCATGCATGTGGTAATGCTTGCAAGTATGCATTCAAATGACCTTAATACACGTCAGCACAAGACATATGCAAATCCATGGATACGAGATGCTGTGTTTTTCCTTGTGAAAATTCACTTGTATCCCTACAGCACTGCATTGTGTTGTGTTTTTTCTTGTGAACACTCCCTTTTTGTCGCTATAGCAATGAATTACTAATGTTTATCTTATTATTTTTATTTGCGGAAATGTTCACAAAATTTGCATCCGGCGCCATGTGGAGGCTTGACATTTTGCAACAATGATGATACAAGAACGTAATAATATCAAATTAGTAAAATGATGGGATGAAACTAACACACCGTAAAATCCATCTTCGACAAGCTCAAAGTTGCAATTCTTTCTTTCTTCTCTTGTTATAGAATTTTGGAATTTATGGTTAAATGTGTTTACGGTATTTCTACTGAACCCCTTGAGTATTTTGACCTAACACTAATCCAAAATAAACTCTAAAAACTAAAAAATATTAGGAATCCCTATAAAGATTTCTCTTTTCAAGCTTGATGGTTTTGCCTATCTAGTCTAAGGTTTCAGTCAATGTAGTCATGTTCCTAATACCATAAAATTTTAAAAATTAATAAAATTACGTTTATACCTAATTGATTGAACTCATGTCAATTTATGAGAAGAATAATGATCTACTATTTCTATAATTTTCCATTTACACTAGAGAAATCTAAATTGCAAAAAGATGGCAGGTTGGAAGCACGATTGGAGCATAAACTTCAATGTAAAATACGCTAAAATTTAAACTTAAAAAGAGTGCACTAAAACTGGAAAGGGTGTTCTATTGATAAAATTTAATCGATAGAGATAGGGACTAGAAGATAGTTTTGTGTGTACAGTGGAACACAGAAAAACAAGCAGAATGATATGAACGCTGAGTCAACATCATCGTTACGAGAAAGACAACGAGTTGGGTCACCATGAACTGTCTATTTAGAACAGAAAACATACTTTCTCAATACTTATCAATTCAACGATGTTTGGGTTCCATTTCCAAGTGTGCTATTCATTTATTGCTCTGTGTGATTCTAATGTTTCATTGGAGCACTATGTATGAGAATGTCCATATGCATCATGAACCTCCATCCAGTTTCTTCCTATCATGTATCTGTTGTTTAGTTTTAGGCTTCTACACCTAAATTTCAATTTCACTTCACAATCTAGCACTCAATAAAAAACAAATTCCATACATATATGCATATAACTATTCTTCTTAACTTGAGATGGATTATGATACCATAGATCCCATTATTTTCATCTACTTTGTTGGGAATTGACAATCTACGTTCACAAAATTTTCATGGATTCACGGATTGTTTCAAATATTATGCTTTTGGCTAAATAGAGCATTGCAATTCGTAAGTGTTCAAAATTATAAAATATTATGCACAAAATACAAAATATTGTATCGAGGTGCTTCATAAAACCCTAAAAATAGACCCTAACCTATTTTACCTTGCCTAGTTTGGAAGCCCTAACAGTTGGAGGTACCCTTGTTGCTGATCTGCAATCATTTCCAGCCATAAGAAATAGGGTTTTCGCTTTCCCTAAAGTCTTATTCTTGAAAAACTATCAGTTGGATTTGCTTCGTGGGCGTTCCTAGTAATTTTGCTAGGTTTTTGGTCCATTTCCCATGGTTGAATTTGAGTAAAATTATCTTGATTGCTGGTCTATAAAACGTGTATTTATAGTAGTAAGGTACAACAGTACCTTACTAGCCTTTGGCCACATCCTTCAACTTCCAAAATTGGTCATTTTGACCTAGTTTGGCTTACAAATTCTTCCCTCAAACGTGGTAAACTTTAGGATTGTTATATTTTCTTTTAATAACTTCTTTAATGCTGAATATTACTATTGTAGTTAATTGTTACATGATTTACTTGTTGGCTAGTGCATTGTGTAAGTGAGTTTGGTAACTAGGTTAGTATTTTGTGAGTTGTCACATGCATAAAAATAGTTGTTAAGTATTTGTTTCTAACTGATGGTGTTCATGTCTATGCCATAATTCCTCTTTCCAAGAATTTAACCAAGTTAATTAGAGAGTAGTACAATCGCACAAACAAATAGTTCACTCACATTTATGTTGTTGTTTTGTCAATTTGCATTTATTTATTATTATTATAACCAGTCTAGATCCAAATCCTAGGCTCTATCAAGCCCGAGAGGGATCAAAACTCCCGAGGTGCAACCTCTCTTTGAATAACTCCTTGAGTGCAATATGTGAGCCACCTAATCCTAAGCTCTAAAGTCTCTAGTTTAAGTCTCATATTTACTTTTTACTTTGTATTATTCTTTTTTGTTTATGGCTGACATAATATTTATTACTTTTTACTTTGTATTATTCTTTTTTGTTTATGGCCGACATAATATTTATTACTTTTTACTTTGTACTATTTTTTTTGTTTACTTTGTATTATTTTGTTACTTGAAAAACACTCTAAAGTCTCATATTTACTTTTTCCTTTCTATTAAAAGTAAAAAGTAAAGTCTCTAGTTTACTTTGTATTTTTTTTTTTGTTTATGGTCGACATAATATTTACCACCTAATCCTAAGCTCTAAAGTCTCTAGTTTAAGTCTCATATTTACTTTTTAGTTTGTATTATTCTTTTTTGTTTATGGCCAACATAATATTTATTACTTTTTACTTTGTATTATTTTCTACCACCGAATCCTAAGCTCTAAAGTCTCTAGTTTAAGTCTCATATTTACTTTTTACTTTGTATTATTCTTTTTTGTTTATGGCCGACATAATATTTATTACTTTTTACTTTGTATTATTTTGTTACTGGACAAACACACTCTACACATGTTACAAGATCTCCCTCATTGTCTCTCAGAGCAACAAAAAAATCTATCAACTATAAACTCTATTTAGTTATCACACGAAGAATAAAATTCCTTACACTAAACACCATTTATGTATTTTTTTATCACAACTATAAACTCTATTTAGTTATCACACGAAGAATAAAATTCCTTACACTAAACACCATTTATTTATTTTATTATCATACCATGTATAAAAACCCTTATACTCAAATGTTTCAAATTTGTCTATTTTTACTTCATTGGATAAACAGATCACTGTAACAATCACATCACTGTGAGTCAAAAGGTTTTTACTTCATTGGATAAACACATCACTATGAGTCAAAAGGTGAAAGTTTCACTTTCACATCATCAGCAAACATTCATGATTATGCAAGAGTGGCCTTTTTTAACACATCAACTCTTGGAGACCCTTAAATCTTATTAACAAACTCCAATTCAAAAAATTCCATGCCAAAAATCATGCATTCGAGAAAATAAAATGGGTGGATATACATTCATTTCCAGCCTTAAGAAATAGGGTTTTATATTGCCCTAAAGTCTTATTCTTGGAAAACTATCCGTTGGATTTTGTTCGTGGGTGTTTCTAGTCATTTTGCTAGGGTTTTGGTTCATTTCCCATGGTTGAATTTGAGTAAAATGATCTCCGATTTCTAGTCTAAAAATCATATATATACAACAGTATGTTACAACAGTACCTTACTAGCCTTTGGCCACATTCTTTGACCTCCAAAATTGCTCATTTTGACCTAGTTTGGCCTATAAATTCTTCCCTTAACTATCCTAAACTTTAGGACTATTTTATTTGTTGCTAATAACTTGTTTAATGCTGAATACCACTGTTGTAGTTAACTATTACATGATTTATTTGCTGGTTAGTGCATTGTGTAAGTGAGTTTGGTGACTAGGTTAGCATTTTTTGGGCTTTCATATGAATAAAAAATGTTGTTAAGTATTTGTTTATAAGTGCTGGTGTTCATGTCTATGCTATAATTTCTCTCTCCATTAATTTAATCAAATTAATTAGAGAATAGTAAAACTGCAAAAAAATAGTTGATTCACAAATATGTTGATGTTTTTGTCAATTTGTTAGCTTATTGTAACAAATCTTTTTATCAATTATAAACTCCATTTATTTATCATGTAAAGAATAAAAACCCTCAACACTATTTATTTATTTTATTATCACACAATGTATAAAAAATACTTACAATCAAATGTTTCAAATTTGTCTATTTTTACATCATTATTGGAAAGGGGAGTGGTTTGAGGTAGATACAAGCATTTTGGAGCTATAGTTCCCTGGAGAGGAATTCTTCAAGATTAGTTTCATCAAGATTTGGGTGTATGTGTACATTCTTGATAGTTATTCAACAATCATCATAGCTTCATGTTTGCTTTGCTTTCAATTTTCTTCGATAGTTATTTAGCAACCACCAAATCCTGATGTTACTTTGCTTTCAATTTTCTTCCATAGATGATAGTAGAGGGGAAAACGACGACAACAATTCCGAAATACTCATGTAGAGTTTTAATTCCGATCAACTTTAATGGCTTCATTATTTTGAAATCACCAAAGGAAATGAATAAAATCCTTTGACATCACAAGCATAGACTACCCGTTATGCAGTTTTCCCAAGATCATCATTTGTTGATGTCCTTGTATAAAAATGTTATAATGTTGTTGACCTCTGCTGTATCTTTGAATTCAAGGTTACCTTGTGTTAAAGAAACCAGGGGCCATTGTGTAAAGTTTGCAAAAGGATATATTCAAAGGGAAGTGGGTGGGAATACTCCAAGATCGAAGTGTTCATGGTAATTATGTTCTTTTTGTGTATGTGTACGTTCGTGGTAACTTAATTGACATGATAGATGTGAAAACATTGGCATGCCCTCAAAAAATTTGTAATCCACACATCAAGAAGGAGGACAGTATTCCATGCCAGACATTCGAGTGTTGTTTCCAGGTACATATCACTCAAAACGGACAACAAGAATCATCATTCAAAACTTCTATAGAAGCTTGAGATCCAATTAAGCATTGCATGGGTTTACAACTTTATGCAACTTGAGATAGAATCTTAACTGGCTTGGATGAATCTTTACCAGTACTAAGTCACTAATATAGATGTGGCAGGCCTTCTATCCTCTTGGTAGTATATGTCTATCAATCCATCTATGGCAAGTGTTAATCCCTTGCTAGTGCTAGGAGTATCCGATGTGTGATAGCACGTGGATAGCAATTCCTACTCTATTGCTAGAAGTGAACGATAGGTGATTAAGTTAGTTCAGAAGTACTCATTGATGATCAACTCATAAGTTAGTTCAGAAGTAACTATAACAAGATGTAATCAACTTTCTTATGATAACTTATAGCTTTATAGATGATAATTTTTTTATAATCGGGCCTACTAATAAGGCCTCTTGAGAATAACTGGAAGTCGTATAGTAAGCTATTGAGAATATCCTAGATATGTATTTCCTTGGCTACTAACTTTGGCAACTAAAGCGAGATATTGTTTCCTTGGCCACTGAACTGCCTTTCCTTAGCCCCTAGAGTGACTATGTGTTCCTTGGTAACTATGATTCTAATACGCCCATAAAGTATATAAACCAAAAACATAGTTCGAGAATCAACATTGGACCTCTCCTTGTAGCTTAGCCATGTATATCCCTCTTATACCACATAGCTTCTATCCATTGATGTATACTAGTTATTTAGGTCTTTTCTTTAGGTCAATGCCTAGGGATAGAAAAAGTAATTGGCCAAAGTAAGTAGACCAATTTTTAGTAATATTACTTTCTTTTCTATCGTAACCATTACAGATGCCTAACTCAATTTGTTCATTCCATCCTTTCTATGCTACTACTAATGCATGGGAAGGTGGAGTAAGCCCTTAGAGATGGAAAAGTTGGAAATGGAGGTCGGCCTTTTCCTGATACTCAAAGTATATAAACCATCTTTTTAGATATGATCCATTGGCTTATAGGAACCAAATACCACTCCAACGAAATTGTGGTCTTCTTTAAACAAAAATGTAAGGCAAAGTAACCTTACCACATAAGTAGAAAACTTAAGTCCATGTTTCACATGGGAAACCCAATAATTTTGAATCTATGCCTCTAAGAATATGTGATTCCAACAAGCCCCATAAATTTCCTTGCAAGCTCCATTTTGCAAACTAAACTACGTTTCTCATAGGGATAGCAAAGGCAATGCACATGAATCCATGTTACAAGCCAGACTACTTTTCTTTGAGGACTAGCTTGAGATTGTACCACATGCAATCTAATAGCATTGCACTTAATGTCACCCTTTGACTCAAGAAGTCCATTCCTCGAAAGGAGGAAACAGTCAATATGAGTTTCGTTCTCCAAGGTGGCCCGAGATCAAAACCCGCTGCTCTCGGGAGGCGACATCTAAATCCAACCATGCTAAGGGTTGGTGCGGCCCAGCCCAGGTGTGATCCTCGGGTGATTTTGACGGCTTAGATTCCCTAGGGTTGTGGTTTAACAGACCAAAGGCTGGCCCATCAAGTCAAAGGGCATTGCAGTAAACAAAAGAAAACATGTGTTTATATCAAAAAATATGTAGATACACATAACACTACAACAATGACTGCTACTATAGATTCAGAAAATCAAGAAAATATTAAGTCATGATAGCTACATGAAACTGCCTACAAGTGCAGTTGATAGGGAATGAACAACACACATGCCTAGTTTCATTTGGAATACCCTAAAGCTGCAAATTTCTCATTTTTGAACTACGAGCCAAAATTCCATTCAAGTTTATAGTTGGAGAATATATGTTTTAGCACTTCTTGAAAAATTCATACCATTGTAACCCTAAGGACTTGAAAAGATAATTAATGCCCATCGTTGGATAAATATCCACAACATAATCACTACTATGAGGACTATGGCATTGATGATAGTGATATGCATCCAATGTATGTATGCGTGCATTTCTTTGGTTTATTCTATGAATTTGAATGCAATTTTTCATATTGAATGTTATATACTGTGGAAGAAAGTTTTATTATGTATGAGTCACTTATATAAACTCCCTAGACCTACCATCCCCAATGGCAATATTTGGAAACATTAAATCAACATTTTGATATTCAAGGCTTTCCTCCTATTTTCAGAGCTAAATGTTTTCAATATGGTTCAATTCTCCATTTTTTTTGGTTGTGATTAATGCTTGTCTAAATCTAAAGTGGAAAAAAAACTATGTTGCTCATGTGTCAACCGGTGAATCCTTGAAGCTTTCCTTATCCTCCTTGACTATATTTGACTTTTGACCTTGTCTCACTATAGCAATAAGTGAAAAACAATTCTAGCACATAATCAGAATTATGATTTCGAGGTCAAGTGCTTGAGGTAAAAAGACTTCCAAACTTTACCAAAGTTAATCCCTTGTGACGCTGGCACTTTGACGTGCTAATTTGTGCCATAACATTTACCATTCATATTATGTTGTCACTTATAATAGGGTTGTTTGACTCCATGAAATCCAGGAATGAAAAAATACAAATTGGGTCATCTAAGCAATTGGGTAGCTAAAGCTTTATTTCTTCCTAGTCATATTGTAGTCATCCCTCGTTACAGTGGCACAACTCTTTAGATGCACAAGTATAGAGCCAATTGTAAGCTCTTACAATACAAATATAAGAATTTATTAGGGCTAAGTATTGGGTTCTTTGGTCCTATAGTCATTTGCCATACTATGTATCCCAATACTATCTAAGCTTAAGAGCCACTCTAACTGCCTCGTGTCATTTGGTTTGACTTTGCCTTGCAAAAAACCCCTTATTTCTAGTAGTAGCCATAAATCTTACCATGATAATCAATAACTTTGTAGCATTCAAACCTTGAATTCTTATTCTGTGAAGTAAGTACTTTGTTCTTCTGTGACTCTTACACATGCACAACCCATATATACAAGCCATGAAACCCTATTATAGAGCCATCATCAATGTCCATTGGAGGTTTTCTCTCCTTGGGTTACCATTGTTGATAAGTTTTAGAAAGTGACATGTAAGAGATTAATCAGGATAACCAAGATTTAATATTAATAGTTAACCATATTTAGACGTCAAAATTTTAAGTGGAATTTTTATTTAATTGTGATGTTGATGGAAGAGCATCGGGACCTAGGTAGAGCAGTTGAAGGTGATTGACATGAGGAAGGCCAACGACCACTGGTGCAGAAGAGCAGATTGGTTGTCGAAGACAATAAGTCGAGCAGAAGCTGTTGCAGTATGTCGACAGCGGAGCAGGTCGAGAGTCGACATGTTAGAGGTTGTCAGAAGATAGAGTTTTAGCGGAGACATCGAGGGTTGACATGTTGTTGAACCGCGACTCCGACAGGTTTGGGTATGAGCCAAGCGAGGAGGATGGAGTGGACTGGCGAAGCCTAAGAGTCCGAAGGGAAGCCGATGGGTATGTCGAAGGTTGATGAAAGACAGTACAGTCGAGGCAGTGATAGGATCGACTACTGTAGCGGTGTTAGAAGGATGCGCAGAAACTCAAGAGAAGTAGTTGGCAGTCATTCGGGGTTGCTAAGGAAGTTATTAAAAGTTATTGCAGGTAGTTGGGATTATGATAGATTTCGTCACAGGTGGAGATTGTGCAGCACAACAGAGGTGCTGACAGTTGCAGGTATGCGGGATCTGAGGAGATCGACTGATAGAGGAAGCATGTCTCGGGTATCGGACTGATCTCGGGAACAACAGCAGCAGAGTATAAGGCTTGTGCGTAGACACGGAGCAGGGGGTTTTTTAGTTAGTTATGTTTTGGAGTTAGCACAGAGTAGAGTTCAGGGAGAATATTGGTAGATTGGAGAGAACAGTCACACATCTTCCGAACGCAGAGAAGATCGAGCCATAGCTCAGAGTTCCGAGACGAACTAGGAGAGGGTGTAGATCGACACACTGAAATAACACACAATTACTTCTGTATTGTAATTGGATAAGGCTGCAAATTGTTAGTTATTTACATTCCTTGCATTTCACATTGTAACCGTTTCGGTAGTAGTAATATAAGCCAACTTTTGGCAACCTATTTACATCTAGTTTTATGTGAATGCATGTGTTGTGTGTAATTGTTAAGCAAGACCCTTTGCGAACACACCTTGCGTCAGATGTTGCCACAATATCCAAAGTAAGTATTATTTAAATGTCAACATGCTACATTGTTTACCCCGTTACAATCTCTAATAAAATGCATCACCTTCTCATTTGTTTGTTTATATAATTACAATGCAGGTGCACCATTTGTGTTCATGAACAATTATTGTATGCCTTTTTCCTTTTGGTAGGTACTATCTTTTCTGTGGCTATCAATCTTGTTAAACAACTAATGTGCAACAAGGAAAATGAAGTAGCTAACACACCTAATGGCTACCCCCTTGAAAGTATGAAAATAAATGTTATAGATTGGGAGAGAAGAGATCATGATTATTATTACTATTATTTTAATATTTATTAATAATGTTTGTTTTAATGTTAATTGCACGCACTTTTGAAAACATTCATGAAGACATAAAATTCCATTTAAGAAACCAATTTGAAGAGCCCAATTTAGTGTTGCAGTAGCATCTACCATCTCTCTTATAAGGGATGTGCTTTCATATCGAACTATGTCTAAGATAGAGATATTAGATGTAATGGTTTTGTATGTCAATATTTATTGTTAAGAATAGCCGTTTGCATTCAAAGTCTCGAACTATGTTTGAGATAGAGATACTAAATGTAATGGTTTTGTATGTCAATATTTATATTTAAGATTAGCCGTTTGCATTCAAAGTCTTTCTTTATTACGAATTTCTTTGTATGAAATTGTAGTTATGTGTTGGTTAGTAAAAAGGTTGTGCAGTTTATTTATGGCTTCCTATTAACATTCACTAGGTGTTCATTATTTAGGGTTTTCATTTTAGTGTCAAATGAGGTGTGCCACCACTCAATTGGTATTCCGTGGGAAAAAACCTTATATTTATAATTTAACAAAGTCCTAGGCATTTTTTTTGCTTATTGAAACTATCAATAAACAATGGAAACTGTAAATATAAATTTAAATTGTCCACGTAAATATTTTTGAGATATCATTAGTTGATAGAATACATGGTTGTGGTATTATGTTCAACTTTATATATAAGATTTGTTTTCTTATCATTTAAGACATCATGATAATGTTAACTTTAATAAATAATATGTTAGTAAAAATAAAATAAAATAGTTAATATTTTAGTAAAAATAAAAATAAAATAGGTTGAATGTTGTTTTAATTTTGTTATTTTATTATTATTTTTTTATATAGTTATTTTACAATTGAAAACATATTTTATTAAACAATTTTTTTTAAAAATATTATTTTTTAAATTTTCGTGACGTCACCACCTACATTTAAGAATCCTTTCATTGTTCTCGTTAATGTCAAGGCCGGCCTCAATTATTTATGTGAGTGACTGCTTCGCCTAATTTCTATGTATTATTTTTTGCAAGCGATTACTATTCTTTGAACTTGTCTCGCATTCCGAGGCTTGGCCGGCTTCCATTGTTGATTGGCAATTTCTTTCCAAAAGTCCGTATGATACAGTTTTTTTACTTTGAAGTTTGTAATCCTGACGTCATAACCTGTCCATTTTCACTTGACATGGACATGGATCGATCAATCCGTTTATATATCTAGTTGGCTTTTCAAGTCACATAAGTGACTCATAGTTAGATCTTGTGGCTATGGAGATTGTTAATATTGCATTATATATAAATTAACTATTAAGTGATGTGACTAATAGTTAGAGCTTGTGGCTATGGAGATGGTTAATATTGTATTATATATAAATTAATTATTAAGTGATATGTTTAGATGTTAAATGTAGGTCAACAATTATGGAAGGTTATATGGATTTAATTTTAATCAAAAGCACATTTCATTAAGAAATGAGATTATAGAACAAATAAAGATAAAAGGTGAATAGTTATTAAATTATATTTATTTGTTATATTTTATTGAAAATTAAATGAGATATCTTTATATGTAAAAAAAAAAAGATAAAAAATAAAAATAAAATATAAAAAATCACTCAATCAAATGTAAATATGTGAAGATATAATGATCTCCAACTATACAGGTAATAAAAGAAATGAGGGATTTCTTGTGTTTCGAAAATCTTGTATTAGATGACTTAATGACCCATTCACAACTTAAATCTTTGCATATGGTGGTAAGGTGTTTGGGTCATGAGTTTATTTTTTTTAATGGTGGTGGGTTCAAATTTTATTTAAGTGAAGGATCCATGATAGTGATTATATGCTCTATTTGAAGAGGAATAACATATTTTTTTATATCTTTTTAGAATCTGAAGAATTTATGAAATAGAAAAAAAAAATCTATGTATGCCTACCTCCATCAATATTGAACAAAACTTTGAACACTAGTGTTATCTTTATGGTAATCAAATGCACAACTCCTAAAATAATGCCTCCACATATAAGTGCATTAAGTGGTTTTGTAATATAATACAACACACAATCTTGTTTTTAATTAATACATTGAGGAACACTTGTGCACTGAGGATCACATACACATTCTAATCCATGCATGATCTTAAAACTATACATGCATTATGTAATGCCATGACTTGGTAGGCTAGTAGGCACCATCCATGGCGGTTTCGAGGGGCCTAAAGAAATATTGAACATGGAAAGGAATGTGTGACATTTTTTCACTACACATGTGTTTTCCTAAGTATGACTACAAATTCTTTATAACACGTGTGTTCTTGAAAATCCATGCCCATACTTGAGAACACAGGTGTTCTTGGTACCTCAGTGCCACTTTCTCTATCACCAACTTCTTTATTCTATCACTTAGTAATATATTTTTGAGGTTTTGAGATTTGACTCAAGAACATTTCGGACTCAACAAAATATTATAGACTAATGGGTGGCCTCCTACTTACGCAATATCTATTGATTTTAAGTCTTCTACCTCTAAACTAAAATTGAATAAAATAACATACATTTGAAATTTATCCACTCATAATGTGTTTGGTGCATACACAAAAGAGAGATGAAAAAGGTCTAAGAATAATAATAATCATATCAATTGAACCCACTGATTTTAAAATGAATCAACCAATATCATCCCCTTTATTAATTAGACTTAGCAATAGGAAGCGCAAATGTGAAATGAAATAAAAGCTCCTCATAATAACAACACCAATTGGAGACACTAGTTTCTACTTCTAGCATCAACATATTGGAATATAGTATCATGTACAAGAAGATATGAAGAGGGAAACATCTAAGGTTTGTTGAAGTATTTGCTTGATTAGTGATGCGACTTTTTATAGTCATATCTAAGCATTTGTTTGAAATATATTGTTCTAACAAAAAATTTATGGGTTGCTCACTCAAAAATGTTGGAAGCACATAAAATTCAAATACATATACAAACATTTTTAGAAACTAGATTGTAGAAGTTGTGGTAATAGTGACATTTCTAGAAACTAGATTATAGAAGTTATGGTAACAGTGACAAAAGATATCTAGTAAAGTGAAAGTTGTATCACCAGTAAGGTTTAGCATTATTTGCTTCAAAATATTCAAATAAATTTTATTTTGTTATCTTTAACCTGAAAACAAAAAATCATAAAATATATAATTTAACATTGTTTTATTTTTATTTAAAAATATATAACATAAATTTCTTTTCTAAAATCTTATAGTTAAAAAC
>BSBM01000337.1:195000-455000 GCA_027924585.1 Larix kaempferi | reverse complement strand
AAATAATAAACCTTTTAATATATTCCTAAAAAATGATGTTCGTTTAAAGTTTCTTTTTTAAAATTGCTATGCAGAAAGACTTTCAGGAAGAGGATACTTGATAATATCATCTTCTGAAATCCAAGTCACATTGTTTCATTTTTGGATTCTACTGCTTTGCTCATCGTCATGTCTTTAACGAAGGTATTTAAGTTAACAAAAGAAGATCCTCCAGGGAGGACTGCCTTCCTTGCCGATTTCTCGAGCCTCATAACGTTGTCTCTCATCCTCTTTCCTTCCGGTGTTCTCATCATTTTCCTCAAAACATTCTCAAACTCTTCTTTCATGACAACTTTGTGATCATCCATATCCACATCTTCAAAATCCAAGCCGATCTTCCACACCTCCTTGGCAAATCTGCAGTTGAGAAACTGATCAGCAAAATATGGGAATCCCACTACGGGAACTCCCATGCTCATGCTCTCCAACGTAGAGTTCCAACCGCTGTGTGTGAGGAACAATCCCACCGAAGCATGGGCAAGGACTTTCGACTGTGGCGCCCAGCTCACAAACATTGCGCGATCCTTTGTTCGTGCTTCGAAGCCGTCAGGTAAAGCAGCAGCCTGGCCTTCAGCGAGATCCAATCGCAGAACCCACAAGAAAGGTTGTCCGCTGCCCTCTAGCCCCAGCGCCAGCTGATCTAGCTGTTTCTCAGATTTCACAGCAATGCTTCCAAATGAAACATATATAACTGATTGCGGCTGTTGCATATCCAGCCATTTCAAGCAGCTCTCCTCCTCCTCCCATAGACTGTAGCCCGAAGCCCTTCCATCTAAGAAATTGGGAAGAAAAAGCGGTCCTATACCGAGAGCAGGACAGCCATTCAAAGAGAGTGCTGTTACTGCGTCCTTCCCTTCGAGCTCCTCAAACGTGTTGACTAGTATGTAGTCACCTTTACTTTGCTTCTGTGATTCATAGAGAAATATTTTTCGCTCCTCAGATGGTTCCTGAGTGCGATAGAAGGATAACAGATCGGTTGGCTTCAGTGGTGGTATGTTACCGGGAAGACAAGTGATGAGCTTGTCTGGATTTTTCGCTTCGCTTACTGAAGAAGATACAAACACAAGTAAAGCTATTATCTTTTCATAAAAATAATTGATTGAAAGAATTGCTATTATCTTTTCATAAAAATATTTGAATGAAAGAATAGATATTACGTTAAGAAAACAATCTGAATGAGCGTTTTAACTTTCATTTTCAATATCTCATGGTTGATTGCATGTAGACTTATTAGCAGCCTGTAATGTAAGAATTACGTTCACAAGATGTATCATAACTGTTCAAAAAAATTGAAAGGGACGAGAAGTTTTAATGAAAATTTAATAATAATGAATACTATGATAATAAAATAAATTATCGACTAAGACAGAAGAATTGAAACATTTAAATACAAACCATAAAATTCTAATTTAATAATAAAATGAAACATTCTAAATCTATTTTAACTTTTCTATATATTTCATTCATTTCCACATTTAATATAAATATAGAAATAAAATATTTGTCATACGTTATTACATAAGCCATTTTCAATTTAGAAACCTATACCCAATTTAGGACTATTTTAACTCTTTATTTGTTGAGTGGACAAGTTCAACGGGCAATGTAAATTTAACAGACTGTAATGTAAGTTTGACAGACTGTTGGCGTCGATGAGAGAGGCTTTTAAGTTTTTGTACTCTTATTTCACTCAAAAGTGTTACTACTTTAGTCATAATGGTAGACATAAAGCTTACTTATTTACCTATTTATAAGCATAGCTATTTAATTTGTTGTGGGTGAACATTAATATACCATAAATTAAGTGTGGAAAATAAATTATAGGTTACATGTTTTTGTATTTAAATAGATTGTTTGTCATGACTTTGTTTTTTATAATTGTTTAATCTATCATAAAATCTAAGATGTAGAATAAATAAACTATTCCTTTTATAATTGGTTATTTTGAAATTGGAACCACTACCATAGAATCAATTTGGAGAGTACACATGTCTCATACTCGTGCGATTTAGAAAAAGCATAGATGCTTGTCCAACCCAAATTCTAAAATATAAACACTGATCAATGTAATTATCAAATAAAAATTAAATATGATAACTCAAAAACTTATGTAAAAAAAACTGTATCTAAAAAATAAATATAATGATACAAAAAGTTGTGTAAAAAAACATTAATTTTATTAATATATATATAGAAAAATAAAGCGAAATCTAATTGATTTGAATATGAAAATAACATTGATGTCTTTGTTGAATTTTTTCTGAATAGTTAATAAACATAGTGAAATATTTACTAGATGTGTTTAACTATTTATATAAGCACATAATCCTTGTAAAAGAGAAGATTTTCGATAAAAATGATAATTTATTTTATTTATTTTTATTAATAATTTTTTATTATGGTTTTATGTCAAAAGGAAAATAAAATGACCAACCCTTGGTACAAGATAGAGAATTCAGTAAGGATGCTTTTAATGGATCTTAAAAAACAAATAAAATCTATAAGTACAAATCCTTCATTTAAAAAAAAATGTTGTATGAATAGAAAGCAAGAGAATATTTTGGAGCGCTCTAAGGTAGATACTAAGAAATTAATGAAAACAATATGGAATTCCCTTAAGGGACTATAATTTCTACCATAAAAACTTTTATGAGTCCCTTGATGTTGTGGAGAAGGTTCAAAGTTCAAACCCTTTCTACAAAGAAAGAGTTTTTCCCTTTAGAAGACCTAGAGTTTGGGATTACCTGACTTGAAAAAGGGAAGGTTAAGGGAAGGCAAGCAGGAACCTTGAAATTTGGTCCTAGGTTATCCTCAATCCTCACATCCACAAGATCTTTTGTTCAGCTCTGAAGGAGAGTTTCATATTTTTAAAAGTGGAGATAAAAACAATTCATTGAATTATATAGGACCATTATGATTAGTCATCTTTAATCCATATTATATGGTATTATTCTCGAAAAGAAGATCAACACATGGCTAGAAAGTCACAAAAAAAGAGCGAAAGGAAACCAAGGATTTCAAGGCTATCATTGAACCATAGACCACCTTGTTAGTCGTAGAACAATTATTGAGACATGTGGAAATAATAAAACTAATCTTCTATATGCTAATGATATATGGTGCTTATGGTGAGGAGCTCCTATGATCTCGACAAACAACTAAAAATTCTCAATAATATTTTCTCTAGTATTGATATGATTGTTAAAATTGACAAGATAAAAGCTTATGATAATTTCTTCTATGACAACAAGAAGTTGGAGGAAGTGACTTTATATAAATATCTCAGAATTGATGTTTATCTAAGAAATCAGAATTATAGCATTGTGAAATTGAGTAATGGAGATTGGAACACTTATTATGGACTTGAAAACAATAGATCTATGGATTTGGGATAGGAAGAAACTCTTCTTGGGGATCTCATTAGTGTTGTTATCTTATATGGTTGGGAAACTTGAGTCTACAACATCTCTAGAGAGTCATGGGGAAGGATAGAACAAATCCAAAATTCTCCTTGACATATAATCTCAAAATTAATGACAATACATCCTATCATATCCTCTTCATAGAAGCAAGTGTCTCCTTGGTTGAGAGCATGTCAGTGATTAGATACCTAATGTACAAGAACAAGATAAACAACATGGGAGACAAGGGGCTTCCTAAAATTGCTTGATACTCTAGAGTCAAAACCACATGTGAGTTAAGGAAAGATGTTACTTTATATAATAGTGACAATATTAAAATTATTATTACATCTAAATTTAAGGAGAAAATGTGGTCAGGCAAGGAATTAGAGGAAAAGAGAAACGTAAGATTTAGAAGGAGGTGATCAACCATAATAATCTAGAATATTAAAAAAAAATTGTTTACAAGTGTAAAAAAGAAAATAAATATTGCTAAAATAAAAACAAAATCTTATGAGAATATATTTACTACTGTACTCACCGAAACGAAAATTAGTGTAGCATTCAGAATTCCACATTCAATAACGATCAGGCTTCAAATTTGAAGCCTTCAGTGCCCTTCAAAGGCCATTTTACTTGTCATAGAAGGCCACCATTAATTTTACCATGCAAAAAAAAATTAATTTTATGTGAAGCCCTTCAATAATGAAATTCAACACGTCTGTGTAAATTTGCAACAGAAGGGCAACTCCAAATTTTCCCTGTCCAAGGGTTATTAGTGATTTAGTAGGAGACTCGGAGTCTAGAGAGTTGGAGACTACCCAGTTCTCTTTGACCTCCGTCCTAGTGGGCAGAGCAGGCTGGGTGAGTTGGAGACATGTGTCAAGTGACTCGATTGGACCGTCGACGTTGTTATTGCTAATATCGTATCTTATTGTCTTAACTTACAGGTTACTAAGTTATGCATTTGATTAAGTGTTAAAAGCATTTAATGGCATCACCAAACTTCATTAAACCTCGATCTGAGAGGCTGTGAACTTGATTTTCCATCTTCTTCTTCCCGTGATAGAGTATAGGATGTGAAATTAAATGCTAGGATTGTGAATAGATTTGATAACTTACTAGGGATAACCGATTACTAAAGGTCCTACCCCCGAGAAGAACAAGGTAGCAGATCTAGTTGAGCTATTTTTGCATCAACGAGAGAAGAAATAGGAGAAGATCAAGATGCTAGAGTCGGTGGAACCGTGGAGGTTTTTTTGCCTCCATTTCACTGAGAATTGCTAGTAGATATCTAGATTTTGGGTTGTATAGATTATTGGTATTCTTCAATGTAGAGATGTTAGCTTGTTTTGGTGTCTTGGGTTTTGTAGTTAGGGCTAGATTTTGATACCCAATGGTTTTTTTTGGTTAATTTTTGGTGGTGGGTTTTGCTACTTCATTACTCATAAATCATAAGATAACTCACAATCCACATTGAGAAAAAAAATGCTAATTTTTTGGGGTTTTATCTTTAGTGAGATTGACTTGTAACTTTCAATCCTTAACAGAGAAAGTTCCGCATTGTAAGTATTTCTATGGTTTCATCTTTCGATTCTTACCAGAGAAAGTTATCTCTTTAGATTTTGAGCATTTCTTTGTGATCAATGGTGAGGGGCGACGTTGTTGTATCTAAGGTAGGGATTGACAAGTGCCGAGTCCATGTGACTTGGCAGTTCACTGACTGAGTAGAAACTTGGCCAACATGTACAGGATGAACACAAAAACTACAACATTTCTTCGAAGATTGGAATAACATGTTACAAGTGTGGAAATGTGGTGGTCTGATGCACATTCAACAACAGGGTTGCATTTATACATTCAACTCTTCACTGCATCTGTTGGACGGAGTTTCAAAGGGCAGATCCACTCCTCACTAGAATTTAGAGGGTAAGATTTGACCCTTTTCTATTTGCTTTCGTTGATATATGTCGATTTTCTCCATCCCTTTGCACATCATTAAGTTTTGTAGTTCTTACATACAGATGGATTAGGTTTTAAATAAAATAAATTACCTTCATGTCAGCTGTCCCTTCAAGTTGAAATGCTCTCCTCTGTTTTTATATTGTAGATTTATTTGATCATACGAACTAACATTTGCTTAGCTATAAAATTTGAGCTACTTGACATTATTTTTTGCAATTTTCTCTTCTAGATTAAAGCTATTTAAACATTAAAGTTACAACTCTCTTCTACTTTGTTGTGGGTCAAATTGGACACTATTGCAAGTTAGTAGTCCAACATTTATTCTTCGTTGGAGATTTTCACTGAGTTTGGACACCAAGGTAACCATATTTCCCCTTTTCTTGAGTGTTATGCTTAAAATAAGCATGATAGATTTAACATTGAACCTCTTATAAGAAGCTTCTATGGGTTTAAAATAATTTGGATTTTTTCCAACTGCGATTAAAATAATTTTAGTTTAAATTTCAGTCAGAGACCTAATTTTGATTTTCTTTTGGTTTAACTTGACCTAAAACATTTAGGTGCAAATGAAATGGAACTTTGCGTTAAATTTTTATTTATCTGTAAAATCCTTGAAGGAGATTATATCATACTTGAAGTAAAATAGTTAACGTACATGTTTTAGTCCAAATTAATTTAACTTGTAGGAGCAATTGCAAAATCTAGTTTCTTGCAATTTTTAAGGTAGAAAAATGAATACACTAGACTATTATTGTCTAACCTAGGATTTCCTTATGAAATTACCCTTTTTCGAAAAAAATAAAAATTTCATGTAATAATAACTTTGTAAGAAATCTTCATAGATATCAATCTCAACATGGTTTATATGATTTGTTTGTATTTTTTCTTAACATATTGGTTTTTTCGAAAAGCTTGTTGGAAATGTTGGCATAGTAGAAATAAGGGGTTGAGATATCACAATCAGGTTTTTGTAGGTCCTAAATCTATTTATGCAAATAGAAAATGGATTCCGAAGAAGAGAAAGCCACTTTTTCATAATTTAAAGATTTGATTTTTTTCTGATATTTTTCACCAAAATCTAGTTGGAATTGTCGACATTCTAAATATAAGGTGTTGAAATGTCACAATCAAGATGGAACGGAGATTTTGAGAGAGATGAATCTATTACGAATTATGAAGAATGAAAAGTTAAAGTCCTCAAATTTTTAGACAACTCTTTCTTTTTAAAAAAATCATTTACACACCCATTTAACTCAATTTTGACATAAATTAAGCATTAATATCTTGATTGACAATATCTTGTTATCTTTGGTGGTTTTTTCCAAGATCAGTGTTGAAATCGCTTCAACTTCTCAATTGCCATGAATATTGGTTTGGTTCAACCATCATTAACAAACTCCTCTTTAGATTGAGAATCTTTTCAATACTTGCTTTTACTTTTCAATTGTTTTTCTTAAAAATTTGAAATTTAAAATAATGCCTTCTTTTATCTAATTAGTTATTTTCATTATTAATTTATTTATTTTCCATATTTCCGTGACTTTTTCCTTCACTTCTAAATTACCCTATCCTTACCAGTTAGCACAACCAATTGCCCTATCTTTATGACCAGTGAGCACAACATGAAGTTTGAAGAAGGGCAACTTATTAGACAGAAAGCAAACCAAAAAATAGAATTGTTGATCATATACCATATTATGCTATTTTGTTGTGATGTTTGAGTTATTTTCAATTTCAAAATGTTCTTTTGTTATGATATTTGAGATTTTTTCAATTTTAAATGATTTTGGGAAAGTTTAAAAAAAATAAAAATAAAAATCTATTTCTATTAACATTATTTGGAAGAGCAAAAAATACTTAGATTTTTATGAGTATAATGGAGGTCTTACATTGAATAATTTTTTTCTAAACAAACAATTTAGTATAAATATTTTTTATTAAAATCTTAAAACTGAATATTGCAAATATTATTACTATATTAAGGAATTTGATTACATTACTTTTAATAAATAATAAAATCTTACTCTTTCAAAAAAATTAATTACAATACTTTTAATAAATAATCAAATTTTGATATATAATTACATTTTCAAATGAAAATAATTATTTATTTTTACATGTCAAACGTTGAAGGTTTCAATATCTCATAGCCCTTCAAAGTGAAATGGGACCCTACCCTTCAAATTTGATCCCTGACAACGATACAAATTGGAGAGACATACGTACCATTTACTGGAATATGCCCTTCGTCCAGAAGAAAATTGGCGTAACATTGAGAAATGGAGGAAGCAGCACATAGAGGCCAGAAGATAACCCTCGGCACTTTCATATTTCTTGCCACTTCCTCCGTGCAAGACATGAAGGCGTCTGTGACGATGAACGTGATGGGTGGAAATGATGGTGATTGCTCCTGAGCGGTTCGAAGGAGGTCCTCCAACGCGGGTCCTAACTTTTGCACCGCTATAATGCATTCGGCCATGTTGGAGGTGCGACCATGGTCTGGCGGTAAACCATCAGCAATAGACAGAAATCGAATTCTCGAAACTTGCGGCTCCGAATTGAGATTGTCTTTGGAAACGAGAGATTTAGATTTCTTTGAAGCTTCCACCATGCGTTTGCGGATCCAGTCAGTATTGACAAAAGTGACAAAACATCCTCTAATAGCAAGCAGCTGGGCCAAATTCATGAGAGCATTAACATGACCCTGTGCAGGAGATGGTACAATCACTGCATGCAAAGCATGTTTCCCCTCTGGATTGAAGATATCCATATATTAATTAATATGGCCGGACTTTAAAAGTTTCGCCTCCCTCAATCCAGTACCGGAGTTTACTGCTACGGATTTGAGCTGCGAATCATGCACATTCTACAACGGATTATAGCCATTACGCTCATTTCTTATAATAGTCAAATATGCATGCGCAACGCACGTACGTCCCTGTTATTCTCAAACTTGTTATTTGTGATCAATTGATTGGTTTTCAGCGGAGATAAGGATATGTAATGCTCTTCCACCACAAGAGTCAATGTCATCAATCTATCAAATTTCCCAGTAAGTTTTCGGTTATCAAATTTCCCGGTAAGTTTTCGTTTATTGAGAAGATTTTAGAGACACAAACCTTGTTCAAAAGGTATATTCCAATTATAGTTCGTTGTACCTAAATGATGAGGGTTGATGTAAGTCTTTTTGAGTTATTGTCAAAACTTAAAGTGCGTAACCTTTTTGAGTTAACGCCGAATCTGACATAAAAAAATTTAGTACCTACCAAAGTAAGTATTTTAGTATTGGAATTTGGTTTTCATTCCATTCGTTAATTTTAATTTTTTTACGTTTTGGATTTATATATTACTTTTTAAATGTTTTGTTTAAATTTGTATCTTTTAATAATGAAGTTTTACTTAAATATTTACCTTTCAGTAATAAAATTTTGTAAAAAAAAATTCTAATTAATATTTATGTTCTTAACATTTTTATATTAAAATTAAAATAATCATTATTAATATCTATAATGGTCTATTAACTTGATTTCTATTCATTTTATATATCATCTATATACAAAATTAATATTATATAAAAATATAACTTAAAAAGAGATGAATATTATTTTTTTCGTAAAATATTTATTTTTTAAACAATTTTCTTATAAATATTTATAATTCATTTTATTTTTTAAACAAATTTTTATATAAATATTTATAATTTTTAATAAGTATATAAAATATATATCATTGTATTTGTGTAACACTTGCTTTGAACTATTTAATAATACACCAATATATAAAAAACTAAAAAAACTAATAATAACCAATAAAATTATATAAAACTAAAAATACTAATAATAACCAATAAAATTAGATGTATCATACTAATTCACATAACAATTCTATCTCTCTCTCTATATTAGATGTATTGTGCTATTTCAGATAACAATTATATATATATATATATATATATATATATATATAATTGTTATCTGAATTAGCATGATACATCTAATATATATATATATATATATATATAATTGTTATGTGAATTAGATGATACATCTAATTTTATTGGTTATTATTAGTTTTTTTAGTTTTATCTAATAACCAATAAAATTAGATGTGTCATGCTAATTCGGATAACAATTATATATATATAAACTGAAAAAAATACATTCTAAATGTGTTTTTTATTAAAAGTCAACATCTACATGGTCTTTGGTATAATTCTCTTTAAAATTCAACCAAAATTAGAGAGAAAGTTTACATTTAAGGATTGATTGATAAAGATTTAAAAGGTTTTTTTTTGTTTCTTTAAATAAAATACATAAAAAAATTGAGTGATAGAGTTAAAATTATTATTATTTAACAGTCATAAAAAAACTACTTTAGCCTCTTAATAAATACATAGATGTATTGTCTTAGCCTCTCTTTTATCAAGATAATAACCATATGGATTCCGTGAATTGATTTCTGATGGCGACTCTTTGATTCCTCTAATAATGTATATTATCGATTGCTCATTCTTGAAATTGCATCTATAAATCACTAACTTGCTTATCCTTCTGCAAGGGTAGGAGCAAATTCTAACCCTTGTTTTTGGAAAGGAAGAAATTTAACAATTAAATAATGGAAATTGATTGCCTCAATTCTGCTAGTTTTGGCTCTCGAACAAGCTTAGATGCTTATACTGTAACAAACCCCTAATACACATTTAGTAATTTGGTGAAATTTGAAACATTATCAAATGCGAACACTATCTAATTCAAATTTAGACTTTCTCCCAAACTAAATTCAACATTTATTATTATAAATAAATATAATGATCTTGCGACGTTCAGGGTTTAGGATAACCGCTTGATACTATTAATATCCTCCTTAACATGAACACAATATAATGAAACATTAACTAACATAATTTGTATTAGCTCATAACTTTTACTTTGAACATCTCCTGACTTTCTTACCCCTTAACCATACCCATTAACCATAAACATAACAAAGCCTAAACACACTAGAAATGTCTACAGGGCTATTACATGATCAACAAGAAGTTTCCTCTACCAAAACCTACACTTGTACAATGGCATAAACCATCATCCGTTATAATTATCGAGAAGACATAAGAAGCACATAAGAAACACATGTGAGAATATAAGAAGCACATAAGAACGAGAGGCGGATATAGGTGGTTCACCCGACTCTTTGGACTACATCGACAAAGCGTTTTATTTTATTATTCATCAATCTCGAGGGTTTAAATCATGTAACAGTCAAAATAAGAATTACAACCTGCAACCCAGCGTTGCATTATTTACCTTCTACTTCCTCAAAATCTGTCTCTTGGAGAGCATCTTCCAAAACATTCAAAAGTATGTAGACTTATACTAATATCAATGAGGTTATAAGGATACCTTATACTACAATAACAATATGAAGGTTGGTTTTATATACCCTTCTAAGCAATCTATTCCCTACGATGTAGTTTCACTACTTTAGTGGTAACAAGCAGAGTATCTATTCAACATTTAGACTTCATTTTTTTAATACTAGATTTTAAACAAGGACACACATTTAATAAAATAATACAAAATGTCCTAATCCTTTACGTCTATTTTTCTTCTTTTACTACTCTTTGTCATAAGAGTATCCAACCATTTCAAAGGCATGATAATATACATATAGATATCCTTTAACACCCTACACTATTCCTTCCCAACCAAGGATTTCATCCTTATCATATGAAATATATATATATATATAATTATAATTGTAGAAAACGTTTCCTGGGGGTGATGAGTGAGGAAGTGATCCCGTTTAGTTTCAAGCAAAAATCCAACTAATACAACGAGATTCATGCAGTAAAAACTTACTACAAACAGAGATCCCGAAGGACCAACAATAACAAGACTATAAATGTGTAACATAATTAACACAAGGATCGTTGCGCCTTCTCGATTCTCCTACAGTTCTTCTCGGAGATCAAATATATAACAATTAATACAGGGATTTCTTCTATGACCTACAGCTATGTGAATCAAAACAATAGGGATACGCCCATACTTCTCCAGGCAGCGTATCCCTAATTTGACCTAGATTACTCTGGTTCAAAAGACAACATTACCGAGGTATAAACAAACACACATTTTACTAAAATACAGAGGATACGTCTGCGTGTTTCCCTTCTACGAAAAAGTAGGACACATGGCAGAGTTTAAAAATTATGGATCGATCTCTTTGGTGGGAGATCATCCATCCTTGCGACATCCATAGTCCAACATTTGGAATACACAACTTTCCAGGTTAAGTCTAAAAATATCATAGGGAAGAGGCCGCCCATCTTTACAGCACCAGTATTTTAATAAACAAAAACACAGATTCAATAAAGAACTAAAGTGGGTCGATCCTCTTAGTGCAGAGGTCGCCCAGCTCTAGGGCACCATCTCTTAGTGAAAACAAAAGTACAGATTCCAGTTAACACATGGGTCGATCCAAAGATCGCTCAGCCCAATCATCAACATCAAACCATCAAAAGTAAAAGAGTCATGGGTCGATGCTCTCGACAGAAGAATCGCCCAGTCATATCCATACCATAATGTATCACAAACACATATAAAAAATAACAAGGATCATACTCTTGTATAGTCGTCTTACCCCATACAAGCTCACAAAAGATTAGTTGCTGGGGTTTGTACATTCTGACCGTGATAGGGTCAATCTAAAAGAATGAGGTCAACAATACAGGGATTCCTCGGAATTGATCCATCAGCGTTAAGCTATGGATCCCAGAGGTCGATTAAAAACCTATGATACTTAGGGATTGAAAATAACACTGACACCAAAGGGCATTACCAGTTAAAATCTGAATCTACTTGGATCAACAAGCACATAGATCTCTGTTGCTCGTATAAATACACATAAGTTAAATGTATAAAAAATATCGTGACAACATAGATCACAAAGGCAGGTATAGTAAACAACGAACACGTCCACCCCGGGTTGTATAGTGACCGATCTAAACATTGATCACACTGTAATTGCAGAGCGTGTATAGGAAGAGCTGGGCTAAGACAATCATTTCATATATAACCAAAATTTATAATAGATATGCAAAATCAACTTAGGGCCTCAGTGCTTACATTGTTCCCTCCCAATGCACTATGTGGAATCGTGATGCATCATATTATATATACCAGAAATCCCATGATCTTGTGGTAGTAATGCAGCGATCCTACAGGGTTTATTGCGAATGAAAGACAGTAATGAGATACATAACCAAGATCTCCCCGATCTCAAAGGAAAATACAAAATACGAAAATGCCAAATCTCTACACACTACAAAGATTACCTTCCATGATCGCATATGCAAAACTTGCTTACTCTAATCACAGAGATTCCAAGGGGCACCGATAACTCACATAACCTCTGCGGATTCCCTAATAGAACATATAAAACAACCCTCTCATTTTTATTTTTGCTTTGCTTAATAAAATTGATGAGTTCACTTCTTTAAATTAATCATATTATTAAAAAGTGCCTTCAGAATCTTTGATTCTGAAGGTACTCTCAATTTGAGAAGATTTAATGATCAAAGTAGGAGTTTAGGAAGTAATTTCAAATCAAGCTGGTTGTTTTACAAATTGATTATTTTAGCAGCTGTTAAAATATAATTTTTATATATGATCAGTTTTCATTTCTATATTTTATGATCATATAAATGATTTGTTGCTTATCAATATTTTCTGTTGTTAACACTGCTTGAATTGGATTTTATAATTTCTTATTTTTCATCTAATTTCTTTTGATTTTCATTTAGATATTTTTATGATAAGAAACATGATTTCTATGATTAAGTTTATGTTTAATATGTATCTGCTTGGGTTAATTAATTTATTCTGTAATCTATTTAACTCGTAGTAAATACTTATATTATAATGGTCATACTGTAAGCCATGTTTTAATCTTTGTAAATATATAATCTTAGCATTCTAAATATGATCCTCTAATGAATAAGGCTTGCTTTTGGTATCATTTCGAATTATTAAAATCAAATCTTTTGTGTTATGATCATTATGGTAAGTCGAAATTGATTTTGATTGAAGACTTGGTTTTTTGATAGATTTTTGTTTTCTATTGATCAATTTTCATTTTGTATTGACATGATATTTTCAATTGGCGCTTGTCTATTCTAAAAACTCATCATGTCATTATTGATCTTCTTGTAAATATGATTTCATGGTGAGTCATGATGGTCTTGGATTTTGACACCTTCACTAATTTGATAAAACTATGAGAAGATAATTATTCATGGTATAGTGGGTTAAGGACACATATTATCAAATCTTTGGTTTCATTTTGGTTGCTACTTTATAAACTTCATTACGTTTAATTATACCTGGAGATGAACTATGAGACATAGATTATTACACCTCGTCTCCATGTATAAGTTTCTTACTGCCAAATCTAGAGCTGGATTTTTGGAATTGAACACGAATCAATATATCTTGACATCTCTTCAACGTACATATCGTGAAATTATTATCTTACCTTTTGTCCTTATTACATTTATAATTCGTCATGTTTCAACCATAAGGAAATAGTTTTGAGTCATATCAAATGTTTGGTAGATACATGAACTGGCTTCAAATGACGTGCAATGTCACACGTAGGAATGAGTTTAGGGTTATCATGTCTGTGTATTTTTGGATACCTATTCCTTTGGTTCTTACAACACCATATGTTACCCAGTTGAAGGAGAAATCGCAGGTAGGAGGGATGGCTCCTTTATGCCGGTTTGAACTAGAGGGTTCTGAGTGGCTTATAGGGGAACATGAGGCAGCTTGTCTTATTGATAAAACTAGATGGGGAAAGTTCTTTGATAGTTTTAGTGGCCATAATGTGGAAGTAACCCATAGATTCTCTTTCTTTTAATGGTGAATTTGTGAGGATAGGGGATTTGCAGTTGGCCCTTTCTGAGAATTTCATAGTTGAAGCAGCCAAGCTGCCACAGACTGGTGAGAAGTGGTTTAAGAAGGGCGAGATGAAAAAAAACAAATGGAAGCAGTTTTTGTTGCCTCTACCTGAAGATTTTAATGATCAGTTTGGTTCCCCGATAACATTCTTGAAACCCTGATGGTTACCCTTGTTTCGACTGATAGTTCGGTTCATAACTTGTGATGTTCGTTTTTCTCATGTACATCTGTACCACCTTAGATTGTTGATGGCGTTAAGGGGATTTAAATTGAACTTTCCCTATTTCTTATTTCATAGCCTAGGGAAAATGGCTTTTTCCAATCAGAATGCATTGGGGTTTAGGATCAGTGTCTTTTTCATCATGGGTTAATCAAAATCATAGTCTAACACCAATTGTCACTTAATGGCCAAACCTCGGACCAGTTTTTAACTAAGAACGATTTAGGTCAAAATGAGATTTGGCCACCTGTTAGGACAAAGACTCGGGTTAAACGAAAGAAGCCCTCAATTCCTAAAAGCTTGGAATTCAAATTAAATACTACACTAGAAGATACAGGGGTTCATAATCTAGTTTCAGTACAAAATTTGGGTAAGGAGATGATAAAGGATGAATGTGTTGTTGAAACCCTTGACTCTCAGCTGAAGAATATTCAGGACCTTCTAGCAAAAAAGCTTGAAGAATTAGCAAGTGTTTGTTAGGATGAAGCTAACGTAGAACAAAGGAAGATGATTTCAGAAGTTCCCCGCAGGTTTACTCGAAGCATGACTAACTTATCTATGACTGTAGCAATACAAAAAAACACTCAGCTAGTTGTTATTCAGCTTGAAAATGAAGATGATTTTTTTCCCGATTCGTGAGGCGGCTCATAATGATGAACCAATTTCCAAAGTGGATAATCTTGAGACATTTTCGGCTAAAGAAATTACTAATCCTAGTGAGTTTGAGGTAGAACCTTCATTTATGGATGCTTATGGGTCTGGTCCTAAGTCTTCATTCATGAGTATCCCTTCACCTATTCAGGATTTGAATGAACCTAATTCTTCCCAATCCAATGACTCCTTTCATGATCAGGATGAAGAAACCCTTAAGCAGGTGTTTAACCGAGTATATGAAAGTAAAATCTCACAGCTAAAAGCAGAACTGAAAGACTACCAATTGAATGCAATGATAAAGGAAGAAGAGAATAAAACATTCAGGACATAATTGTTAGAATGGATGCAATGATGGCAAATGATGATTTTAAAGAAAAATAGATATAAGGAGGCTAGAAAATCTGTGAGGATTGTCAATGAGCATTTGCTCGAACAAATAGAATAGAAAAAGCTTATGATCCTAAAGCTCAAAGCTAGACTCTCCGAGGCAAGAAGGACAGTTAATTTGCAAAACAAAACTTGAACCTACCCTGTTTTTCAGTTATACGGTGATATTTCTCTTTTTGACAGGTAATGGGATACTTTGATGAGCACACCTACAGAATCGTAGATTCTGTAGGTATGCTTGTAATCTATTTTATTTTATTATATTTCTTGTTATCATGATTTTAATGAGAAATTAATATGTTTATAACTGATTGCTACATGTGTACACATTGTTAAAAGTGTTGGATTGCATGAAGATCCTTTTTGTTGGCTGTTGGCATTTGTTTTTGCTTGATGAAGTTTTTGTGGATCAGCTCGATACTTATGAAAGCCACATCATCAGTCAACTCCTATGGGTAGAAATTAATACAAGCCAGTCATTTTATTGAGAATTACAACTATCATTTCATATGATGACCGAGTCTGCCAGGTGCCTTTCCTTGAAGAAATTTGATGCAACAAAATGGTGACAAGACCTTTTGTTTTTATTATCATGTGACAACTATAGGAATTGAATGTATATTTTTAGAATAGTTGTTGTATAGAGGACTCACATGAGTTAGTAGTTTTGGCTATATAAACCCTGAAAACTTATTGTACAAGGGTCGATGGAGTACATGAGAAAAGACTTGTTGAAATTATAATACACTATTCTAGTTTTGATTACTGTGCTGGAGTTTTTCTTCGTGGATGATTGTCACTGGGATTTCTCAAACTAGTATCAATATTTGTTACAGTTTCTGAAACTTTATAAATATATATTTTGATATACTATTTTCTCATTTCAAAACTTTATGCAATTGTACTTGGTTATGATTGTGTTTGTAATCTGAATCTACTCTAATCACACAATATTAATATTTGATGTAACTATTACTGAATCTCTTTATTTCAATATTTTATTGGTAATTATGATTTAGTGATAATACATTTCATATTTGACAATGTTTTCATGAATAAATATAACTCTTTATTCAAACATTGATGTTGAACATTAGTTATCAATTATCAGAACATAACAGAATATATTAAAACAATTTTCTATTTTAATCTTTTGTTTTTGTGCATTTTAAACAAAGCAGTTCTTATGATACTAATTCTGGTATTTTTATCTGAATTTTTATCATTTCTCTCTTTGTTATTATAAATGATTGATTGATAATTAATTTAGTCATAAAGGTCACTCTCAGCTAAGATAGGGTAAATAGTTTAATTTTAATTCTAGTTGTAGTTTAACTTAGATTAATTTCAGTTTTAGCACGTGTTAGATAATTCTTTAGATTAAGATTAGTGGTTTTACATTTGGAATAGGTTTACAATTGAAGATTAAAAAAAAACCTTTAAAAGAGACTTTCATTAAGAAAGCACATTATGATAGTTTAGACTTAGAAATTGACTTTAGGATTTACCTTTAACAGTAGTTTAATTTAGGAAATATTTTACTGAGTTTTATATATTCTTCTTAAGAGGATAAATTCAGCTAGTAGTAGGACCATAGCATGCGAGGTTTTGCTATTCCAAACACACCGGGGGTTGTTCTAAGCAACTTGTGTGGGCATAATCTCCTTAGTTGACATAGGTCAAAAAATCAGGCCAACAATAACATACATGAACTTCAGGGGATCCACCATTTCGATGTCCTTATCCTTTTCTGCACAACAAGGGTCGAACTCTGCAACTCCCAATGTTTTGAGAGTTTAATGCCCTTTACCCTATTTTGCGCTCCTCCCCCTTTTTCTTTTGAAAAAGGAATAAATAATAATAAAAACAATAAGAGATCCACATCTCAAATCGCCACGAACAAGCTCTTCCAGCTTTGTCCCCCGACCTCCAAACTCTCCCGATATATATCCCCCTCACTGTTCCTCTTTTCCCCCTTTTGAAAAAGGGGTAGCCACTAGAAAGGAAATGACAAATGTTCATAAAAATACACATGGCTCTTTATTTGAAGACATATGGTGGCATCTTGGCAAAAGGGCGCTCCACAAGGGAGACAATCTTCCCTGAATTTCTCCTTTAAGCCATCGTGTTCCTTTATTGGACTTCTATGTATTCTCCCCACATATATATATATATATATATTAATTATTTGTTTGTTGTTTAACTATTTCTTGTTTATATTTTATATATGTAGACTATATATATATATAAATATATTTTAATTATCATGCCTACACATGGATGCTTTGTTCATTTTCACCATCTCACATGTTTAACTTATATATATATATATATATATATATTTATATATTTATTTTAATCATACCTGCACTTGTATGATCTTTAGTTGTTTCTAATACCACAACTCTCTTGTTTATCTTATATATATCTATATTATATATGTTTATCAATAAATACATATATTTTAATCATACATACATATATATGATTTCTAACTGTTTTAATATCACTTATCTTTCTTATGGGTAGAGTTAGGCGATTTAACCGTTTTTACCCGTCAAAATCCCCCATGATGGTCATTTTGCCCATCAAAATCCAACGGGTCTTAACTCGAATTGACTTGTGTAAGATATCTTAGTTTTATTTAAATATTTAAATATGTATTATTTTGATTTTTTAAAAAAATAGTTTTTAAATGTTTTATTATTTTAAACTAATGTTTTTTAAATAATATTATTAATTATAATATATAAAATTTATTTTCCATATTTATTTATATTTAAAATTAATTTAAAATATTAAAATTATATTAATCTAGTTCAACAGCCTTGGCCTTTACTAGAAAAGATAAGAAATTAAAGAACACAATAATGCATGAGATCATAATAATAAATCCTGCTCACTCTAATAATACGTGGATCATAATAAAAAAAGACAATTTTCAATATTATAGCACATATATAGAAATTAACTATTAACTCCGGATGTTAAATATACCTCCAAAAATTATGGAAGGTCAGGATTTAATTTTAACCCAGAGTATATTTATTAGGAAATGACATTACAGAAGAACTATATTAAAGGTGAATAATTATTAAATTATATTTAATATATTTAAACTAGATTATCAAAACTAAAATGAGAAGAGGATGAGGTCTGTTCACCCACCGCGCAGGGATTCGAATATCTCTTGCGCTCAACCCCTTAATAAGAGGTATATATGAAGATATAATGATCTCCAACAATGGAAAAAGTGAGAGTATTCTTGGAGACAATCCAAAAAATGAGAGTATTCTTGTAGAGAGTGGAATAAGTGAGAGCATTCTTGTGTTTGTACGATTTCTTACTGATCCAAATTCATTGTCAAGTTTATGGCTAAGGGTTAGGGGTTATGAGCATATTTTTTAGTGGTGGGTTTGGATTTTGTTTATATGCACAAACCATAATAATGATTATATACTTAGACGAATTACATAATTTTTTAATATTTTTTTAAAATTTATAGAATTTATGAAACAACGAAAAAAATTCTATGTAAATGTACGTCGAATTAATATTGTAGGAAAGTTTGAACATTAGTGATTTCTCTATTATGATTAAATGCAAAGTCGCTTCTAAAATAATTCATCCTTCACATATAAATACATTAATTGGTTTTGTAATATAATACAAAACATAATTTAATTTTAAGTTAATATATTGATGAACATTTGTGTGTTTAGGATCTCATACATATTTCTAATCCATGTATAATTGCACCTAGAGGAGCTAGGTACTCTACAACCCAGTATGGGGGAGATGTTAACATCACATAAAATTACATTACAAAAAATAAAAAGTAAAAAGTAATTAAAGCAATTCATGTTTCCTCATAAAATAAAAATTTAAATTTAAACCCGTATCTAGCAAACAAAAGTAAAAAGTAAAAATTCATGTTAGCTCATAAAATAAAATAAAAAGTATGAAAAGTATTTAAAAAAATCCACTTTGCTCTATAAAATAAAAAATTAAACTTAAACCCATCAAACAAAAAATGGACCAATTTTCTTGAATTTAAAATTAAAAAAAAAATAACAAATATTTTAAAAAATTATACTTCAAGAAATTGGATCCCTCTCTATGCTTATATATCCAAATTCAAAGTGCCCCCACCAACTTCTTTATTCTAATACTTAGTAACTTATTTTTGTATTTTTGAAATTTAACTTGAGATCATTTGTGACTCAACAAAAAAGTATTTGGGTAGCATCCTACTTATGCCTATGTATTAAATATTTTAGGTTTTCAACCTCTAAAATTTGCTTTTGAAAATAGAATAAAATAACAAAAATATAAAATTTATGCACTCATCATGTGTTTGGTGCATAAGAAGAACATATTATTAGGTACAAGAACATAAGAAAATATAAATATCTAAGGCTTCTTGAACATTTTTATTATTGATGTGGTATTTTATAGACGTAGAAGTATTTGTTTGAAATATATTATTCACTTGACTGAATTTTTATACTTTAATTGGCCATGAGAAATCATATATTTGTCTCTTTTTCCTAGCCACAATCATATGGGTTGGTCATGCCAAAATGTTGGAAGCACATAGAATTCAAACACCACTACAAGCATTTCTAGATAATAGATTGTAGAAGTTGGTGGAGAATGATGGAAAAATCTATGTGTAATGAAAGGTGTGTTTCCTTTTGAGCCAAGACTTAAGTTTTGAAATAAAATAGGGGTGAGTGCAAGCTAACGAGGGTCACTTTTGGCACGTTAGATGCAATAGAAAACTGAAAAATTAGGAATCCTTCAACTTACATGGATTTTTTAAGATACTTACATAAGATATCTTGCATTGAGTAAAAAAGATGAAATGTAGGAAATTGAATCACGTTTCGGAATATATAAGTTTTATGTATTGAAAATTTACATAACTATATGTCAAATTTCATCTTTTCTAACAATCACTTTTTTATTTTTTATTTTTTTGCAAATGATAAAGTATATGTTTTTGTGGGTGCAGCCTTTGAGTGCCTAAATGATGGTTTCAGGATACAAAAATTTGTATACATGTAGAGAACATGTAGCACTAGTGCATCACTATTTTTCAAAAATTAAATGTTTAATTTTTAATTTTTTTTAATTATCTAAGTGACCAAACCTCGAGAATGGTATGTCAAATGTGGGTGCAACATTTGAAGGTCTAAATGAAATCATTTCGACCTGGATTTTTTATGAAGAGTAGAGGTCAGTGTCTTCTCAGAGTGCAACATACAATTTTTTTTAAATAGTTGTGAAATGAAAAAGTTACGGAATAAACACTAACAACATGTTTTTCTACTTAAGGAGTGATGATACAAGAAAATTAGGAAAAAATAGAACAAAATAATATTTAAAAAAAAAAAATTACACATTTGGAATCTGCATAAAAAATGCTATCTATGCCTAAAATTTCGTCAAAAATGGTTTTGTATGCCATGCTATAAAGAGTGGTGAAAGACAAACATATTGAGAAAAATGGTGGAAATGCCCAAGTAACTATTCTTTAGCACAATCCATAACACATGTTTGGTAAGTCCGAACCAACCACATAGGATTGTGGATGACACGAGGGCGCGTGAGGAAGCATGTTTTAGGTGCTAAGGAACGCTCGCATGTTGTGTTTAAATTCAATTTTTTTTCCTGCGCTTGGTGTCAAAAAAAATGCTCTAACATTTTGGAGAGACAAAACTCTAGAGCGTTTTGGAGTTAGAAAATGATCTAGTGTTATAAACCACATAAACTATGTGTTAAGTTTTGAATGGATATATAGAGAGAGAGAGAGAGGGGATATAAGGGGGGGCGAAAAGGACATAAATTTATGGAGGTGGAGAGAGGAATGAGGAGGGCAAAAATTAAATTCCTAAACCGATAAGTCCTAAGTCCCAAACAACATAAATCCCTAAACCCCTAAGCACCTAACCCCTTAACGCATAATCCCTTAACAATTTAACCCCTTGACACTTAATCCTAACCTTTTATAGCTTACCCCACTAATAGTTGATCCCTAAATCCCTTAACTTACAAATATCATAATCCTTAAAGCCCTAGTCCCTTAATTAACCCCTTATCTCCCATCCTCATAGTCCTTATCCTCCAACACCCTAAGTCCTTAACCCCTTATAATCCCTTAACACTATAACACCTACGCCCTTAATGCCTGGCCACTTAAAACCTAAACCCCTAACCCCAGATCCCTAAATCCATTTACCCCTAAATACCTTAACCCATAAACCCCTTAAGTCGTTTAATTATTTACCTCTAATCCTTTAACCATTCGCCTCTAAGATCTAGTTTACCTTATAGTCGTAAAATAAATGTTTACCTATACAATGCGTTTACATGTACGACCTCCCTTGTGCCAGTGTAACCTACATTTTCTTGTGCGCTCTACATTTGCATGTGTGTTCTTTGTTTGCATGAGAGATCTATGTTTGCTTGATATTTCTCCCTTGGGATTGATCGATGCTCTCTTGAATTCGGAATTCTCACTTGGGATTGTGCATTAGCTTCTAAGCTCTAGTTTACCCCTTATAAGCCTGTAGCCCTTTAAACCCTTCACCATGAATGCCTAACCTCATAAACCCTAAGAACGTAACCCCAGAGTGCTACGTCCCTTAACCCCTAAATACCCTAACCATTAAATCCCTTAACCACTTTCTCTCTAATCCCACAATCCCTAACCCCTAAGACCTATTCCACCCCTAACCCCTAAACAACCTAACCCATAATACTTAAAGCCCAAATCTCTAAATCCCTAAAGCCTTAAGCCCTTAACCCCTAGAAACAATTAAACCTTTAACTTCTTGTTCCTTAACCCCTAATCCCTTAAACCCTATCCCCCTAACTATTGATCCTTAAATTCCTTAACCCATAAATCCCATAACCCCTAAAACCCATTAACCTCCTATCTTTTTAACTCCCTAACCCATAAATATTTAATCTTGCTAAACACTCTATGCCTTTACCTTTAAACTCTTAACCCATAACCCCTAATTCCTAGTTAACCCGCTAATCCTAAGACCCCTAACGCATAATCCCTAAATCCCGAAACCCATAAATCCCTAAATCCCAAAACCCATAAATCCCTAGAAGCTCCTAATCCCTCATCTCCTAGAATCCATTAAGCCCTTAACCCCCAAGATTTTGATCCTTTGACCCCTTGACACTTAACCCTTAACCAAATCAACCCTAGCATCCTAACCCTAGATCCATATATCCCTTAGCCCATAAATCTGCTAACCCCTAAAGGCATTGCCTCTTAAATAACTACCAATCCCCTAACCCTGATGTCCTTAACCACTAAGCCGCTAAGACCTTAACACTTAAACCCTTCATATTTAATGCTTAGCCTCTTGAACCCTAATACCCTAACATTGGGGCACTCAATCCCTTAACCCCTAAATCCCCTAACCCCTAAACCCCTTCACGTCTAAGCACTTAACACCTAACAACTAATCCCTACTTTATCCACCAGCACTTAAGCCCTTAATGTTTAACCTCTAAATCCCTAACCCCCTAAATATGGAGCCCTAAATCCATTTTAAGAACTAAATCCCTTAACCCCTAAGATTCTTGACCAATAACACCTTGACCCATTTAATTGTTTACCTCTAATGCCTCGACCACTAACCACTAACCCTGAGTTTAAACCCCATAACCTCTTATCTCCTTGTCCTTCCAACCCCATAATCGCTAAACACCTAAACCCCTTTATCCCTTTAACTCTAATCCCTTAACCCCTAACACCAAATCCCTAGTTAACCTCCTAACACATACAACATGCAGCCCAAAACCCTTGAAGGTAAGGAGGGATAGGGAAATAAATGAAATATTTTCTTGGTAAGGAAATATTAAATAAGGTTTCAAGGATAATGTTTTGTGTATAGATATTAAACATAATGCTAGAGCATTATGTGTTTCTATAGTGCTCGAGCGCTATAGAAACACATAATGCTTATGTATTTCTATAGCGCTCAAACGATATAGAAAGACATAACACTCTAACATTATGTTTCATATCTATACACAAAACATTATCCTTGAAACCTTATTTAATATTTCCTTACCAAGAAAATATTTCCTTGCTCGAGCATTTTTGTTTCTTGTCATACGTGTTAAATGACATGGAAACGAAAAGGCTCAAGCGTTATGGAAACACATAACGCTATAGCATTATGTATTTCCATAACACTCGAGCGTTTTCGCTTATGTGTTTCTATAGCGCTCAAACGATATAGAAAGACATAACACTCTAACATTATGTTTCATATCTATACACAAAACATTATCCTTGAAACCTTATTTAATATTTCCTTACCAAGAAATTATTTCCTTGCTCGAGCATTTTTGTTTCTTGTCATACGTGTTAAATGACATGGAAACGAAAAGGTTCAAGCGTTATGGAAACACATAACGCTATAGCATTATGTATTTCCATAGCACTCGAGCGTTTTCGCTTCCTCTCTTGTGTGTTTAATGACATGGCAGGCTCTGGCCCTCCCATGCCTAGTTCAATGAAACGCTCGAGCGTTTTGGTTGCACTAAAATTTCGTGCGTTCCGAGAAACTAAGATTGCATCTAAAAGATCCCTCAACTTCATGTGAGAACCCATAGTCCGTAAAATAATCATAATTTCATTAATATTAAAGTAAAGTATAACATTATTTGTTTCAAAATACTAACATAAATTAAATTTTACAATCTTTTACATAAAAAAAAGAAAAAATCATAAAAAATATAACTTAACATTTATTTAGTTTCTATATAAGACCACATAACATGAAAAAGATATTCAAAGTGGAAAATATAAATCATTCAAATCATAAAATAAATAAATAAAAATATAAAAAAATAATTTATTTAATTAATTAAAATTATTAAAAATAGTTTTACACTCAATTAACATGCTCTACAAACCAATTACTATATTCCAACTATATTCCCTTAACTGTAATCCCTTGGTGAAAGCATACATGAGCTAACAAAAAATATAGGTTATTATATTTATGTTTCTAGATTTTAGAAATTACCTTAAGAGGGTAATCATAATTGAAGAATGTTGGTAAACATATTTCTTCACTGGATGGACAAGAAGAAAATACTTGGTAGCATCATGGCATAGATTCTAGTGATGGTAACAATAGTGTTCCAATTGAAAAATATATTCAAGTCACATGGTAAGTCCACTAGAGAATCATGTAGGATATACTAATCCTTACATGCCATGTGTGTGAAGCATTAATCCACAACATAGGTGATGCGCACAAACATAATCTTTGACATTTCTATGAATTAATAATCTTTAAAATTGGCATGGATTAATGTAATACTTTGTATTAATGTTTATAATCACAAATATAATAATCTTTAAAATTGGCATGGATTAATGTAATACTTTGTATTAATGTTTATAATCACAAATACAAATAAAAATAGATTTTAGATTTTAAATATTATTAATATTAAAACCATCTTGTGGCTAATTACCTCACAAGTAATGGACTCAAACTCCAACAAGGGCATTGATAAAATTCTAAAGACTCCCTCCAAAGGGGTTTTATGTTATCTAATTCTGGACTTTGTAGATTTGAGAGAGCTTCCAAGGGAAGGGGTGGCATGCTATGTGATTATGGATTTTGTGGAATTGATTGAAAATTTTGTGTTGATTTAAAATCAGTATAGATTCATCTTAAACCTGTATCTATCAAGTATCGAGAGGGATCCAATTTCTTGAGGTGTATTTCTTTTTTTAAATTTAAACTCAAGAAATTTGATCTCTCTTGATTTATAGATCCAAGTTTAAGTTTTAAGTTTTTATTTTATAAACGAACATCGATTTTTTAATTACTTTTCATAATATTTTATTTTATGAGCCAACATGGATTTTTTTAAAATACTTTCCATAATTTTTTATTTTATGAGCCGACATGAATTTTTTTAATTATTTTGTTAGGAACAAATGTTACAACATCTCCCCCATATTGAGCTGTAGAGCACCTCGCTTCTCTCGGTGCAATAATAACAACATATATCCTATTTAACATTTTGAATAATTTCTACAATTATAAAATCTTTTCGTTTTACAATATTTACAGCCTTCTCACCACATTGCTTTTCACTATATGACCAATACACTAAAACAACCCAATCCAGCTACACCTTCCAGTGTCCCTCTTTTCCAACCTTATGTCTCAAAGAGACACTCTCGTGAAGGCTTAGCACTTGTACTTAGGTGCCATAAATGTATATATAAATGAACAAATACTTATTGAAATTTGATTGATGGAAGGTAGAACAGTATGTTCCATAGTCACATCCATGCAATAAGCCTCTACCTCAACATTATTTTCACGTATCCTTGATTTCAATTTAGCCAATCAGGTTTTTGTTCAATCAATTGAGTGTTAAAACCCTCGATCTCCCTCACAATCATTGGTTGATGAATTCCTGCATGATCTTCCTAACTCGATAGACAAAAGTGGCTTCTCTCTAGATCACTTTGTAATGAAGGCATACGAGATCGAAGCTAAATAAGCTGAATAATATGACATTGGGTGAGGACTTCATCCATGATATTTCTACCTCGATGCACTAAAGGGGCTTTTCTCTATATCACTATCTAATGAAGCCATGTATGAGATAGAAGGTAAATAAGAGGAATAATATGAGTGAGAAAGAATATTTGTTTGGATAGATGGTTTTTCCATTACTACGCTTAAAGAAATCAACAAATAGAAATCAAGAAACTTTGAGTGAGGAATTCATGCATAATCTTCCTACCTTAATACAGAAAAGGGGATCCTTTGCTCTATAATGAGGTCATATGGGATAGAATGTAAATAAGAGGAATAATATGGTGAGAAAGCATATTTATTTGGATAGATGGTTTTTCTATTACCACCTTTAAAGAACTCAAGAAACATTATCTACTAAGCATTAACTCTAGACTGAATCAACCATTAAAATGCCTTTGCTCCATCCACTTGGATAGGACCTGATCAACATTGACTGAAGTGCCCAATCGTTCACTGTTGGAATGAAATAACCAATAGTAACTTAATGAAACAAGGAAGCTACATGTAATGCCTCCCTATTACTAATTCACCCAAATCTCCATTATTTCCTTGTAGACTTGGGTGGAACCACTTTTAGTCAATGTGACCAGTCGACTATTTTCATTGTATATTTTCATGGTAGGAACCCCATGAAAGCCATGATCATGCCTATTCTTTATTCAAAATTGTCTTTCCCGGTTCTTTGTTTGCAAGTAGTTTGCTTTTTCCTTTGACTCAGCTAAGGGGAACTTTATAGAAATAAAAATGGTGATTTCCATGGAACCAAGATTTTTTAGTAGAATTTCTTAGTGAGGGTAGATGAAAAAAAGTATAGATTGGGTTAGTAAGGGAAGTTTTAGGATCTAAAATGTAGGGATATCATGGAAGGCATGAAGGAAATGGAAAACGTTATAATGAAAGGGTTCTTCTCCTCCCCTTAAAGAACAATATTGGGAACCTTCTCCATACAATAATTGTGAGGGTATGGTTTATATATTTATCTACATTTTTTTTTGAATAAGGGTATCTAGGGTCCCTAAATTTTCCACCAATGGGGACAAAATTGTGTAAGGAGCCAAATCTCTAGGGTTTATTGTTTGTTTGTATTTGTATGAGAGATTCAAGTTATTTATTTATTTTTCTTATGTTGCATGGAGGAATTTTATGGGCACACTTTCTTGCCAAATGACCGAATATTTGAAACTAAAATGTTTCCTTTGGAACCAAATCATCAAACCCCAATGAGATTTGAACTTACAATATGAAGCTTATGATCCATAAATGGTAGGGCTATGGCCTGTCAGTCTCAACAACACAAATCTTTTGCAGAACAAAATAATTAAATGATTTCTTCTAGATGGAGCATTGCCCACGTATGGATGTAGCTCAACAAATCAGTCAATCAAAACCACAGTCAGCTAATCTACCATAGAAACACTTTTTATTCATCATGCGACAATTTAAGATGACCACAAAACATTTTATTCATCCTCATGTTGTCTAATATGCACCCAATAGAAAAAGCAAAGTGTCTAACATTGTTTGAGAACACCCAACAACCATGAAAATACCCAAGGCATGTATAATTTCTCCCAGCACTCTTTAAATTCATCCAACACTCCTTAAATTCACCCAAGATTGTATTAGAATGCAATAGGCATCAACATAAGCACCCAGGCATCATTTTACACATCCAAGCAAGACTAGAAATGCCCATCATGTATAAATTCGCTTGACACTCTTTAAATCCACCCAAGACTGTATTAAAATGCCCCAGGAATCAACAAAAGCACCCATACATCATTTTACAAATCTAGGCATGACTAAAAACAACCCAGCATGTATAAATTCACCCAACTATGATGAAAAATGCCTTAGGAATAACTAGTTGTCACCATGATTTAATAGTAGAGATTAAACACCATTATTGCATAAAACAAAGATTAAACAGTTGTGTCACAACCATCAATCACCATTTTCAAATCATTGTATGGGGATTTTCTTTTATTTCTTAGAAGTTAAATAAAGAGTGGTGAGCTATAAATCGAGACCGTGCATTGTTTCTCACTCATAAACACAAAAATTGCAGATGGAAATGGCTCAGAGACCCTTTTGTTTTTCATGGACATGGTCTTTGACTCCTTCATTCACCATTCCTCAAGCAAGTTAAGCTGTCCAAGTTGTCATTGTTGCTACTGTCGTATTCCTTCTTTTCCTCCTCTCTTTCTCCCCAAGAATGAATCGCCCCCCATATTCTCCAACCTTTATTTTTTTTATTTGGTTGGCCTTGGAAGGAAAACCATCACAATGATTCGCTTGAACTTCCAAGGAGAAATTCCACTTTTCTCACATTGTCAAACAATTTTAATGTTTCAACAATTTATTACAAGAGAGGTTTTTTATTTGTTTACTTATTGAGGATCCAATTTGGATCAGATAAAAACTTGAATTTTGTAATACATCAATGCCACAAGGTGATTAATTGAATCCCGTGAAGCAAAATCCTACTAGATATGGGATATTTTTGTATTGAAAAATGATGAACATGCTATGAATGATTCAACTATTTTGAATGGTAAGTACTTTCATAGGAGAGAAACCTATAAGGATAGATACATTAAATTTGCATCAATGTTTCAGGTATCATTTTATTCTTATGGAAAATGGACCCTTCTTCTAATTTTGTAGATTCTCTTTTTCCTTTTTCTATCTTGGACAAGGATTTTCCTTTGAGTATGGATTAACTTTGAACTTTCCTATGATATTGAAGCTTGTTCCCATCAAAGGAAAATGCTTCTCCATAATGGAAGACATATTCTACTTCAAGAAAAATTGTGTTGTCACAATTATACGTTACATAGTTGACATAAGAAAAATATCCAGGCTCTGGTGTAGAATCAACCTTTAGTGTTATCTGTTCATATTTAAGTATTCCATTTTAAAGTTTGATGAGTTGTGATTTTCTTAATAAATATCTTCCATGTATCTGACCTCCTATTGTCATGAAATGTGTATTTGTCAGCATAAGAAAGGTCCCCTACATACAGAACAACCTGTCATTTTGTTTTCAAATAATATTGAAAGGTATTACTTGTTTCAATGGAATGATGAAGACCCCTACAAAAGGAGATATTGTTATTAGTTTTATGGTAACAAAATGAAAATAAAATAAGAAAAAAATAAATATAAAATTAACATGGTACATTTTGTGGGGATAAGATCTTCATTAGAAAAAGAATATTAGTGAACCATTATTATTGAACTTGTTTGATATTTAATGGATGAACATTTCTATTTTGTATACGGGTACAAAAATCTAAATATTTGATCTAAATCAAGGCCTTATTCACAATAAACTTTTCATAATTTTCAATACTTCAAGACCTGAGAGATGCCATTATCGTGAGCCAAAAAATAATTCCATGGGTAAAATTTTTAAGACCCCATAAGAAAAGGGCAAGACAAAACTGATAGTTCTACAATTTTGGATGCGGTAGATTAGAATGGACAAGCGTAGAAACAAACTTCATAAAAAATGGAAAAAGGGTGATAATACAACGAAAGTCGATGATTTCAATCCCTTTGTTTGTTCTATTTTTCAGGCTATAGATGTTAGTTATATATGATATAAAGATTCAGTATGAATGGAAGCAAAATTCAAGGACAATTTAATCTAGATTCTATACAAAGTCTAACGAAAATCATATATTATATTTTTCTTTAAATTATTTGATTACAACTTACAAAATTGCATGTAGTATCATTGAATTTCATTGTTTCCATCTACAACTAGAATCATAATTAGGAGCATAATTATGAGAATTTGTTGTTTGGATCTTTAGCAAAGACTTTCCCACCTCTATCTCTCAATGATCTTTGTCTCACAAGTCGTCATTAGAGAGATTTTGAGGTCAAAAAAGGGCCTCCTAAGAGATGTACTACAAAAATATGAGATATATTAAAATATTATGAATTGGGGGTTTTATGGGGTAGGTATATATGACAAGTCACCTCCCACACTATTTTCTATGCACAATATAAATAACCATGGTTGAGTTACTTTTCAAAATTCACTAGAAATAAAATTAATAAAATAAGTCTACATTGATGTGACTAAGATTCATTGTAAATTCCCAAAAATGTATTGTCCTTTAACATTTATTTGTCTTGAACTTGCAAATGAAATTAAATAATAAAAAACATTTTTAAGAGCTTTTTTTTAAATTTTATGTTGACTTTTTATATTTAGTACTTTTCTCATGAATTTAATAATGTAATTTAATTGAGAATTTATTTACATGTAAAATGTCAATAATAGTATTATAATCCACATTGCATTATTATTATTATTATTATTTATTAAATCTATTATTATTCTTTATTAGTTTGACATTATGTTATTAAATAGAATGGAGTGAATATATAATTTAAAATTAAAAACATAAAAATGATAATATATTATTTTATAAAAAAATGTGAAAGGACTTTCTTTATGAATTAAGAGTACTTCACTTGAAAATGACAATAATATTATTTTATGTGAAAGTGTGAAAAGACATTCATTATGAGTACTTTACTTGAAAATGACAATAATATTATTTTATGAAAAGACTATCATTATGAGTACTTTACTTTATGACTTAAAAGTACTTACACCACTACCTTGGTTAACTATGTGTTTTCATCCACCATAGAAAATTTGACAAATAAGCATTCTTAACTCATGCAATGCCACCTCACCAAGGGGGATGATGTCATTTACTAGAATGTGATTGGTTGTATTTTATAGTACATTTTCTTTGTTTTGAGGCCCTTTTTTGACCTCAAAATTTCTCTAATGTTCCCTTCTTCTTTCCAACATTAAATGTCTAACACCATTAATAATAACAAGAGAAAAATAGCCTTTTCAAAAGTTGAGTTTTCCCACATCGGGTTTATTCAAGGTATTTCTTCTAATATTTGTGTGTGTGATTGCACTGTTTAATTCTGCAACATAGACTTGTTAAAGAAAATAGTCACTTGTTAATGAACAAAAGGCACAGCGCATGATATTAAATAGTGAGATCACAGATCACAATGGGATGAGTGACTGTGGATAGCAAATGAGGCGATTTCCAGCATCTAACCTTTATTATCATCATATCCAATCATTAATTGCAAGAATATCGAGCTTCATCATTCAACAATTTAGAGGTGGACTCATATATATTTTATATCACGCATGATCCTAATAAGTGTTTGTTGCTAGCATGCCATTAAGCAAATAACGAGAAAGTATATGTAATCCAATGATCCTATTATAATGCACTTCACTTAGAATATTAATTTTGAATTAGTGGTTAAATGAAGTGACTTGAGTTATTAATTCGCACGTGCTTTTAGTCAGCCGCCATTAACATATATGTATCCTCTCAACAAACATCTCATTTTTATGTTTTTTCCACACATTTTGACTACTAAAGTATATATTCGTTCTGCAGTTACCTTTATGAGTAACGTTGGTGCAAGTTTATATTAAGTATCTATCTTTTATATGTTTTTTACACACATTTTGAATACTAAAGTATATATTCTTTCTGCATCCTTTATGAGTAACCTTGGTGCAAGTTTATATTAAGTATCCATCTCTTATTAGTCCCTGCCAAGCAGTAGGGACTATATAAATTGGTTAGACGATAAATCTATTAAGTTGCATGGTCTACGAAGGCTTTTAACCTAAGTTTTATACTTCTAATTCTCTTCTCAACAATGAGCACATTAAGAGCCTTATTTGGCCTCAAACTGAGGGGAAGTCATTTTTTATTATTTTTATATACAATTTTAGTTACTGCTTTCTTTTTCCTACTTCCATCAAACACTTCAAGCAGGAGCAAGGAACAAGGACGCAGTAGCACATGGAGACATAGGAATATGAGTAGGAAAATGTTTCTGATACATGAATATGAACAGGAAAACATGTCTGATAGAAACATGGAATCATTCTACAACACCACACGTCGTGCCACGCGCAGGAGGGGTTTTTCGCATAGAATAAAAACGTGGTTGATTTCCCCATAAACTTGGCATCTCAGTTCAATTAAGCGTGTTGGGAGTTTCAATCTTTATTATCATTTTGAAGTGTTTAGTGTGAAATTGGACTGCCAGTCATTCTGTGTTTTCAATGTAATGTTCAGGCACAGATGGAATGGTAGATTTGAAGCATATATGTGGGATAAGAACTGTTGGAATCAAGGACAAAATAAAAAGGGAAGGCAAGGTATCATGACTTTCTAGCTCTACAAGTTGTGGTCTGTGGTTGTTTCAGGAGACTGTATTTTTTTCAGGCTTGATTTCAGGCAATGTGCTTAGATTGCATTTGGTTTCTAAAGTGTGAATTTGACATCAATTGAAATGTATGTTGTATGTCTATTCCTTGGCGTCGAACACGAATATGTTCTGTACATGCAAGCTCAGTCTTCCAAGGTATGTATTCAGGATTTGAATTCCTAAAATGTGTCCTCATATTTCATAGTTCTTTTCTAAAAAATATTCTTCAAGATTCAAAGCAACATATAACTGAGATTTTAATGTGTTTCCTCAACTAGGTGCATATGATGATGAGGAGGTTGCAACACATACATATGACTAGGATGCTCTCAAGTATTGGGGAACTGAAACTATTCTAAATTTTTCTGTGAGAGATAAAATGCTTCCTCTGTATGATTTCTTACTTTGACTCTACAATTACCTATTGTGAGAGATAAAACGCTTCCTCTATATTATTTCTTACTTTGAATCTACAATTACCTATTACTTGACACTAAACATAAATTCCCATTGCATTTCCTTGCACAGTAAAGCACCTACATGAAGGAGCCCGAGGAAATGAAAAGTGTCAGCAAAAAAAAATATTTGGATTCTCTAAGAAGGTAAGATTCCTTGTAAGCTTCCTTATTATATATGCAGCCTTTTCATTTGGATCTCGAACATATGCTCATCCGCATATCCCGTGTTCTCGCGATATAGTTTTCTGGGCTGCGAGCGATTGTATATACTCTATCAACTAACCATGAAAAAATGTATGAATGCAACCTACAAAATCAAACTATCACATATGAGGGAGAGGCACATTCAGAAATATCACAAAGAAAAACATTTATGTAGATTCTCATCTGGAGAATAAATTTTGGTTCTGAAAACTTTTAAAAGAAGCACTTAAGGGTACTAGAAAAAGCTTGTGCACCCAGTGATGAAACCTAAAGAGAAAAGCTCGTACACAATGAAGATCCTCACAATATACTAGCTAGAAAAGGGGAAAAAAACCCTATAAATATCGGCTTTGAAAATGAAAACCAAAAAAGCTTATGCATTTCATGGACAACCTTACAATTTACTAACAAAGGACAACCATATAGTATATCAACACAGAGATAAAAAAACACCAGGGGAAAACCTATGGGTTATGGAATTTTAATTATTATATAGCATTACACACAATGATCCGAAACAATGTGGAGAGCCACTTTCTTCTTTTTATCAATATTAACAGGTGGTTTTAGAGCTTGAGGGTAAGCATTATCCATCATGAGTTACTTCCAGTTGTTTCCCATTTATGATTTCGATTTACCTGTTTAGAATTTCAACCTGCTTATTTAGGATTTAGTCAATTCCACAAGGTAAAGTTTGTTGTGTATTAGAAGTGAACTAAAACAAACACAGCCACAATGTGCTTGATTGGGGAGATAAGATTCTTCTCAAAAATTTTCCATGAGAATATTTTTCTCCTTTTATTTCTTCTCAAATCTTGGCCATCACAAACTTCTTGGACTTTTTATAATTAATATGCTACCACTGCAATTGTTAGGAAGCACATTTGATCTTCCTTGAGAAGAATGGAGTTTTTATGGATAAAGAGAATATTAGAGAAGAAAAACATTTAAAAGACGTTGAAATGTTTCGCAATAATATTTAACTAAATATGTTCACGTTTCCTTAATTCAAAACCAGTAAATTGAGAAAGATGACAAGATCAAACTTTTTTTCTCTTCATTTGTCTATTTCGAAAAATACTCTTATACAAATTCTCTTAGTGGTTATTTAAATCAACGTGGAGAGTAATTCTAGGTTCTTAAGATTAATTTAAAATAACTCTTTAAAATCTAAAAATCCTTCAAATTAACAGATAAACACCTGATGGAAACAACTTTTTAAAATCCTGAAAATTTGATTATTTTAGGTTATAAAAGTTATAATTCGACACTTAGCTTTGATAGGAGAAGTCCGATGAGTTATTATTGCTCTTAATAGACTCCTCTTTTCCCTTTCTACTATCCACAACATCAGCCTTTTGAATATCACATGGATCTTCGCCTTCTAGGGATGACCATTTCAATCTTGTCCCGCTGCATCCAATTCAAATGAGGCGCGAGTGAAGGGGAGGCAGAGTACCCAGGAAAAACAGAGCAAACAGAAAAACATACAGTGCTACAGCACTCATGACAGAACCACACACAGGAAATCAGAAGAGCATCTCATCACCCGGATTTCATTGATCTCAAAACAGTAATACAAAAATGAATACACGCGGGGCAGATGGATCACATTCCCCAATGGATATTACGTGTCCAGTTTCATAATTAAACATCAAACTACATTGAATAACAAGGACCGCTACGTATGGCGGTAGCTGGTTGCAATTAATGCCAACAAACTCCCCCTTAATTGCAACTTTCAGCAAAAAACAAAATTGGATATTTCATTAACAGAATTATAACATAACAAGCTATATCTACAGTCATACATATATTGCATTAATAACGCCAAGATTCTTTTTGTGAAACTCAAAAAGATCTTTCGCCAAAGGCTTAGTAAATATATCAGCCAGCTGTTCCTTTGACCTGCAAAATTCCAAGTTGATTTCTTTGTTGTTAACCAGTTCTCTGATGAAGTGGTATCGGGTATCTATGTGCTTGCTTCTTTTGTGAAATACTTGATTTTTCGACAACGCAATTGCAGAATTATTGTCACAAAAGATCACTGTTGGGTCCTCCTGTTCATACAACAATTCAGACAAACCTCTCCTCATCCACACTGCTTGACAGGCTGCTGATGTGGCTGCTACATACTCCGCTTCAGCTGATGAAATGCTCACTATAGGTTGTTTTTTTGATGCCCACGAAACTGCACCTGAACCAAAATTAAATACATAACCTGTTGTGCTCTTCCTGTCATCAATGCTACTTGCAAAGTCACTATCTGTATAACCTGTTAGCTTGAAATCTGAACCTGCTGAATACAAAATTCCATAACGCACTGTTCCTGAAACATATCTTAAAATTCTTTTTGCTGCTTGCCAATGAGAACTTCTTGGAGATTCCATAAACCTGGAAATTAGACTCACTGCGAACATGATATCTGGCCTAGTTGCTGTCAGATACATTAAACTTCCAACTAATTTCTTAAATTGTGTTGAATCCACAAAAGGTTCATTATCATCTTTACTTAGTTTAGTTCCTGTTGCTATTGGTGTTGAAACTGGTTTACAATTCAGCATTCGGAATCTTTTTAACACATCTTCAGCATACTTAGATTGACATATGAAAATCCCTTTTTCAGATTGTTCAACTTGAATTCCGAGAAAGTACTTCATCATTCCCAAATCTGTCATTTCAAATTCTGTTTTCATTGTTGTTTTAAAAGCTTCTATAGACAGATTTCCTGTAAAGATTAAATCATCAACAGACACGCATACAATCATGATTTTACCCTGCTGATTTAATTTTGTGTACAATGTAGGTTCACTAGCGCATCTATTAAATCCATTACTCAGCAAGTATGAGTCTAATCTATTGTACCATACTCTAGATGCTTGCTTCAGCCCATATAAAGCCTTTTTCAGCCTATAGACTTTATTTTCACAACCTGTTATTTCATACCCAGTTGGCTTTTTTACATAAACCTCCTCCTCTAAACATCCATTTAAAAATGCAGATTTTACATCCATCTGATACACATTCCAATCATTCTGTGCTGCTATGGCTAAGACAAGTCTAACTGTGTCTAGTCTCGCCACCGGTGCAAAGGTTTCATTATAATCTATGCCGGGTTGTTGACTAAAACCTTGTGCTACAAGCCTAGCCTTATGTTTTTCAACCTTTCCATCAGCATTCAGTTTTGTTTTGTAAATCCATTTTACACCTATGCAGTCTTTTCCATCAGGTAAATCTACTAACTCCCAAGTTTCATTTTTCTCTATAGCATCTATTTCATCATCCATAGCCTTTATCCATGCAACATCTTTAATTGCTTCTTCAAAACTAACTGGTTGATAAGCTAATAATGCAAAATTTGAGTTCAAATCCAGTTCTTCATCATGTTGTTCATAGATTTCTCTTAGACTTCTAGATTTTTGTCCTCTAATCCTAGATCTCAATTCTGCTAGAGTAGGATCAGATTCATCACTTACTTGTGAGCTTGATGTATGCTGCCCTCCAAGTCTTGATTGGTCTTCTTGCATAGGATTTCTTGGTGTTCTTGTTTGAGGTGAATCAAAATCTATTCTATTCCTTCTTGGTGTGCTAGGTCCTGGTAGATGTGCAGGTACATGTGCATGTGGAATTTGTTGTCCATCTTGCACATTTTCTTCTTCATCTTCAACATGAGGTAAATCTGCTCCATGTGTAACTATTTCATCAACGCTTCCATCCCATGATTCCTCTTCCTTAAATTCTACATCCCTGCTTACAATCAGCTTCTTGGTAATAGGGTTATAGAGTTTATATGCTTTAGAATGCTCACTATACCCAATGAAAATGCATTTTTCACTTCGATCATCCAACTTCCTTCTAATTTCTTTAGGTACATGGGAGTAAGCCACACACCCAAATATTCTAAAATGTGATACATTGCAGCACTTGCCACTCCAACCTTCTTCGGGTACTTTATTCCTCACACTTTTTGTAGGACTTCTGTTTAAGATGTAGACTGAGCATGCAACTGCTTCTGCCCAATACTCATTTGACAAATGCTTGGCCTTCAACATGCTTCTTGTCATGTTCATAATTGTCCTATTTTTTCTTTCTGCCACACCATTCTGCTGTGGTGTATACCGAGCTGTAAACTACCTCTTAATTCCATAATTTCTGCAAAATTCCATGAATTCGTTCAATTTATATTCGCCTCCTCTATCAGATCTCAACACTTTGATCAACTTTCCGCTTTGTTTTTCAACCAAGGTTTTAAAATTCTTGAACACTTCAAAAGTTTCTGATTTTTGTTTAACAAAATATACCCATGTTTTCCGGCTGTAATCATCAATAAAGGTCAGAAAGTATAAGTTTCCAGCCAATGATGGATCCTGCATTGGTCCACACAAATCTGTATGAACTATCTCTAGGGGTTCTTTTGCTCGATATGAAGTGCCTACATGGAAGGATTCTCTATGATGTTTTGCTAAAATGCAACTCTCACATGAATTGGCTGGTTGTTCAATCGGTGGCAGCCCTCTAACCATCTGATTTTTCTGCAATAAGTTTAATCCCCCAAAATACAAGTGGCCATACCTCAAATGCCAAAGCCAAGACTGATCCAAACTTTGAACTTTATAGGCATTCACACAATTCTGAATTTCACCTTTTAATGTAAGTGGAAACATTCTGTTTTTGGTCATTTTAACCTTTGCAATCAATCCTATCCTAGGATTCTTGTCAAGAATTGTGCATGTGTCATGATTGAAAATTACCTTATAACCTTTCTCCATTAACTGTCCAATGCTAATTAAATTGCATTTTAGGCCAGGTACAAAATACACATCATTAATATGTCTTTTATCTCCATTTTTTGCAAATACGTTAACAGTCCCCTTGCCATTGACTGAAACTTTGTTATCATCACCAAACTTCACTTCAGACTTTACTGAACTATCTATTTCAGTGAATACTTCCTTGTTGCCAGACATGTGATTACTACAGCCACTGTCTAGAAACCATACATCATTTGAATTCTCTTGTGCAACATTGCAGGTAATAAGAACTGAATCAACTTTATTTTCTGATTTTTCAACTAAATTTGCAGACTGTTTTCTAGCATCTGCTTCCTTCTTTCTACATTCCCTAGCATAATGCCCAAATTTCTTACAATAAAAACACTGAATTTTGGATTTATCAGTTCTTTGATTCTGCTGTTGACGAGGGTTATTACTTGCAGTTCTGAAATTTCCTGAATGTGTGTTTTGGACATATCTACCAGTCCTGTTTATGTTTGGTTCTTTTTCCCTTTGAGATTGAAATCTACCCCTGCCTCTATAGAATGACCTTCCTCTTCCTCTACCAACTGTTAGCTGTGTTTTGAAGGCAGTATCCAGAGAGAAGTTTGGGTTTCTGTTTATTCTAGACTCATGGGACAGCAGGGATCCCATTAACTCATCAATTGAGAGCTGAGTCAAATCCTTTGACTCCTCAATTGCCACAACAACAACATCGAATTTGCTGGGCAGACTTCTTAATACTTTTTCCACCACCTTTTGGTCAGAAATCTGTTCACCATGGGTTCTCATCTGATTTACAATTGTCATTAAATGATTATGGAATTGATCTACGGTCTGTGTTTCATTCATTTGCAGGTTTTCAAAATTTTTCCTAAGGGTTTGTAATTTAGCAACCTTCACTTTGCTTAAACCCTGATAGACTGTGTCTAATATGTCCCAAGCGTCTTTAGATCTGCTTACAGATGCTATTCTAGGAAAAATTGAGTCATCCATAGATTGCTGGATGAGAGAAAGTGCCTTAGCATCTTTCTTCTTGTTGTTTTTAAGCAAGTCTTTCTGTGCTTGTGTTAAAGCCAAGTAGGCTGCCTCATCAGGGGGTTCTAAGTACCCATTCTGAACTAAATCCCACAAATCTTGTGAACAGAGAAGAGTTTTCATTTTAATGGACCAAAAGTCATAGTTCTTACCTGTTAAAAGTGGAATTTGAGGTTGTCCTCCGAAGCTGCTCGACGCCATGGCCCAAATCTTCTAAAATTTCTCCTTTTGCGGCTGTATGCAGGGTCCCCTGTTTCAATATCCCTTTATAGCTTCCTTTCTGGTTGCTGATGGCTGGCAGTTTCAAGCCTGCACCCCTCCTTTCACTGAGCAACAGGGAAAAAAAACCGACCCTCTCTCCACGAATGCAGTGGGAACTGTATATCTTTGGACAGGTTGAAACCCTCTTGGCGTGGATTACGTAGAGATCACTGTCTTAAAAGAATAATCACCAGATATGCTTCTGCTGCCTCCTCGGTAGCCACCGCCACCACCGCCGTAGCCACTGGACTCGACCGGGTTAATGGTGATGCTCAAATCTTACTCTCTCTGTGATTCGAGCGATAGGTGGTTTCTTTCCTTTACACGCAAATCAGCAATGTCTATATTGTGATTGTTGTCAGTAGCAATGCTAACGCAGCCTGTGCCTTAAAGTTTGTGGTTGAGGCAGAAGCGCTGTTCAGATCCTACTTTGGTGGTGCATTCGATGAAGATGCCATCCGGAATAATTTTGTGCTGATTTATGAGCTTCTTGATGAGATCATGGACTTTGGCTACCCGCAAAAATCCTTCTCCTGATATTTTGAAGCTTTACATTACACAAGAAGGTGTTCGATGTCCTTTCTCGTCCAAGCAACCAGACAAGTCAGTTCCCAATGCCACATTACAAGTTACAGGTGCAGTGATCTTTCTCTGTATGTTGAAATAAACAACAATAGTAGACCCTCGCACAGCTTCTGCTCAATCCACGGGAAAAGGATCCACAATGTAAAGATCAACTGACTATTAACACAAGTCTCTGCAGCTCAATGCGTCCACAGCGTTTTGCACAGTTGCAAAGGCTGGAGGAGTGGTTCTCTCTTCCACCCAACTAAATTAACACTCACACGCACATGAGGAAGAAAGGGGAAACTGAATAGCGACGGGTGCACGAGCTTCACACAGCTCCAGGTTGCAGACTCCCACTAACAGTTGCTCTGATACCACAATGAAGGGGAGGCAGAGTACCCAGGAAAAACAGAGCAAACAGAAAAACATACAGTGCTACAGCACTCGTGACAGAACCACACATAGGAAATCAGAAGAGTATCTCATCACCCGGATTTCATTGATCTCAAAACAGTAATACAAAAATGAATACACGCGGGGCAGATGGATCACATTCCCCAATGGATATTACGTGTCCAGTTTCATAATTAAACATCAAACTACATTGAATAACAACGACCGCTACATATGGCGGTAGCTGGTTGCAATTAATGCCAACAGCAAGCTCATCCAAGGTAACCTCGATCCCAGGACTGTACAAATTCATTTGAGCCATTAGGGAAACCTCTTATGAGATATCGGTGTCGAATGGCAGAGTCCCAACGCCCTTGAGCACATTGCAAATTCCTTTTTCCTTACGAAGCCGTAAGACGATAAGAGATTCGACGAACAATCTTGGGTCATCTGTTCCTCAGCCCAGAACAAGAAGCTCTATATGAACCTTGTAACAAAAGATGCATAACCTTTCATCTAAGAAAAATAAATGAAGTAGCCAAAAAAATTCGAAATGCAATTGAAAGGAATTTACCCCAGAAGACTTAGAGCCGACACAAAGATGGCACAAACCAAATTTTCAAAAAAGAACTTAGTAATATGATTGTGATGGTTTATACTCTAAAAATATGCAGGAGAATATCCTCGCTCATGTGTGCTGAAAGGTAATATATATTTATCTTAATATATATTTATCTTCAACCTACATTTGCAACATGCTTCAAGAATTTTAAAACTATCAACAAGTTCCAAACATTCAGATACTGCCATTCTCTTCCATTCTCGATATCGTACAGATGACAAGGAAAATTAATTAGGATGAGAAACGATAATCAGATGCAATAGTCCGTAGGAACTCATAGCTTCACATGTCTATGGTCGTTCCCCTTCTTTGCCTATGCTTTTCTCTTCTCTTCTACTAAACCAATGCTCTTCGGATGCAATTACCAACTCATTTCTTCATTATTTGAGCAGTTAAATTATTAGGTACTATTGTAAAGCAATTTTATAAGCAATTATTATTATTCGAATTTTTTATTGTTATTGGATCCTAATCTATTTTCACCTTAATGCAGGAGGAGCAGTGGGGTTTCAAGAGGAGTTTCAAAGTACTGGGGCATAGCCAGGTAATTACTGTAGCTGCATTCTGTGACACATTGCATATTAGATGATGGACACGTGAATCTAAAGAATAGAAATGTGTTAAATGAATATTGAGCAGGCACCATCACAACAGACGCTGGGAAGCACGCATTGGTAGAGTGTTAGGCAACAAGTACTTCTACCAGGTTGCAACGTTAAGTAAGTTGCACGCGGCGCTACCTACAGACCATATAACGAGCTCTGTCATGCAAAGAATGTTATTATGATATGTGGTAGATGCTTATTCTCCATAATGGGACGAAAGGGTAAGTATTTCATTATCGTACTCTCCTTATGATTGTTATCGTAGAGTTGGTATGTATCCGTTCTTTTTTTTTTTTTTCAGGTTTTGATGACTAGGTCGTCTATGTAACTATTGCAATTCGCCTTGGTATCTATTAAAAGAGACCTCCCAGGCTATCGACTAGACAGGCTGCTTCATATATCGTTACATCTAGATACTCCCTTAAACTAGCCATCCAACCCTACCGTGTTAATTATAAATAGAACCTATGCACATTATTTTCTTTCATAATATTAATTTGTTCCAGAAGGCCCCATGGCTAAGAGGGCGAAGATGCATTAGTCTTCCTAGATGAACCTGCTGATGCGGCCCTCAAATCTCCAGTAAGCTTGAATTATTATAATTTTGTTTCATTTATTGACATATTCTCCTTTGAAATTCAGATTTTAGACTCATTCCTTCCATGGAGTTCTTTATACAGATTTCAAATTAATTCAAGTCCTAAAATTTATCAACTAATTATGAAATAAAATATTTAAAATATTTATATCACGCGGGGAGTGAATTCAGGTGGTTTGGAACCGAACTAATATCTTCTAACTCAAGAAGAGGCCATCATTAACTGTGAACGCCCACCATCTGTCCAGCCACCTGGTTACTGTGGCCTTTGAGCTCGTCTCCTTGTATTCATTATCTGTGTTGCCCGTGTGTACTTCTATATGCTTATATTTTATGTATTTTAAAAATTAATAATGAGGCTCTCGGACAGCCCACGCGCATATGTTCAATGGGACAACTGTTATCTTTTTGTTGTGTTGCAATGGCTTATGTTAGTGCCAAATGCCCTCCAACCGACTATGGTTTTCCTTACGCAATAGCTCTGCATCGTGCCCATCTGTGTGGATTTTTCTTTGGGTTCTCTTGTCTTTATACTAATGTTTAATACATAATTTAAATAATATTAAGGCAATTAAGGAAACTTTATCATCATGATGAGTTTGAGATCATTACAAAAACCATGGACTTCATGAATGCATACCAATGAGATATCTGTGTACATGAATATTAATTAATGCTCATTTCTTTCGATTGAATTTTTGTTTCTCCTCTTGTGCAGGAATATTGATATCCATTATTATGCTCCTAAACTCATCCAATCTAATGATTGAATTTCAATGGATTAATTCATAATTTCCTCATTCCAAAAAGAATGACAAGGTAATCCAATCATATGGAAAAGAATCCAATCTATAGAAAAAGAATAACATCTACACTTGATGATATAAAAATGTTTAATTTCATCTCTTGCAATGTAAACCTAGTTTATTTAATACAAAGAAGACTACATGTAGAGATTACATTGGCCTACATGTGCTGAATATTCCATGTTTCATTAATTAGTAAATAGCATAAACATAATTATCATTAATATTTTGCATCAAAACTATAAGTGTGGCTTCAAAATATTGATGTTTTGATGTCTTTGATATCAAAACAATCATTAACTACAAAAATTACCACATCATTAAGTTATAAAGCTAGCTCCACATCAAAGTCAATATAGCACCTGCTAGGGGCTAATTCTAGAAATGAAGATTACCACAAGATCATATATAGAAACAGGGATAAAAATTATAATTGTTACATTGCTTTTATATCATTGGCATCATTTTTCTAATACCACTGAAGGTGTAAATCTGAATACTGTTGTTATAATTCACCATTTGGCTACCAATTAATCTGAGTATAAGGCATAGTTAATTAAAAAAAGGTTCCCATGTGCCAACATGTGTTGAGTTGTCAAGCTGCTCTGGAAACATAGATTCTTGGGAACTAAATATAATGTGGTACAAGTGTGAATGTTGTTGTTAATGCAAGTTTGGGTATTGTTTTTAATGCAGCAACAACTTTTGTTCTACCATGTGATCGAGATTTAAAAAAAACTTAGTTATTTTGCTTTTAGTTTTGGCAGGGACTTGAAGCTTTGCTTCTATTTTTCTTGTTTATGTTAATGTCAAGTGTTTTGGATTCTATTCAAAGACTACAACTGATACTATGTGCATTGCCTTGGATATAAATGTTAAGTGAGGAAAATTGATCGGAATATTTAACAGTATTTATGAATCATCTCGTCTAATGTCAAGTGCACTGCAACTTGTATGAGTATCAAAGGAGGAAATTAAATTGAATGATTAGAATACAATTAATTTGAATTAAGCTTGTCTCATACTGTTTCCACTCTCTATGTTTCTGTTGTCACTTTATTCAAAGAATAAGCACAAAATTCCATTACTATTCTTGAGATAAAAAATTAATAACAAAATAACGTAGAAAAAACTTATACTTATACATAACGACTTCAAGAAATCATCATACTTGCTATAAATTTGTAGCATTTTAGAACATTGAAAATGTCAGCTTGAGTTGTGCATCAATATTGCTAAATAATCTCCAAAATGAATGTCCTCAACTATATTTTAGAACTATTTCCTAGATTAATTTTCCTGGTGTTGCATCTAAAAACTGGCACTATTAGAGATAAGAAATAACAACTAACCAACAATTAATTACAATAATATATATTATTGTGTAGAAAATTGATCTTAACTTTACCGGTGAATAGTTCAAATTGTTACATTGACTACCTTATGAACATCTCCAACCTAGGTACAACCACATCTCCAATTGCTTCTGCTTCTTGCAAAAGTGTTGTACATTTTGTTGTATAAACCACATCAAAAACCATAGTATATGATGATGCTATAGATATTTATCTAGCGGTGAATCTGAAGAAAAGTTAAGGTTCCATTGTAAAATACCTCATTGAAGTACAGATCGTACAAGTGTTCCCAATGAAACCACTAATCGAGTAAGGAGAAGTCAAGGTGAAATGATAGAAGCTATGAGAAATTTAGTTGCTCCTTCAAGGTTGATCATAGTGCTATAGATCAGATAAGAAAGGACACGAGTTCTGATTCGTCTAGCTGTTATACATCAAAATAAAATGTAGCAAGCAACTCTTTAGCATTAAGGAGAAGCTCATTCAAGGAGAGAATTGGTACTGGCAATTTCAATGAGACTTTTATCAAGTATTTTATCTTCAACTAAACAGATTCAAGGTACTAGAATTCCTCTTCAAAGAGAACATACCACATAGAGAACATACCACATAAGCTAATGAAATAATGGAAAAAATTGTTCCTTCCCGTTATGATGTTAAATATCTAGTTATAGTTAATTTGATGGATTTTTAATGACCATAGTTTGTAAATAGGAAAACCCCACAAATTCATTTACCAGTGAATCTTGCGTCTTTCTAGCTACATGTTCCAGTTGGACTCTCTCTTTTAGCTTTAGTTGGATATGATCCAACAAATATTTGAGGCGTGGTCATGTAAGGCTCCCATTGATAAACACAAATTGGATACCTAGTGGAAAACTTTACTTCCTATGCATCAAATAAGTTTCCTCATGGTCTTCTTCCTCCTTAATGGACACCGTATGTACCAAACCCTTGGATGGATACCCATGTAGACTTAGAATATCTAGATAAATTTGACAAACTAGGTGCATTGAGATCATATCACGAAGAGGAGGAAGTGCATTACAATCATGTAGTTTCTGGCATAAAGTGGATGAACATGACACTCTATGTGGACATGCTAGAGGATTGGATATGAAGGATGCAAGTGGTTATCATGATGGTAATTCTAAACTACATTTGGAAAACCATGGAAATAATCCTTCTCCGTTGGAACCTGCAAGTGCAACTCCTACTCCTTACTTGAGAGGCTAGAAGGAGATTGTTAAGGATGTTAGAGGGATTCCTGTGAAGACAAAAATATATTTAACTATGCATTAAAATCCACTTAGGTTTATGGATGATATTGCAGTAGATCCTGATTGAATGTTAATGTCTACAAGTAATTTTGTAAGTAGTTCCACTAGAATTAGTAAAAGTATGTGGACTAGGGAATCTATAAGGGTTTCGAAGTTGGATAAAGAAAAAAGAGGTAGAGAAAAGGGTAACAACAGTGTAGACTTTTCAAATACATAGGAAAGAGAAACAATATCCTCCTATGGGAAGTCAAATAGTTTATGACAACCTAAAACCACAATGGATTTCCCAATCATTGGAGATGAAGATGTTAATCAGGATCTGCATTCATTTGGAGTTGCTAATGCAGATTATTTGGATCAGGGAGACCATTGTTCATGATCTCTACATGGAAGAAAGTCATCCATACCACCACAAGCTTCTGAATCAACTTTTCTTGCTTATATGACAGAGATAAACATAGGAATAATTTCTTTAGCATCTCATGTTCAAAAAACCTCAATGTCTTTCTATGAATTAGGGTAATCTGCCTCTTCAAATTTAGTTATCCTTGGTGGTAATTGTCAGGTGCCCATTTGGGCAGATAATTATATTGGTTGTCACCAAAGCCAAATATAGTAGGAATGAACACAAATATAGAAGAGATAGACCTGCGAAAGCACTTCAAATATCATTAATTAAATGTACATATATACAAATGAGATGATCATTGGGTTCAAATTCCCAAGTGCTCTCTTGGAATCCCAAATACTCTTGGTCTTCCATTAATGACTTATGGTCTTCTTTGCACGTGAATGGTGCACAATAATCTTAACACCAAGGATTAGGCTCCAACAAATTCCCCCTTAATATGAAGGGTGTATATGAGTCCAAGAAAAAGGAGGGAGATGAATAACTAGAAGTGGACAACTATCGCCTGCTGAACATTTCCATCTTGACAATGCTTTTCCAAGTAAGGTAGCTAGAAGCTTGCACTAGCTTCTTCTAAATGCAAGAGCTCTCTAAAGGGATGGTTTTGGCTAACCACCAACCGAAAGGGGATAGCAGAATCTGAAATATTCTACTATATGTGTGGTTTAAGGATGGCCACAAACTATGGAACTTGGCGGCAACACTCACTTAGAGGATCTATGGAACTTGGCTCGAAGTTTCATAGGTTCTGCCTGGAATGGTGGTTTTAGGATGACCAAAAACCAACTGGAGCGATGAAAACAAGAAGTGAGAAGCTACCACTTACTGAACGTTTCCAAATTGAAACTCTTTTTCCAAGTAATTTAGCTAGAAGATTGCATTGTATTCTACTAAATGAAGGTGGTCTCGAAACCAGTGGTTTAAGGATGAACACCAACTCTGGAGCTCATTCGAACATTTCTCTTCACAAGCTCGCTTGTTCTAGCTCACTTGCACTCGCTTACCTGTTACTAATGGTCTTCATTTCCTCCCTGTCAAGAACAATGTGAGGATAGGAGAGTGTCATGGTGTCACAACTAGACATAAAACACATGAGTACTCTATGTCATGGTTCTCTTCTATCTTCAGAATACATTCATCTCAGAATCATGAATATATGAATCTGGTGGCCTCCCAAAGTCATTATGGCTCAAGCTTACTTGATATGACTTACATGAGGAAGGTTGTGAGTGTTTTTTGTTAGGAGGACAAGGCTTTGAAATTTGAATCCTGACATCATGTTCCCCCCTTTCAGGTACAAAGTAAGAAGAAATACAATAATATTCTGCAAGTTTCGCTCTTCCAGGTTTCTTTAGCTTCACAGGCCGATCTAAAGAATGGTTTCGATTCCTGTAATGATGACAAGGATGAAGATCAAAGCACTAATCTTCCACATGGCCAACTCAGTCATAATGTTGGCATATGGAAATATGGATAGGTTGTACATCTGACATGATTTCTTTGTTTTATGGAAGCTGATAGGAATCATATTCAAACAAAGGGTTATTCTAAACAAGCACTAGTTCAGAATGTCGATTCCTTTGTTGTGCATCTTCCTCTTTGGCTTTCAAATTATTGCAATTGATTGATGATAGTTTGGAGTGTGTCTTTGTTGATTGTGATTGAGTCATCTGCAACTGTACGTACTAGAGTATTCAACAACTCTAATGTTTCTTCTGAATGATGTAGAACTTCTCCTCTTTTTGGAGCAGTTGTAGCAATAAGCTGTAAACTTCCTTGGATCCTTCAAGTGGGCACACCAAACAAATCTTGAATCTTATCTGCAAGCTCACTTCTATCAATTAGTTGCAATTTATATTCACAATGGTGTATGATAACTGATGGCTAGATAAAGAGCTATCAATCTTGCGCAATGCATTTCAAGGAATTATGTGCACTATGCATGTCTACATACACATTCTGCAGCACCATTAAAACAATTCTGTGGCACTATTATACAATTCTACAAATCCAATTCTACATCACTGTGCAAATCAATTTTGCAACACTCTTAGAAGAAAATTCTATTCCACAATTTTTTTATTAAACACCCATTAGGTATTATTAACGCACTCTTAAGAGCAAGCTATTTTTTTTATTAAATGCCCATTAGGTATGATTAACCCACATTTTATTTTTATTTTTTTAATTAATAGAAGGTTATACCCATTGAATATAAAAAGCGGAGGCAAGATAAAACAATTTCTCCCCTCTAAAAATCGATTTAAACCTCTTTTCTCCCATGAAGATCGCTAGGCCTTTTCCATTCTCCTGTTATTTCCAGAAATGGAAGTTGCTAGGGGCTCTTTCACCTTCTATTGATAATGAAAATTGAAGTTGGAGTTGTGTCCATATTTTATGGGTTGATTCTCATTTTACAAGTTTCTTAATGACCACATGAGAAGGTCAATTGATATTTACTATAAGGTCTTTTAGTGACCCATTTGCATCTAGGAGAGTTCTGAATCCCATCACTTCAGATCCAAAGTTTCCTCGAGAAATATGGGGATTGTGAAGCTCACAATTGGTGATGTGGCAATAACATATCTATGGGTGTTTGGGCATCCTTCCCGGGGATTAGGAATTCATTCTTTGACGAATATCTAGGCATGTTGGGGTCCATGACACTGCTTATAACTGGCGCCATTTTTTTATGCTTGTGTTTGTTTTCTCCTTTCTGAGACAGGCCATGGGTGTAGCAACCTAGAATCTCACTGTATTTGCTACTTCTTTTGCTTTGGGTGTTGTTAGGTATGTTGATATGTTTCTTGTTTTGTTTATTTAATTTTATAGCTCTCAAAATATTTTTGTAGGGTTGACACTGTATTTTGTGGTTTTTTAGACTATTGTTTAAACATGAATGTTTCTCTTTTAGTAATGGGGAACACATTAAATATGGACTTCTAGACCTGGAAAACTGGATATGTGAAACATCAGAGAAGGCATGAAATGCTAAGCTCTATATTTTTGGCTGCCACATAGAAAGACATATATGATCTTATGTTATAATTGATGATACTATGTGTTCATTGACTGTCTCTTCCTAAATTCAGTGTGTAGGGGCGTTTTGGGATGAATTAAGATACATAAGGAAAGATGTTGATTTCTTGGTGAGATTCTCCCACACTTGTGATGTAAAAACATACCTATATGCATTCGTATTGCTCTCTTAAAATGATCTTTGGAAAGGTGTGTGCATAAATGAGGTGTTGGTGGGACCTTGTAATAACATGGAGAGCTAAATGAGGATCAAGGTGTTAGTGAGCCATCATATTAACATTGATTCTATTTTTTCGTGGCGATGAAAATTTTCATTGTTGTTTTCCAAAAATATTCCTAGAGTATGCTGAATTTCTATGTACTACAATAGTTAGAGTGAGGTACCAAACTATAACCAAAAGAGGGCTTGTTATGTGATCGTTTATTAAGATTTATATCCTTTTAAGTATTTTTTGGATATGTTTTCTTATTACTATATATGGTTTTATAATTTATCAAAAAATTCACCAAGACTTCACAAGATTTTATAATTTAGTAAAATATTCACCAAGGCTTTACAATGTTTTATAATTTAGTGAAAGCATTGCCAAGATTTTACAATGTTTTATAATTTAGTAAAAGATTTGCCAATATTTTACAAGATTATATAATTCAATGCGAGATTCACCAAAAAATTGTATATAGATAATATAACATTGATAAAATACACTTCATATTTTCCTATATATCATGGGGATTCAATCATTTATTATGCATAGAAATTTAGGGGGGATTCTTAAATTTTTCCCTCCCCTCTAAGCCACCTCTCTTCAATTTGACTACATCATTGTCCAACCGCAGCTAGACACTCACCACACTTTTGTAACTCTACCCAACCATAGTTGGAGCCGCTTCCCTCATGATATCGCAACTAGACTCTTCATGTAGGATACTCCAACTCTGATACCAATTGGTACAAGATTGATTATACCAGCTTGCAGATCAAAGCACACAACACAAACACACAACAATGATGATGCCAAGAATGTTTTCTTTTTCTTTATTCAAAATATAATTTTACAAAGATAAGTTTACAATCAGATTCAATGCTCTATTTCAGTCGGTTATTCAATTAGTTTTTCTTTCCTTCTTACATCAATCACTTAGAAATTTTACATTGAAGATTAGCCACCTTTTCCCTGGTCCCCAATTGGTATTTATAGTTGTCTCCTGCTTCAAATTCCCACCTCTATATCTCCAAGAAGCCTCTAGATGCTTCACTATTCCAACAAATCTTCATTAAATTCTCATATTCCTTCTCTTAATGTATCCTTGCATATAGAGCTCTCAACAACTATCAAATATTCTTCAATAACTAAACAATAACTACTCCAACTACTCCCTCAACTCCTCAGACATCTTCATATTGTCTTTCTCATTAATCGTTTTCCATCATTGTCAGTTGAGTCCCTTTCTCGGTCTCAGAGTCAGATTAGTTCTGACATCGTCTGCTCCACTAGTCGACCTGCTTCAATTGTCTTACCTCGAACAATTTGTGAAGTTGTCGATCTTCCGGCCTACTTCTGATGTTAAACTCACCATGTCGGCCTTATTCACATGTAAACCTTCTTCTGTCATTGACTTCTTAGGCCCTGATTTCCCTTCTGCGCTTATCGCTAGGTTGTCGACTATCTTCCGGATGAATTAAGTCATTTTACCTACGATTGTAAATCTTGGGGCCCGATGCTCCTGCATCAATATACAAATGAATTGTTAATGGTGAAATATTCTTATGTTAAATATAGGTCCAAAAATGATGGAAGGTCACTTAGATTTAATTTTAACTAAGATCATATTTGATTATGAAATGACATTATAGAACAAATAAAGATAGAAGGTGAATAATTATCAAATTATTTTTAATATATTTAAATTAGATTTTACTAAAAATTAAATTAATTATCGTTATATGCAAAAAATAAATCAATATTAAAAAAAACACTTAATCAGAAGTAAATATGTGAAGATATAATAATATCCAATAATGCAGGCAATGTAAGAAGTGAGGAATCTCTTCTCTTTCTCAAACCTTGTGTTAGATGTCTTAGTGACCCATGTGGATTGGCAACTTAAATGCTTGTATATGGTGGTTAGGTGTTAGCATCAGGAGCATATTTCTTTGGTGGTGGGTTAGGAATTTGTTTAGGTGCAAGATCCATGATAGTGATTGTATGCTCTATTTGAAGAGGAATAACATATTTTTTTATATCTTTTTAGAATTTAAAGAATTTTTTAAATAGAAAAAAAAAATCTATGTAAACCTATCTCAAATCAATATTGAAGAAAACTTTGAACACTAGTGATTTCTTTCCTTGCATGATCTTAAAATTGTGCATGCACTCTATAATGTCATGACTTGGTAGGCTAGTAGGAAACATGTGTGGTGGTTTGTATGGTACCAAATCAATATTGAACTTGGAAAGGAACGTGTGAGAATATTTTAGTACATGTGTTTTTCCTAAGAATGCCTACAAATTCTTGATAACACATGTGTCATTTAGAATGCATGCAAATAATTGAAAACACATGTGTTCTCGGGTACCATTTCCACTTTTTACCACCAACTTATTTATTCTAGTGATGTAACAAAAAATTCCCCCAAGATGCTGAAAAAATTCTACTAGTGAAAAACATCCCTTAGAGAGTTTCTATGTGGTGGTTCAATGGCTTATTCATGGCCTTTGACATGCAAAATAATTTTTTTAACCTGATGCCCTTGTTTTTCTATTATATTCATGGTATACTCCCCAAAACTTATTCTTATGATGAAAAAGGCATTATTTGTGCCAACATTCCCTATATAGTCCAAGCACATACTAATGGTTCCCAAATAGTCCCCATGGAAGTATAAATATCACTTATAGAGGATATGTGGTGTGATTAAGGGCCTTGTCCATGGGCATTAAAATCAAAAAGGATTTTAAGGGGGCCTAAGGTCATTTTACTCCTCGCCCAGCCATGGTTGATGTCCTAATACTCATTCTTATTGTAAGAAAAGAGATTGATGGTGTCGATATTCCTAGTTGGATGACGTGGCGATATTCCTAGTTGGATGACGTGGCCATGGACATTTACTGTGAGAATATTTGTTTAGGGAACGAGGCCCTTGTTTTTCATCTCGTGTACATGATTGAGGTCCTATTAAACATTATTATAATGTAAAAAATAGTGATGGTTCCCTTACCTATCATATGCATTTTTCATGGCATTGAGCATGAGAAATATTTGCTGAGGGAATGAAACCCTTATTTTCCTTTGATAACCATGGTGAAGGAACTAAGCTCCATGTGTCACAATAAAACACTTGATATTGTTAAATGGATTTTCACAAGTCATTATTGATTTTCATAAGATTTAACAAAAACTATGTTAGACAAAGAAAAATTTTAGAGTATGTTTCAAGTCGCGTCAGTGAATCACCATTAGAGATTGTGGCTATAGAGATGGTTAATGCTGCAGTAAAAGAAAAATAACTAGCAATTGCCCCAAGAAGGTACAATAATATGTCGATAGGTTGTTGTTGGAGGGTAAAAAAGGCTGAAAAGGGAAACTAAAATTGGGTTGTTGTAGACATGGCATTGAACCTTAAGGAAAAAAGGAACAAGTTTTACAAGGAAGGAAAATTTTGAAGGGGCAACTGTAATAGACAAATGAGACAAATTGTTCACCCCATTTAGTATTATCAACAAACCACCCACCAAAAGAGAAAATTTCCAACCTAGGAGGCACACAAACTCTCTCCCCCAGAAAAAGAGACAAATGAATCACTTGGATGTGAAATATACCACTTTAACCCAATGAATTACTCACTTTGAAGGAAAGCAAGCTCCGAACCTCAACAAATTGGTAGCCTTGCATTTACCTGAATTTTTTTTATTTATTCGTCTCTTGGTTGTAGATAGGATCTTTATTTCTTTGTAAGATTCTTCTATAAATCATGACCTTCTAACAAGTGTGTTTACTTGTAGGCATGGCCATTCATTCTTCTCATTAGATTTCACCTTGGTTTGATATTGCATGTTTTATACACTTGCTCGAGTCAAAATCACATTCCCCATTATAGATTAATTTCATGTCAAGCATTCTATCTATCATGAAAATACTAAATTAATTAGATAACAACTCACCCTTTTTCTACTTTCAAAGAGGTACTGCAACCAGATTTTAAATTTATATAAATGTAAGAAATTGGATAACTCACCATTTTTGTAATTTCAAAGAGCTACTACAATGCATTCAATTTAATATCAACAAGATTATTCTTCTCAAATCAAATTGAGTACTGTAATTTTATATCAACCAAACTATGATTGAAATTTGCAAATTGTTGTATCGCCTTTAGAAGAATGGATATGTCGTATGATTTGTCTTAGAGAATTCCATGAGACTAAAATGTATAAAATATGAAAAATATTTGATCATTCATGAAATTCATTCATTAATTTTTTCGTAGGTCAAGTTTTCAACATAAGTATGCTTCCATCAACTTTGGAGTTTAATTAGAGTGCAATGCATTAGTGAAAACAGAATTTAAAATTATATATACACAACTAAACTTAGCGAACAATAAAAATTTAGGCATGATTATGTTGAAGGAAAACACAATCCTCATCATCAATTTTATATGCAATCCATGGGTCACTATTGATGTATTTGTAGCTTCGAAAGATATTCTTCTATGTATTACACTTGTACTTTATTATATTCATGATGGAGATGTATTATTCCTCCAATCAAAAGTGTCGTCATTTGTATTTGTAAGTGTCGCAAGTGTCACAACTTATATTTGATGGGTTATTAGACCACCAGTGTGGGGTCCGCCCTGCTTGTGTCATGTGAGTGGGTTATTAGACTTCCTTAGGAAGTCGGCCCAGCTAGAGTTAAAGGCAGGTTAAGTTGTGTATAAATAGAGAGTGAGTGTGTCTCGTTCTATTCATTCACTCACTCATCCAACTCGCATTAGTTGAGAGAGGAGTGCACACAAGTGGAGGAGGAATAGCTGCTGGAGTTATCTATCTTTTGGGGATTGATCTTCGTGATCCTTGTATTGGGGCTTATTCTATCTCTAAGGAAGCTGCAGGGGTTTTCACCTTCTTGGTTTTCCCCGGTGAAATGTTTTGTGTCCATTGGCTCTTGTGATTGTTATGTTGTGCATGTTATTCTCTTAGTAGGATCCTAGATAATGTTTGAATTCATTTATCGAAAAATTAACATGGTATCAGAGCTGTGCTAAGAAGAAGACATTGTGCAGATGCAGAAGCTAGGGATTCTTGATCCTTGGGTTTATCTCCACAGATCATCAAATTCAGGAGGCTAGGATGACTCTCCTTGCAAAGGTGCATCTTTCTGTTGAGACAGAATTCAATTTTGAGCACTTTCAGTTTTTGGCCCGTCATTGCTACGAGAAATTAGGGTTTCAGAGAAAGTTGGAATGTTTGGAATCCGAGACCACGGCTAGATTCTCCTCAAGAAAATCAAAGTTTAGAGACCAAGATTGAATATTTTGGTTGGGCAGAACCCCACGCATCATCAAACCCTAGTTCAGGATTTTGATCGGAAAGGTGGAAAATTAGGGTTTCTGCAAAAGTTGAAATTTTTAGAATCTATGACCACGACTGGATGCTCCTCAGAAAAACCAACGTTTAAAGCACAAGATCAAACCTTTTGGCTAGGTAGAACCCTGGGCATTATCAAACCCTAGTTCAGGATTTTGTCGAGAAGATTCAGAAGTTTCAAAGGCAATTTTGAGGGGTCAAATTTTGTAGATTTCAAAATTGAAGTATACTAGCTTGATCAGCTCAGCAAGGTGCATCTTTCCATCCTTTCAGGAGTTTGGAATTCAAAGTTTGAATTTTTAGGGCTTCTCTCACAAACCCTAATCCAGCTCCATATCCAGTTTTCAACAAATCAAGTGGTAAGACCTAAATATTTTACTTCCAATTGAGTTTCTCATTAAGATGTCTCACCACACCAAGCTTGAGGATAAGCTTGAAGGAGCTGACAACTTCCGCACATGGAAGTATAGGATTGGGTTAATCCTAGAAGAGAATGAATTGGACACCTACATAAGTGAAGAGGTTCCAGTTCTAGAGGGAGATGAGGCTAAGGCCTTACATAAGAAGAACTTAGTCAAGGCCAAGAGAATCATTGTTGATTCTATAAAAGACCATCTCATACCCCATGTGTCTTCCCCAAAGAAACCTAAGGAGATGTTTGACTCATTGACCAAGTTGTTTGAAGGAAAGAATATAAATCGAAAAATGACTCCGCAGAATCAATTGAAAGGGGTAAAGTTTCAGAATGGAGAAATTGCCATGACCACATTGAATGGCCTACCTAGGTCATGGGACTCCTTCATCCAAGGTATTTTTGCAAGAAAGAAATTGATCTCTTTCAATAGACTGTGGGAGGAATGTTCACAAGAAGAAGCTAGACTTGTGGCCCGAGAAGAAAAGATGGGAAGTGAAGACCAAGCTCCTCACACCAGAAGAAGTAATTTCAAGAGGGAGAAAACTAATACCAGGAAATCTTCTAACCATCATCAAAGGGAGAACTTTAAGAAAGACACCTCTCATGGTAGATACTTCACATGTAATGAGAAGGGACACTTTGCTGGAGATTGTCCAAAGAACAAAAGAGACTTCAACAACATTAAGAAGAAGAACAACAAGAAGAGATATCATGCTCATGTTGCTGAGGATGATGAGCCTCCCAGGAAGAAGGCTAGAGAAGAAAGTGAAGATTCTTCAAGTGACGAAGAATATGTTATAATCTCTGCTCTCACAGATACTGTTACACATGGGTGTAATGATTGGATTATTGATAGTGGGGCTTCTAAACACATGACAGGATTCAAAGAATCTCTTATGGACCTATGTTAACCTGAGTCACCCCATAAGGTGAAACTTGGCGATGACTATCAATACCCTATAAAAGGAAGTGGTGAAGCCTCCTACAAGTTAGACTCTGGGAAGTATTTGAAGATGCAAGATGTTCTATATGTACCTGGACTCAAGAAGAATCTTCTCTCCATATCATCTTTGGATGCAAAAGGGATGAGATTTGCATTTGTGGATGGCCAAGTACTTATGTGTCCAAAAGGTAATACCATAGATGATGCAGTAGTGATTGGAGAGCAAGAGGGAGGATGGTACAAATTGAAGGGACAACCTGAACAAGCCATGGTACATGAATCCGTGGAGCCAAGTGAACTTTGGCATAGAAGGCTTGCACATGTGCACTATAGAGCACTACCAATTGCAACCAAAGCAGTAGAAGGTCTTCCTAAAATCCAGTCAAAGCATGAAGGTGTTTGCAAAGGATGTGCGAAAGGAAAGAACACAAAGAAGGCATTTCCAAGTAGTTAAAGAAAGGTGTAAGGAATCTTGGAAATCATCCACTCCGATGTATGCGGCCCAATGTCATCCAATTCTCTGAGTGGGCATGTTTCTTTCATTGATGATTTCTCTAGGAAGACTTGTATTTATTTCTTGAAGAACAAAGATGAAGTATTCAACAAATTCAAGGAATTCAAAGCCTTGAAGATCAAGACTTTTAAATCCAACAATGGTGGAGAATTCACTTCAGAAGATTTCAAGAAGCTATGCAGTGAATCAGGGATTAAGAGGGAGTTAACCACTCCTTACAATCCAAAATAGAATGGAGTTGTAGAAAGGAAGAACCTCTCATCCATTTTCAGCATTGGTTAAGGTGCACACTATTAGAGACTCCAGTAGCTCCTGCAAGGAAACAAAGATTGAGAGGGAGTCCACCCAAGAAACAAACAAAGATAAGTATTTGAATTGTCATTTCTTGTATATCTAATTGTTTAAATAATATTGTTCAATGATGTATATACTTATGTTCCTAGACTTAGGTTGTTTATTATGCATATTAGAATAATTGCATTAATGAATAGTATACTACTAATATGCATGTGATAGGTAAGTGGCCTATGGAACTGTACGACATTCCATTGCTACTTATCTAGAATGAAACCTCTTTGCTGACATGTTGGGAGTAGTGCAAACTCTTAACAATGTTTTGGTAGAGATGGAAAACATCTAGAAAGTTACCATATGAATACGGGATATGGATGAATGTTGTATTGAATCATTGGCTAAGATAATTGCATGATTGTATGACATATGCCTTTATGTGTAAGACTTTGTTCTATAATCTATGAGAAGTTTCTAATCATGCAATTGAATTTGACTTGTAGGAAAGATCGTGTACAATCACCTACAAAAGAAGGACTACAACATTTGTTCTAGCAACGAAGTTCAAAGAAAACTATCTATTGAAGAATATGAAGTTCCCAGGATTTGAGATGCAGTAATTGAAGAATGCCATGATCGAGGAATACAAGTCGATCATGAAGACTGATGTTTGGGATGTGGTCCCAAGACCATAAGGGAAGTCTGTTGTGACTTCCAAGTGGATCTACAAGATCAAGCATGCTACAGATGGAAGCATAGAGAAATACAAGGCAAGGTTTGTGGCTCATGGCTTCTCCCAGAAAGAGGGGATAGATTATGAAGAGACTTTTGCACTTGTAGCTAGATACACTCCATCAGAACAATGCTTGTTCTGGCTGCATTCATGAAGTGGAAGATACACTAGATGGATGTCAAGACAACTTTCTTGAATGGTGTAGTCAAAGAGGAAGTATATGTGGAGCCGCCACTTGGTTTTGAGACACATGACAGGGATTCATATGTGTGCAGATTGAAGAAATCCTTGTATGGCTTGAAGCAACCACCTAGGACATGGTATGACAGGATAGAGAGCTTCCTATCTAGTTTGGGCTTTACCAAGAGTAAAGCAGATTCCAACCTTTACTACAAGGTTGAGGAAGGAAATCGAGTGATTGTCCTATTCTATGTGGATGACTTGTTTGTGACAAGTGAGGATAGATTGATTGTTGACACGAAGAGAAAGCTTGCTGTCGAGTTCGAGATGAAGTACTTGGCCATGATGCATTACTTTCTAGGTATGGAGATGTGGCAGAGTGAAGATGGAATCTTCCTTGGACAAGGGAATTATGCAGTAGAGATCTTGAAGCGGTTCGTGATGATGGAATGCAAGGCCATGGCCACACCTATGGCATCATACCTGAAGCTATTGAGTGATGCTTCATCAAAGTCAATTGATGCCACGATGTATCGTCAGATGATTGGGTCCTTGATGTACCTGACAAACATGAGACCAGATATTTTCTTTGTGGTGAACACCTTGAGCCAGTCTCTGACAGATCCTAGACATGTTCACCTGATTGTTGTAAAGCATATTATGAGGTACCTGAAGGGTACAATTGATTATGGGATCAAGTATGATGCGAATCAAAAGTTTAACCTGGAGGGTTATGTTGATTCAGATTGGGCAGGCAGTGCTGCAGATAGGAAGAGCACTTTGGGGTGCTACTTCAATATGGGATCAGGTGTGATCTCTTGGTTTAGAAGGAAGCAATCCTACGTAGCACTGAGTATAGCCGAAGCTGAGTATGTTTCAGCTTGTTTGACTAGTTGTGAGGTAGTATGGCTAAGGAAGCTACTTTCTGATTTATTTGATCTCCAGTTGGATGCTACATGTATCTATTGTGACAACCAGAGTTGTGTGAAGTTGTCACAGAACCCGGTGTTCCATGATAGGTCGAAGCACATCGAGATCAAATATCACTATATTAGGGATATGGTGCAGAGAGGAGCAGTGAAGCTCCAGTATGTTGCAACATATGAGCAGATTGGAGATGTGTTTACCAAACCACTAGCCAGAGTGAAGTTCGAGTACTTCAGAGAGAGGCTTGATGTTCTTTCAATAGAAGATAATTCAAGGAAGAAGTGATGGGACACATTTGCAGGAGCCATTCCAAGCATGGTGGTAGGAGGATCCTTCCCATGGCTGTGGATGTAAGCACTGTGTGATGAGCATTAGGACGATGCTCCAGTTACTGCTATTTATGATGATCAGGATGACCATGTGTGATGAGCATCAGGACGATGCTCCAGATGATATGCATCAAGACGATACTGTGACGATGATCAGGATGATCATGTGATGATGATATGCATTAGGACGATCTTGTGATGATGATCAGGATGATCATGTGATGATGATATGCATCAAGATGATGCTGTTACGATGATCAGGATGATCATGCGATGATGACGTTCATCAGGATGATGTACTATATGATGATGATCAGTATGATCATGAGCATCAGGATGATGCTTCGTGCGAGGATGATCAGGTGGATCACGAGTATCAGGATGATACTCCATGGCCATGGACATCTTGTGCAGATAAGCATATAATAGCGCCTTGGGAGATTTGCAGATACTCTTGCTAGGTTTTTCCTATGGCATATATTAGCTCCCTGGGAGATCTGGAAAATACTCTTTCGAGGTTTTGCTTAGAGGGACATATAATAGCACCCTGGGATATTTGGATATACTCTTGTTAGGTTTTTCCTATGGCATATAATAGCTCCCTGGAGATCTGGCAAATGCTCTTTCAAGGTTTTGTCCGTGGCATGTAATTTAACCATGGGAGATCTTGCAGGTTGTGCTGGGCATGTAATCAGTCCTGGGATGCTCTTACTAGGTTTTGCTTGGAAGCATATAATAGCTCCCTAGGAGATCTTGCAAGTTGTGCTGGGCACTTAATTAGTCCTAGGATGCTCTTGCTAGGTTTTTTTTTTCCTGGTCACATACAATAGCTCCCTGGGAGATCCTGCAAGTTGTGTTGGGCATGTAATTAGTCCTGGGATGCTCTTGCTAGGTTTTGCGAGGTCACATGTAATAGCTCCCTGGGAGATCCGATAGGTTGAGCAGTAAGCTCGTAATCATTCCTAGGATTCTCTTGCTAGGTTTTGTTGATGCACATAATCATTCATGAGATTCCACTGGATGGCCACTCATAGAGATGATGAAGACCTACAGGAGGCTACGCCTACAACCAGCATGAAAAAGGGTTGGCTCTATAGAACTTCCTATGACGAGAAGAATTGATAGATAGCCCAGTGATCGAGATGATGAGTACAGCAGCAGTGACGATGATGCTCCATGATCCAGTGATGATGATCCAACTCTAGAATTGAAGACTTGTGGTGATATGTATTGATCACCCGTGTCTAGAGAATACCTTCCTAGTTAAGGGGGAGTGTTGATGTATTTGTAACTTCAGAAGATATTCTTCTATGTATTACACTTGTACTTTATTATATTCATGATGGAGATGTATTATTCCTCCAATCAAAAGTGTCTTCATTTGTATTTTCAAGTGTCAAAAGTGTCACAACTTATATTTGATGGGTTATTACACCACTAGTGTGGGGTCGACCCTGGTTGTTTCATGTGAGTGGGTTATTACACTTCCTTAGGAGGTTGGGCTAGCTAGAGTTAAAGGCAAGTTAAGTTGTGTATAAATAGAGAGTGAGTGTCTCTCATTCTATTCATTCACTCACTCATCCAACTCGCATTAGTTGAGAGAGGAGTGCGCACAAGTGGAGGAGGAATAGTTGTTGGATTTATCTATCTTTTGGGGATTGATCTTTGTGATCCTTATATTGGGGCTTCTTATATCTCTAAGGAAGTTGTGGGGTTTTTCACCTTCTTGGTTTTCCTCGGTGAAATATTTTGTGTCCATTGTCTCTTGTGATTGTTATGCTATGCATGTTATTCTCTTAGTAGGATCCTAGATAATGTTTGAATGCATTTATCGAAAAATTAAAAGTCACAACCTTTCCATATCTTTCATAATCAAGGCATGTATAAGAGAAAAATTTATACATGATTATGTTGACGGAAAACATAATTTTCATCATGAGGTATCTCAAGGATAGTGATACTTTTCAATTCATTTAACGTTGTACTAGTCCCAATAGATATAAATTGGTCTCTCAACTTGTTTGGCTAAGAATTCCACGAAACATTGGTCCCAATATTGTTTAATCTAGTTGAAATTTATTAATTCAGTTTCATTACTATTGCACTGGATGAGAAATATCTTCATTCTTGTACGCCATTTTAGATCTTTGTCTTAACTGCAGTAAAAAAATATTAATCTAGTTGTATTTTCACTTTATTTACTTCATTTCATATTTGAACCTATTCTTATGGCTAAAGATCGATCAATATCCAGCTCCAGTAACATGCTAATCACTTCTTTGAAGAGTAAATCGATGGCCCTACACTCAATGAAATTTTTACACATGAACCATTTTTTAAGCACTGGACTTTTTTTTATTTCCTTTGCATTGAAAAATCATAATCTTGTATCTATTGAAGATTGTAAGTTTGTAAATGTGAAGGAATGAGTTTTGATCTATAAATAAATAAATTGTAGTTGATACCCCTAACTTGTGCAAGGAAGGGAAGAAACCCATAACTAGTACAAGTGTGTTGTCTCGAACTTTGGGCAAGTTCTTATTTCTTTTCTATTGTTTAGGCTGACCCAAAATTGAATGGTGAGGCATGTGGATGTAATATTGATAGTAGAGAATGGGGTCTCCTATTTTCTACATATCTAGAGGAGATGTTGAAAATACAATGGAACTGCCTTATACATAGATGAATAAGGGAAACTATATTTAGTAAATAAAGGTTGAAAAAGAGAGACAATGTCGCTTTATATTAGTAGCTCCTGTAGTATATTTCTAGTAAAATGAACAGTCTGACGCTCACCATTTTAAATGTTTTATAAATTGTTGTATACATTATTGAATATAATACTTTTGAAAAAGTTCCCAACATTATTCTTTTGACTTCCAATGAAAGCTAGATCAGATTTTCCATTCTTGAGAGATTTAAAACTAATATTTCTATTAACTAAACCTAAACTATCATGGCTATCCATTGAGTCATATTCCTCGACAAATGAATCTTCGCATGTGTTATTTTTAAGATTCTAAACATCACATTTTCCTAGGAGAACCATGCATGAAAGAGGGAATCTACTAAGTTTTTTTGGAAGTCAACAAATTCCTAAACGATAAATGTTGGGTCACACATATAGGTTAACATCTCTAGATGGAGCATCAAATCAACATTTTATACCAATGTTAGACAGCGATGGACCACACCCCCCTGGAACTCCACAAAGCACATTTTGAAATGTTTCACTATGTTGTGGGATGCGTTTTGCAGAAAGGAAGCATGCACATCCAAAGAGACATGATTAACACACCACCTGGAACAACAATCTAAATTAGAAATAATATTCATGTGTGTGGAGATTGCCATACTTCCACCAAGCTCATCCAAAATATTGTTGAGACGGATATTTTTTGTGAGGGATGCCCATCGTTTCCCCCATTTCAAGGATAGATTATGTTTGTATGGGGACTATTAGTGACACTGAGTAAGACAAATGACAAGCATACAATTACTATTAATGAGAATAACTGGTCTAAATAAGGATGAAACTAATCTTGGTGTGGTGTCTTCTCCTATTCTCCTATGATAAAAGACTCTATGTCTAAGCATATCTTTCTTGTCATTTAAAAAAAATTCACAGAAGTAAATTGTCTACATTTAAAAAAGAATAATAATTAAGATAAGTTTTTAAGATACTAGTTCATAAGGTTACTTCAATCAGTTCCAATCAATTGTTTGAAGACAATTTTCCAATCATTTTTTCAAGTCAAAGTTTGCCACGATGTTCTAGTCAAATTGTTTCAAAGATATTTTTCCATGTGGCCTCTACACCCTGTTGGATTTCCAAGTATAGGAAAAATACCAAATTGCTACAAAGATCCCACCATATACCATAATAATCTAAGAAGATATAAAAAAAATCATCATATTGTGACTGGTAGAAGCCCAAATTGCTATATAAATTTCCCACTATCTACTATATGAAGACGGAAAGGAAATATCAAACACCAAATGGACGTTTTGTTTCTCATTTTACTACAGACTAACATAAGTGCGGAAAGGAAAACTCCCAATGCAACAAGTATGTGATATCTAGGCTTACATGGCACGTCCTTGCTATGGTTACCCCACAACTTGCGTTCCATCAACTGAAATGCCCAAATATTTAACCATGGATAAAGAGCCAAAAGAGGGTTTGAGTTGCCACAAATGCAATTTCTATGTGATTAGAGAGATTGGTAATAAGTAAGTCTACATTTTCGATAAAGATGTTGCACCTTCAAGCTTCTCGAAGTTTGTAAAATCTATATGGATGGAAAATACTTTTTTCTATAGTTTTATACTTTTATCAATTTATTTGATCATTATTATTTTTTTTTAATAAATCAATGTGAATATTTTTACTTTTATTTTTTATTAATTTGATTTAGTTCTTTTTAATAACTTAATGTGGATTTTTTTTTATTTAGTTATTGAATTTTAAAAAGATAAAAAAGAGACTTGATTTTTTTTTATAATTTATTTTATACATTATTTTTTTACTAATTTATTTTATACATTTTTTTAAAAAGCATTCTTAAGTCTCCAATTATTCTATATTCAATAACAAATTTTTAATAAAAATATAAAATCCATTTAAAATATAAATGTAAGTTTTAAATGTTGTTCTTATGTAAATTGATGCAATTTTAAATCTTTTTTCCATTTTTATTGTATTTAAATCAAAATTCAAAAACATAAAGAATAACATATGTAATTTAATATTTTAAATCTTCTTCATTTATATATTATTTTGTTGTATTTGAGAATACAAATCAAAACCATAAAATATAATAAATACCTTTTAAATTAAATTAACCCTATAAACATAGGGTATATATTAATTTTCATGTAACATACCCGAAAATATACAAATTAATATTATGGAGAAAAAAGAAAATTCCTTCCATTAAAGTCCTTAAAGTATAAAAGTATTTATGATAAGGACCACGATCTACCACCCTGCATCAATAACCTTCATTTAAATACACCTTCCTACCCATAAATTATTTGTCTACATTCAAAACATTAATCATTAACTCATTCTTACATAAATGATAAAACAATTCTCCTTTATATTCTACTATAAAAAGGTCTTCGTCTTTTCAATGAAACCTACTTGGGTCAAAACACCAAAGATCACTATGATTATTTGAAACAATTAGGAGATGTTCTAGCATTCTTAATTTTATACTTAGGTTTAAATCGATTCTTCGTGCAAACATCATCTTTATAAACATTGCTACTAACAACGAAATTTACTCATTTAATAAAGATTAACCTTTGCATGTCTGAAAAGTAGATACATCTAGTTTGACAACAACCACCATGATCACATACACATAAATAAAAGAGACTGGATATACGATGATTCACCCCTCTTGGGCTACGTCCACGAAACGGCTATATCTTGTATTATTTATTCATGAATAAAATATTACATCATGCAACAATATCGTTGCCATTTACCTTCCATTTCTTCACGGCTCCTCTCATGGAGGACCTTTATCAATTTTAACTCGATTACAGAGATCTATCTCTGTAATAATGTTACTACCATCATTACCACTGTCTTTCACCGTAGCATTAAAATCAGCTTCAGAGCTTGGACTCTATATTATATATACATGTAATATATAACCCTAAAAAGGTAGACTAAGCATCTAGTACTAAAATTGGTAAGCTATATTTATAAAGCTTTCATGAGATCAACTATAACCTTTGTATACATTCAAACAATTTCTTATGAGATCTATCTTATCCAATACGAAACTAGTTCTCCTTTGGGTGATTCCATAATCAAAAGGATCTTCACCATTTTATAAAGGAACTGACTTAGGTACTGACCACTATTTCATAATGGCGATTAGCATAGCTACATACATGTAACATCACAAATGTAACTTGATTTCATTCGACAATACATATCCTCCACCTCTATGCCATATTCAACATACCAAAAGATGAACTATAACATTTTCAGTATACAGTTCGGTTTAACCTTTTCATCCATGCACAGGCAGAAGAGATAACACTACTTCATCCACCATACAGATCTTGAAGAAAACCGAGCTAATCGACAGCATACAGGACATTTAGTGTTTCTCCAATCTTTTACGAATACACCTAGAGATAATGACAGAGATCTTCCTGAAACCATGCAACAGAGCTATTCGATAGCACACAGGACATTTAACATCTTTCCCAGGCATATTTCGATTTCAGAATACAAAATAGATATATATATAAAAAACAGAGATTCACCACTGCGATCAACAACATGAGGGTGAGTTCCTCCAACTCACAGGAAATCATACAAACAGGGTTTTTCGATAGCCTACAGGAATCAATGGAATTTGTTCAAGCTTTCATGTTTTTAGAATACAAAAAGAGACATGAAAGATGCAGCTATTCTCCTCTGCGATTCCACAGCGTGAGGCCGCAGTCATATAATTGCTCTAGTTATGGTATAAAGGAGTGTGAAATAGATCACAACATCCAGTTAAGGATTGATGAAGAGAAATAAAATTGTTGCAGTGCAAACGAATAAATTATCCATCCTCTGTCAAAGGGGAAATCGTTGCAGTGCAAACGAATAAATTAGATCTTACGCCTCTGATAATTGAGGAAAAGATGCAGATATTAAATCTGAGCTTATACCTCTGTCAAAGGGGAAATCGTTGCAGTGCAACCAAATAAAATAGATCTTACGCGTCTGCCAATTGAGGAAACGATGCAGATATTAAATATGAGCTTATACCTCTGTCCATACGGACTCGCTGCAGAGAAATGCGATTTTCTTTTAATGTAAAGATCTTTCAGGAAGAACTAAAAAACTAATACTATCACTCAAATACCGGCTATGATCTACCATTCATTAAACCAAAGAACATATCTGCGTTTGAGCAATCCTCCACAGAGAAAACAATACGAATTCATTTACAAAAAAAAAACGATACAGAGATTTTCCCAAGGTCTATCCACCAAACGATGCCCCCCCTCTCGATCCAGCCTATGCCTATTATATAAGAAGGTAATTCTTAACCATCGAATGCGATGGAAGAAACCTCCATGCCATATGGCGAGTCGTCGCTCGGCGTTCCATGCATCAGGTAGTCATGCCAAGTGGCAACCCCAACTTAAACTCCCGCATGAAATTCTCTCGGCCAGAGCCAGTCACTCCACTTGCTTAACTTGGGGTTGGCTTCACTTAAAACGACCACCATAACCTAAATATCAGTCAACCATATCTTTGCTCCAGTTATGGCATAAAAGGTTTTTCACTATGTGAATAATCGATTGATGATATTCCAAGTTATAAATACCCTAGTTAATCTAAAGTGTAACTTTATATAGAAATATTTAAATCAATAATTATTTCATATATATTTAACATGGTAATTCTTAGAAACCAATCTATTTCCTTTACCAAGGTGATTATAATAATATAGTATCTAAAACTATAATTTCCTTAGCTTGATCCTATTTTTAGAGTATTCTTCATGCACTCTTATCCGAAATTAGTATTTAGTGCTATCAGTTTGGCGTTTACGACCGTAGTTATAGTTTTATGAAAATTGATAGGTTGCTGGAGATTAATACTATTGTGCGATAGTCGCTATCCTTATCCTAGGATCTTGACTTTATCAATTAAGTTATAAGTTACTTTACTATCTCTTTAGTTATCCTAGTATTGGAATGACCCTCCGTCATTATTCGCCTTATCATATTAGGTCCAGTTGCTCGTCGTTATTAATCTCCTAATATTACCATTTACAATTTAGCAATTAGACCATATAACCTATATGGTTCCACTGATGGGGCCTTGGCCTTGAGCTCCTCACCAGTAACCAATATAACAATCAAATTATATTTACAAAATAATAAGGGAAAAATAAGAGAATGTTACATTTCAAAATTTATAAAATTTAAATATGTATATAAACGTAAAAATGTATATATAAAGCAAACCGGTTAATAATTAATAATAAGATAGTGTTTTGTTAAAGTATTGTTTATGATCATATAAATTTTTAGAAATAAAATCAATCATATTTACATTTCTTACCACATGGGTTTGATGATTGTTTATTATTATTAAAATTATCATAATTTTGTCTACCTAATAAATTACAAATAAAAAAATCATTATCTCAATTTAGATTTACAGACAAAGAACAACTAATCCATCTCAATCAATATCTTATATTAATATTAGATAAAGAAAATGCAAACTAAAAAACATTGATTGATTTTCTATTTTCACTTATGAACGCTATTTTCAAAATAAATTTATATGAACAACACTATAATTTTTTGTTTTGAAATTTAAATACTCTTTATAGTCGATTTGTGTGTTCAATATTGCAATCTTGGGCGATATATACTAACCCATAACGAGTATATCCACTCTTAATATTAATAAAACACATAGAACCAATTGAACCAATCTTATTCCCTCTTAAATCAATCTTCAGTAAATTGTTTCCTATGACAAATATTAAATTTATAAAATCCTTGTAATACAATTCACTTCTATCATTGCATTCACCTTAGAATTCAGGTTTCTATAATTTAGTTTAGATCATTGTATTTAACTCAGATTACTATAATCTACTATAGATCATTGTATTTTGTCATATTACTAAATGCATGGAGGACAGGGTCATATCCATTGTATCATTTCTTAATAGACATGTTTATGGATTTGTTTAAAAATTAGAAAAACATACTTGGTATATGTATATTGGTTGGAAATTGATTTAAAAAAATAGCGGTTCTGATTTTTCTAGAAATTTTGAATTAGGTTAGAGATTGCAAAATTCTGTTGGAACAAAGTAGAGTTAAAAGTGAAATCATAATTAATTTGTAACGAGAAAAAAAAAAATCATAAATCTTGCATTTTAAATCATTTTTAATCCACTCACATTAAGAATTGTTGTTGTAATTTTAAGCATTAGTATGAAACTATAATCTGTCTAATGTATTAATGATACATGTGGCGATGTTCATGACAGGCCCATCCGCCATGAAATTCTCCACTCCTGAGACTGAATTTCTTATTGTGGTCGCTCATTTTTTCAGCCAACTCAAGCATTCATTACGTTACATTACCTCATTGTTGACCTGAGCTCCTCCACCATTCATTACACTATAGAAAAGCTGTATAGTGTTTTACAAACCCTACTTCGGAAAAAGAATGTCTTTGGCATAATTATTAATTGTGATACGTTTGAGTGTTAATTATGGGTGAAAAGAAGATGGAAAGTAAGTCTCGATTAAGTTTTAGAAAAGGGCTTATTTGAATATGAAACCTGATCGAACAATTAAGTATAAGTTTTAGAAAAGAGCTTATTTGAATATGAAACCTTATCGAGCAATTAAGTATAGAAGGTGAATACATATTAAAAATTGTTATTGTTATTAGATTTAAAGAAGATTTTATTAAAAATTAAATGAATTAGTATTATATGCCAAAAAAATGCAAACTAGAAAAAACGATATAATTAGAGGTAAGCACATGAAGATACAATGATCTCTAGTTACATAGATAGTGAAAGGAGTAAGTTCTCTCTGGTGTTTCTAAAATCTTGTGTAAGGTTTGACCCAAATCCATTACCAATTTCAATGTTTGTGTCTTATGGTTGGGGTTAGTGTTAATCCTTTATACATTTCATTTATACATTTCATGGTGGTGGGTTCAGGTTTTGTGTAGGATCCATAATAATGTTTGTGTTACATTTGAAGATGAATAATATATTATTTTATTTCGTTTTAGAATTTGAGGGATTTTTGAAACAGAAAAATTAGAAATCCAAGAAAACCTACTCATGGAAACTTTGAACACTAGTCATGTTCTTACGATCGCCAAATGCACAAAGTTCTCAGAAAATCATGCATCTTACTCCTAGAAATGCATTGATTGGTTTACTAATATAATACAACATACAACCCTTTTTTTAATTAATGCATGCGTGTCCTTAAAATTATGCATGCATTAGTTTAACCATGAATTGGTCATGTGCTTAAAATGGTGAATACATTTCTTAATGCCGTGACATGACTTCGTATGCTTGATGGTAGCCTGCATGCTGATTTGGAGGGGTGTGACCATTTGTGACTTAAAAATGAGTATATACTATTGAATTGCCTTCTTAGTTATGTGGTATGTATTGATATTAGGGTTTCTACCTTTAAACATTTAGAATGATCGGGGCTTCTTACAATGGAATAAAATCAAATAAATATGAAATTTCTCAATTTTGGGTGTATACATAGAAGAGAGAGGAAGAGGTACGAGGGATATCAATAATTGTAGACACTAAGTCATGGAGCTTAGAATGAATGGGGGACTTTCCTCTTTATTAATTACACTCAGCAATATGTAAAACAAAGGCCAAACTAAATAAAGCACACATCATAATAGTAAAAACATCTTAAAACATAGTAGTGTGTAGCAATAACATATTGGAACATAGCAGCATGTACCTTGAGGATTAGAAGCAAAGGCTACAATCTCACTTTTTTCGAACATTTTGATTTCTTGCGTGGCATTTTATAGCCATATAAGAAATTGTTTGAAATTTATTATGCCTCACTCAATTGCATATTTGGTCTTTCCAAAAACAATTTTGAGAATTTAGTTGACATTGAGAAACCATCTATTTGATCCTTTTCTTGGTTCACAAGAACATAGAACTCAAATACCAATATGTTTCCTTATGATCTCAAACTTAAATTATGACTTAGATTATGAAATTAAATAGCTCATAAACTAATGATAGATCAATTAATGTTAAAGTAAGGTGTAACATTACTTGTCTTTAAAATGTTAATAAATGTTTATAGAAATTCAATTTTGTAATTTTTAATAGAAAACAAAAAAAACATAAAACTTATAGTAAAACCATTTTTTCACCTCAACGTGATATAAAGCCAAACAACATGCAAAATGTTCCAAATGTGACATGAAGCATTCAAATAGAAACTTTTTTTTTCTTTAATAAAAAATGTTCCAATTGTGGACATGAAGCATTCAAATAGAAGCATAAGTATTTGTTTTTTTAACTAGTAATCACATGAAGTGGATTAATTTCCACTAATGCTCCTTCGAAGTTAAACATTTCTTTGTATTACCATAGTAAAGATTATATTGGAAATGTGAATGCTATTAATATCCAAAGCCAATCCACATTTTGAGAGAATATAATCTGCATACCATACCAATGACTATAATCTGTTAAGTCCCGAATTAAATGATTTTAAGATAAATAATTAAGTTTTCCTACCCAATTCCTAAGGGTTATGTGGAAGAATTAAAATATCGACATTTAACCCCAAGGTCTATAGTTTCTCATAAAAATTCAATATTCTAAATTGATGGTGGAAATATAGGCCACTAAATTATGGAATAAATGTTAAATGCTCCAAAATGAAGTGGCATTAGGTCATAGTTGGACTTGGGCATGCATAAGTGGGCATGTGGGGTCCACAGGAAAGAATATGCCTCCTTTAAACATGGATCCATCCCAAAATTAGAGTTGGAAGGGAAGAGGTAACATTCATGAAGGAAGAGGAAGAGCCATAGGGATCAAAATAGGCAATGACAGATTCTATGACTACTATGACAAGTATTATGACACTAATGATAGATTATATGACACCTATGACACTTATGACAGATTCTATGACATCTATTACAATGTAAGAGCTAAAAATAGATCAAGAAGACACATGAGAGGAGTTACACATCAAAAATATTCCCCAATTTGAATTCATGGAGGAGTTGGAGACAAAAGATGAGCCAAGTGTCATGTGGGCCCAATGAAGGGTCATAACGCCCACGAATTCAAATTTCACGAGTAATTAGGAGATAATATTAGTTCTAAGGAGGTAAATGAGCCAAATAAAGTTATTAAAAGAAGGCCAAGTTGAAATAGAGAAGCTTTTGGTCATTTTTTATTAGCATCTTTTCAATTTTGGAGAGCTTCAAGCTTGTCCTTGCTTGATGGATGTTCATCCTCCCTGCCTTAGAACCAATTTCGAGGGTGCAAGATTCCCATCCAAGTTGGTCGATGGAGAGGCCATTCAAACCTCTCAACAGAGCTTCATGGAGATGTTTTGATGTAGGTTCAACCTGTAACATCCCTCAAATTCAACCCTATTGTTAATTCTCTTGTAAATATAATTATGAATTTTGTAAATGGCCATGGTGAGGAGCTCAAGGCCAAGGACCCACCAGTGGACCTCGAGCTAGTTTTATGTTTATAAGTCTTAGTTTAAGCCTAGAAGGTTAAAGGTTGGTATTGCGACTAAACAAAAAATAACAAAACACTTTAGAGAAATGAGAGAAGTCAATGGCTAGAAGCCATGTGAGTTAATTTATAGGGTCTTCCTAAAACTAAATGTTGCTTTACGAGAGAGCGCTAAACTACCTATGAACATAATAAGAACTTCTACTACTACCTTAAACCTTTGTTAAAAGGATATATATATTATATAGCAATATATAGAGGTTACTTATGAAAACATATGATGAATATGTTATATATTTAAATATGCGTCTTTTATAGAGTTATCAAAGATAAACAAATGGTTGTGATAACCATTTAGATACCTATATATATAAGTAACATTTATAAATAATAGTGATAAATATTAATAGTTATATACATTTTAAAGCATAATACTTTTTTTTGTTAAATCGAAAGGTTACTATCCATTCAACATATATATATCTACTATAAAAAAAAAAAAATATTAAAAAAGAAGTATTAAGGTTTATATTTAAATAAACGTAATCATATATACATATATGATGCCCAAATAGTTTAAAGGATCTACATAATAAATTACCAAAACCCATATTATAAAAAAATACCAAATGGAATGGGTAGAATGTAAGTATATGGATATTTAAAAAAAAAGATGACTCATAGCTAAGTTATATATGAACTACATAATAAATTACACATAAAAGTTTGTCATAAAAATACATAATACAATATAGTGTTAACGAGCATTCAATGGTATAAATAGGTATATATTTTATGAATGCCAATTAAACTATGACGAAGTTGAGGGAAAAAGCATTTTATCGAGTAATCAAAGAGTATTTCGAGAAAACATTGGAGTGGCTACGAGGTGTCTCCATAGTAGAACTCTCAACCCCCTTAGTACAAGGATAACTATTTTGCCATGAGTTGGAGTACTCGGAGTTGTGTTAGGAGTAATGTCTCCTTAGTGGAGCACTCCCACGACTCCTTACCACCATTTGTCTTCCCTTCATATGACATTTGGACTCCTCATCTTGCCATCTGTCTCATTTGAGGATGGCATGACTTCTGTGAACTCGTGGGAAACGCCATGAGTAGAATCTACTTAAGGAGCTTGTTTCAACATATTAAAAAAAAGAAACGGGGAGGGTTCCAATCTTTGCGTTAGAGTTTTGCATTTAGTTAGATAGATTGTTTGGTAGCAGATATCATCGATGGAAACGATGTTTTTCCATTGATGTGACGGATCTTATATATTGATATGCAACCATCGAGATGAAGGGGGGGTTCTGAACCGGAAGGGAAAGGCGACGCCGAAGGGAACATAATTGACGGAATGCAGGTCAGCTAAGTACTTGTGTCGATTTTTCCCTAATTCCTTTCATGATGATGTTAGGTAATCGATCTCTGTTTATAATTTTATTGCTGCCTGGAATATAGATTATAATGCTGCCTGGAGTAGATAGGCAAGGGATATCTTGTGTTATAGATCAAACCCTGGCGAGCTGCCTCGGGGCTGTTATTTCGATTCAGCTGTACCCTTGACTGCTGTCTTGGATGATTTGAGTTTTCATTGTTTTATTTACTGGTATTCCATGGAAAGGTCTGAATGCCAAAAAATTTGTCTTCCCATGAGAATCACTTTAAATACTACTGGAACCAGATTTTTCTATCGAGTGCTAGTTTGTATGCTGTATGTACGTTTGCTTGGAAAAACTTATATATATAGATAGATAGATTCGTCTGCCTGGGAAACGTAGGGTTGTTTGTTTAGATATATACATCTGCCTAAAAATGCAGGATTTGGTTGTTTATATATATACTTATGCCTGAACAATGCAATGAGTGATTGTTAAATATGAATACTTCTGCCTAAATTTACAAAGATCGATATTATGTATATCGGTCGATATACCTTTGTCTGCAATGTAAAGTAAGGTTAATAAAAGGATTTATAAGAATAATTGAAATGTGAAATAGTAGGGTATCATGTTGAAATACCATACAACTTCAATACTTCAAACTTGGCAATACCTTTAGTATTAGTCAATAACATTAAATATTGTGGAAATCACTCGGAGAGTTTTTCCAAGCTAGAGTTGTCCCTTAAATAGTGTTTGCACACTTTAGACTTATCGTATTAACTAAGAAGTTGGTTATTTTAGGTTTGCACATCTTCTTATAGATCCAATATCTTTTATACATTATATTTTGTATATATATAAATAGTTTTTTATACTTAACTTGATAACATAAACCTTAGGATTGAGACTAGAATGTCTAAAATATGTTATTAAATAAGATACATAATAAAGGGAAGGTATTCTCCATTAACCTTCTAATACTTATGCCTTAGAAGTTTTGATAATAATAAGTATAATGAAAAAGTATGAACACTTTATCAATTATATTTTAATGTGTTTGAAATGTCTTTTAGGACAGGGGTTTTGTGAAAAGAATTGAAGTTCTTTAAAGTCAACAAAATCTAATTATCTAGAAGGGACTAATCTACAATAAATACATGGATAATAGTGTAATGAACTATGGATAATAGATTTGTGACATTAGAAATTCTAAAGGAGTATATTGTAATAGGTTATTAATATTATAATATATTTATGTTATAATTTTGGTATTAATACTTTATGATATGACATATGATATGTATAAAAGTATTTATAATTGGACATAGAAGTTATAGAATAGAAGGGTTTATTCATTTAGAAATTGTAGAAGGGTTTTTATCAACCCTTGTGTAGATATAGGAAGAACCTCATCTTTTCAATGAAGAATATGTTATTTTGGAAGATGTTTCATGTAAGGAAGGCTTGAAGAAAATAAGTCTTGCGACAATTGTGTCATAGAAGAATGTAACCCTTCACCATAATTTTTAATAATACAATCCAACCCTTTTGTGGACGTAGCCCAAGATGCGGGTGAACCACATCAAAATGGCCGCCTTTGATGTGTCTATTATATGTGTACAATTTGTCTTCTTATGTAAATTGTTTAAGCATTCTAATGTTCTGTTGGTTTATCATTATATCAAAACATGAGTATATGATGGTAAAGTATAACTTGTAGTTAATTCTTCACATTGAGCTTGAATGGCAATTTTTGTTTCTAGAATTACTCACACTTACAGCAAATTTAACAAATGGTAGGGATTATATAAACATGCTTTTATTTAAGTAAATAACATATTATTGTCTTAATATTCTCTTATTTTGTCCAAGGTATGATTTAGAAGTTGTTTAAGCTAATATTTTTAAGAAGGAAACTGATGATGAACATGAGTGTTGGAATATATGGTTTAGGGATTTTAGATTATAAAGTATTGTTTGAAGGAAAATAGAAATTATAGTAAAATAACATTTCATTATAAAGAAGTTGTTTGGGTTATGGAAATGTATTTGGGAGTTTACTAAATTTTACTAAACTCACAAATTTGGATTAGGACACATGTTAAAAAATATAGGATTGAGTATTCTTCTAAATGTCGTTAACACACTTTTAAATTTATGATAGTTGCAATTAATAATAACCACAATTAAGCGTATTTTCAAACAGAAATAAAGATGTGATTTAGTTGCAATTGTACTTCCGCATAGAAATTATAGTAAATAGGCTGATTAGAAAAATTTTAAATTTTTATGAAATTTGGGGATGTGACACAACCCCCATCTGAGTTCGAGTTCATATTCTCTCATTCTTCTCTATTCTCATTCTACTATCTTTCTCTCAATGTTCATGTAAATTGAGATAACTCACTCTTTGTTTCATATAGATAATGGAAGGTTGTTTCGACCATATGAACTTGTTAATGGATGCATAACTCTGTAATGTATAGATCATGAGAGCCACAACTTGATACTAAGCACTTTGTGTACTATTTCTCCAAGTAACATTGATATTCGAGTTAGTTTCATCTTTCTCTCAATGTCATGTAAAAGTGTGATGGCGCACTTATTGTTGAATCTAGCTAATGGATGATTTCTATTTCGACCTTATGGACATATTAGTTGATGCATAAATCTATAATAGACATATCATGAGATCCACAGCTCAAAATACCAAGTACTTCATGTGACATTTCCAATTAAAACTGAGATCCGAGCCATTTCCCTCATAGTATTTTCATGGTGATTTTGGGATGATATTGCACCTATTTTATATCATATCTTTCTGATATTTTTGTCTATGTTATGAGATGCATATGGAGTTAAATTTATGGCCCAAATAATGTATGGATACCCCTAAAGTGTTACTATATTTTGTGACATAAATTCAGGGCCCATTGTCTACCATTTTCACCCAAATTATATACTCTAGAAGCTGTTGTCGTTTAGGAGACCTATTCGACCCTAAAACATGATATAATGGTGCAAAAATGTTTTCCTTTATGTCCTCTACTAGATCCAAGTTTCATACATAATATTAGTGAAGTCTGTAAAATGTTTGGAAAGGAAAACAATGGATGACCTAGGGGGGATTTCCACCAATCCAATTGACTAGTTTTGTCCCAAATATTCTCCCTGTAAATTTCAGACCATGGATTTGTATATTAGATGTTTGGGTGTCTAATGTTTGTATGGAAGTTTCCTATGGCCTCCCAATGCCCTCATTCCACAATTCGAAACCATTTGGGGTCATTTGGGATAGTTTGGGGTTTCGCTAGTCCAAGGTTCGAAAATTGCCCAAATTGAGTAAATTTTCAAATTAGGTATATTAAAATGGTATCAGAGCATGGTCCTTGCACCTTTGCATCAATATCATCCATTGAAGAAGAATTTTCAGCCATGTTTTACTATTATGATGAATCCTATAATTACAATGCTTATGAGCAATATGAAGAATGTGAATGGTATAGGGAAGAGGTGCCATCATGCAACACTTCTTACAATTTCATAAGGAATGAAGGTTATTCATATGAATTTGTGTCTAATGAAGATGAATGTGTTGAACCACCAAAGGATAATCCTGTGAATGAATTACAAATATTGAGAGCAACATGTAAAACCTTGCCTCAACAATATCAAGCATATCTTGCTTTGAAGGGAGATATACAAAAGTCCATTCCTTTTGAAGACTTTGTCGATTGGGTGTTTGTATATAGGCCCAATAATGAATATGTGGAGTTAGTGAAGAAAGGTCTATGCCCTTCTTGAAAAATACCTTGGAGAGTAAATCATATAGGTTTGAGTGAAAAGGAGGAGACCCATGAGACACCTAGTTTTGAAATAAGTAAATCAGAAGAAGAATTACATGAAGACGGTCGAAAATTCACTCCCAAGTGACTCTGAAAAAGATGAAGAAACATCACATGAGAATCAATAAGATTTCATTGAAAATACAAAAGACCAATCTGAGACACACTCTAGTTTGGACCTGAATCAAAGAGCATCTACTGATGGATGCTTAAACTATGAAGGAGTACCTACTAATGGGTGCTCACACCTCTACATTGGCAACATAGAGATCACTTTTGAAAGTGTTGCTTCAAGAAAAAGTTCCATTAACCATGAAAATGGCGGCCTTGTAGAAGTTGAAGAAGAACCAAGATCAACTTCCCCATCACCACTGTAATACCCCAATTTCGACCCTTATGAAATATTGGCTTTTAATGTAAATATTGTATACATTCGATGTATGTTTCCCGAGCGTGGAGCTCAAGGCCAAGGCCCCGCTAGTGCATGTTCATATTTTACTTAAAATGGACAAGCATTTTATATTTTGTTACCCATGTGTTTTTAAGCCATGGAATATTGTAATTTGATGTAAATATTAATATTTCAATAAAATACCAAAACTGGCTATGGAAGCAATGAATGAGAAGGAGCCATGTGTATTCCACTAGGGAGTGGTGAGGGGGTTGTGGGGATGAACCATATGCTTCCAAATGTCATTGTGAAAACCCATTTGACTTTCCTTGTTGACATTTAATTTTGTTGTAAGGAAATTGTTGAAGAATTCAGTCCATGGCTTCAATGGAGCATGGGCAACCCAGGAATTTGTATGACAGAGTATGGGCTCTTTTTTATTGTTCCACAAGTCACCCTACCTCATGGGAATTGGTTCTTCCTCATTTCAATTCCATTTTTGAAGATCCTTGCATCAGTTTGCATCCAATTTCGAATGCCCAACAGTGAGAAAAAATAGATTTCAGAACTTTGCAAGAACCCACATTTTGAAGTGCCATAAATGCCTAGAATTTGGTATTGACAGTAAAATCCAATGGGGGATCCATATATATGAACCTTGGGGTGAATTTGAGAGCACTAAATACCCCAAAATCCATAGAAAAACCTAGTTTTTATATCCCAAAATTCAAGTGACAGGATTGAGTTATTTGATCACCAAATTGAGAAATTCCAAGTGTGAATTGTAGAACAGAGGTTGGGAATGCTTGATAAACCAAGTGAAGGCTTGAATCTCAAGGATTTATTAGGTTGGACCTTTCTATGCCTATCCTAAAGAGCACTGGAGGGAAGGGACGCCTGAGGGACTGTGCAGCAGAGAAGGGGACCTTCCTTGTGTTGGGTGTGGTAGGTATTGTGGGTGCCTTGATTGTTTGAATCATCTTGAGATTCCTTTAGCTATGTGGTTGAACTCATTGTCTTAACAATGCCCTCCTTTGTATTTTGTATGCTTGATAAACCCAACTGTGTGTTGGAGTAGCATAGCTGTTGAGTGAAACCATGGCTGTGAGTGAGCCCATCCAGTTCCTCTTTAGTGGATACACAACCCAGATCGAGGGTGATCTCTTAGCTAAAAGATTATAGGCTGGATAGAGATATCTGATTGGGTGGAACGTTTCTTTCACATAGTCAGTTGTTTGGACAGCTTCATCTCAAATATAAGTGTTCTCTGTGTTTAAATTATATGCATTCTCTATTCTGCAATGTGTTAATTCTTAATGATGATTATTCATGTTATTGGAATTGATATGAAGTATGTGCATAGCATGAGAAGGGAATTGATTGTTTGCATATTGAATCATCATCCACTTGTGATAGATATGTTGATGCATTACAATTGTGTGTGTGTAAATATGATTTAATTTCATTGTGTTTATATTGAGTATGAATTTGCACACAGGAGTTTTATTTATTATGAATTTCTTAGTAATGTATGGGGTTGAGATTGCCAATAAGCCCAGTATGTTTGGTCATTTTTCGTTCCTAACACTGGATTGATGGAAGAGGATATGACAACCACATGAGCTTAATGAAGTTGGTCCAAGTAGAAAGGACAAAGAAGAGGAGATCCCTCTACTAGGGCCTCTTTTTCTTAAAGGGTCGTTAAAGATGAATGAAACTAAGCTCCAAGAAACCCTTATCATACTCTATGACACTCAAGCATTGGTGTCAAATTCTTGTTGGAGAGTTTCTTCATTGAAGGATCCATCCTTCCTTGAAGACATGGAGAAGATTCAAAGAGCATTGTGCAACATTGAAGGTAATTTCATGTCTTTGCTTTTTGATAGAAACAATTGGTTTAAGCTTAATGAATGGTTACATGGAGCATACTTGAATAATAATGAGGATATTCATAATCTCAAAATGAAAAATGAGCAACTTTTTGACAGGTTGCAAGATACTTGTTCTTCCTCTTATGTTTCAGATTGTCAAATGGTAGATTGCTTGGAGGATTCTCATGACATGATGGATCATGAAAAACATGAAAACTTGCATGTTCTTGATGTGTTTGAAAATGAACTTGATGAGATCCAATAACTTTTTGTGGTGGAAGAGGAACTTGAGTTGCCTCTTGGAAATGGTTACACACTTTTTGAAGAAGTGTATGATTCCACTACCTTGGAACCAACCTATGATGAAATTTTTTCACTTTTGAGGGAGGTGCATGAGCCTACCTTTATGGAGCCTTCACATGATGACACTTTTTCATTTTATGATGATTTTGGTGAGTTGGTTCATTCTCCTACATCCTACACTTCCATATTTTGCAGCATTCATCCTAATCAAGTATGGTTGAAAATTTTATTTTTGATGTTGCCACATGAGGAATATGAAACTCCTATCTCTGCTTTAGATGATGACATGATTAGACCACTTTCTTATTTACATTTGCAACAACACCCTTTGTTACCTTTTGATGATACATATCTACACGGATGCACCTAGGATGTTCGCTTGAGTCACTTGAAGACTCATGATTTTCCTTGCTCCTTGCTTAGTTCAATTGATGTTGGAGGAACTTAATCCAATACTTGGGTGAAGAGATATATGATTGGATAAAATTCTTATTGGAAGAAACATTATTTGTTATTTCTTGATGATACACATCTCCATGGATGCACAAATGGTACTTCTGTAAGCCCCTTGAAGGATCATTGTTTTCTTTGCTCCCTAATTGGTTCATATTTTAGTGGAGGTTCTTCATTCACTTCTTGGATGAAAGAACACATGGCTGATTATTTTGAAGTATCTTACATCCTTTTGGAGAAGCATTATAGGACATGAGATCCTCACATGTTTCATTGGAGAATATTTGATTGGTCACTTGATGCTTGTATGCACTTGGCAAATGGTGGTCTACTTACTTGGAGGTACAAGCACTTTCATGATTCTTTGATGAAGGAACCTCCTTGATGTACATTTGCATTATGTTGTTATGGACTTCTATGATCTATATTTTGTACTTATGATGTTTGGAAGAATGCATACAAGGAAATGGGATCTAGGAATTCTCTTGCGTGATGTTATGGGTTGGAGAGCACTCCTAATTGTTGGAGTGCAATACAAGTAATGGGACCCTGGGATAATTTTTAGTCTCATTGGTTTCAATTTTGGGGGCAAACAAGTAGTATGGGAGATTGAGTCACCACTTGAGAAGGTGATTGTAATCGGAGTAGTGCAGTAGCAAGCATGGTGGTTCCTCTCTAAAATTTTCATGGAATATTAAAGACCCCAAGTTGGGAAACTCATTAGAAACTTCAAAGAATTATACAGTGGTATCAGAAAGGGTTTCCAAAATATGAAAGAGGTAAAGAGTAATTGTGCAAACTTTGTTTTGATGGATTTAATTAATATTTTGGTGTTTAGTGGTGATGTCACATGGGATATCCATATAAAAAACAAAACCCATATCTCCTTGCTTTTGGAAACACACAATTGTAGTACATAAATACCACTACTCAAAGTTTTGGGAGGAATGTTTTGGAAGCAAAGTTTTGAAAAGAAAGCAGGTTCTTCAACATCCATGTTTAAAATTGCTTGAGGACAAGCAATATTGGGTGGGGAGGACTGTCATGTCCCCAATTAAATGATTTTCATATAAATAATTAAGTTGGTCTACCCAATTCCTAAGGGTTATGTGGAAGAATTAAAATATTGACATTTAACCCCAAGGTCTATAGTTTCTCATGAAAATTCAATATTCTAAATTTATGGTGGAAAAATAGCCCAATAAATTATGGAATAAATGTTAAATGCTCCAAAATGAAGTGGCATTAGGTCCTAGTTGGACTTGGGGCGCATAAGTGGACATGTGGGGCCCACATGAGAGAATATCCCTCCTTTAAACATGGAGCCATACCCAAATTCGAGTTGGAAGGGAAGAGGTAACATTCATGAAGGGAGAGGAAGAGTCATCGGGATAAAAATAGGCAATGATACATTCTATGAAAACTATGACAAGTATTATGACACTTATGACAGATTCTATGACACCTATGACACTTATGATAGATTCTATGACATCTATGACAATGTAAGAGATAAAAATAGACCAAGAGGGCACATGAGAGGAGTTACACATATCCAAAGCATCCAAAATATTCTTCAATTCGAATTCATGGAAGATTTGGAGACGAGATTATCCGAGTGTCATGTCGGGCCAATGAAGGATCATAACCCCCACTAATTCGAATTTCATGAGTAATTAGGAGATAATATGAGTTCCAACGAGGACCGTAAATGAGCCAAATAAAGTTATTAAAAGGAGGCCCAGTCGAAATAGAGCATCTTTTGGTCATTTTTTATTTGCATCTTTGCAATTTTTTAGAGCTTCAAGCTTGTCCTTGCATGGTGGACGTACATCCTCCATTCCTTAAAACCAATTTCGAGGGTGCAACATTCCTATCCAATTTGGTTGATGAAGAGGCCATTCAAACTTCTCAACAGATCTTCATGGAGATGTTTTAATGCAGGTTCAACCCCCATCTAATTTCGAGTCCATATTCTCTCATTCTTCTTTATTCTCATTCTAGTATATTTCTCTCAATGTTCATGTAAAGTGAGATAGCACACTCTTTATTGCATATAGATAACGGAAGGTTCTTGTTTCGACCTTATGAAATTGTTAATGGATGCATAAATCTATAATGGATAGATCATGAGAGCCATAGATGGAAATACTGAGCACTGCATGTACTATTTCTCCATGTAACATTGATATTCGAGTTAATTTCCTCTTTTTCTCAATGTCATGTAAAAGTGTGATGGCACACTTCTTGTTGCATCTAGCTAATGGAGGATTTTTATTTCAACCTTCTGGACATGTTAGTTGATGTGTAAATTTGTAATAGACATATCATGAGAGCCACAACTCGAAATACCAAGTACTTCATGTGACATTTCCAATTAAAATTGAGATTCGAGCCATTTCCCTCATAGTATTTTCATGGTGATTTTGGGATGATATTGCACCTATTTTATATCAGATATTTCTGATATTTTTGTCCATTTTATTATCTAAATATAGAGTTAAATTTATGTCCCAAAGAATTTTTTCATACCCCTAAAGTGTTACTATAGTTTGTGACCAAATTCGACGCTCCTTGTCTACCATTTTCACCCCAAATTTTATACTCTAGAAGTTGTTGTTCTTTGGGAGTCATATTCGACCCTAAAAGCTGATCTAATGTTGCACATATGTTTTCATTGATGTCCTCTAACAGAGACATGTCCCATATTAATAATTAGTGAAGGTCATACATTGTTTGGAAGGGAAAATAGTGGGAGACCTAGGGGGATTTCCATGGATTTCCATTAATCCAATTGACTAGTCTTGTCCAGAAACTTCTCTCCTTGCAAATTGTAGACCATGGATGGGTATATCAGGTGTTTGGGTGTGTGATAAATGTATTAATGTGCCCTATATGCTCTCACTACCTTCCTTCCCAAATTCGAAAGCATTGAGAGGTGTTTGGAACTGTTTGTACACTACATTCCTAGAGTCGAAATAAGGTGAATTTGAGTACTTTTCTATAATCCCTTGTTAAAATCAAAAGAGAGAGGAAAAAATATATAGATTAAAAGATTATTATATGCATGCTTCTATATTTTAGAAAAGCCCATAACGGGTGATGTGGAAAACCAAAACTTAAATATAATGTCATCACCTGACGTAATTTTCCAAATTAGATTTGAGGATGGATCAATGGTACAAACAAGGCTGCATTTAGGGTAAGATATTTTGAAAATTTTCAAGCGTTTATGACGATAGTAAAGACAGTCATGTAAGAGTTTAAAATTGCCTATGTGATCCACCATTGTTGTAGCCACAAGGATATACTCGTCATGATCTGTCCGCCATTTCAATTTGAAAATCAAAATTTCCTAACAAGGAGAGGGCAGCATTATTGTTATAGCTTGAGCATACACCATTCTCCATTCCATTGCTTTTCCCAGTGAAAAAGGAAAGACAAAATCGAGATGCAATTGAATAAAATTTCAATGGAAAAGACACAAAAAGATGAGACGGATATGAGATTGGTATGCATAAAAGTTAAAACATTGGCCACGATAATTACCCTAAACCGACCAATTCCCAAGTGGCATTGTAATAATTAAAAATTGAAGAAATAAGCTATCGTTGTTAGCTTCAACTCACGGGCGGGTGCTTACCGGGCCCGTAGACAAGTTACCTTTGTTGGGAACCTGAATGGCATGTCGGTGGCGTTTATAGAATTTAGAATATTTTGAGCAATCTACATTCATATTTGTTGTTAAGTTAAGTGTGACAAATAAATTATCCTTTTTTTTTTCAATTAGAAAAATATTTATACTTTATTAACAAGTATATGAAAGATGAAACTAAGTACGTCTCTCGGTGAAAAATCTTTTGGAGAACGACCCTCCAAGCAAAGGAAAATAATGCTCACCTCTGAGCCAAGGAACACATGCCCCACATGAAACCAGCTGCCCCGAACCAAAAGAAAGGAAAAAACAAACTCAAACCAATGAGTCTAATGAATCACCCACATAAGGAACATCACCAAATAGAGCCTAAACAAAAAAGAAAGAATGCAAAGTATCTACAAAAGAACAAGAACAAAAATTCAAAACAGCTTGTAGCAGCCCACTTCCCGAATGACATCGCCATCCTAATGCTCAAAATGTCATTTCGAGAGAGTGTCAGCTTGATCATTATCTGCACGTGGAATATGCAAAAACTGGACATCAGGAAAATGTGGAAGTAGGGATCTAATCTGATGCAGCCACGAAGAGAGAGCCAAGATATTGATATTCTCCATCTATTTAATCCAATTGATGACCACTTGAGAATCGTCAGCAATCTGCCGCAGATCTAAATTACAGACATACCTAAAATACAGGATAAGCCAAAGTGCACAAAGTTCCGCTTTAATATTAATCCAAGCACAAAAGTTCATCCAAAGTTTAAAATAATAACCATGGTTCAATATGATGATCCTGCCCGTACCACAATGTAAACCGGAGTCCTAAGAAGCCCCCATCAAAGAGACCAAAATATGACGTCAACAGAATAGAAAGAGCCACACTAATGAGTGGTATCTTAACCTCTTCTTCAGTTTAAAATAATAACCATGGTTCAATATGATGATCCTGCCCGTACCACAATGTAAACCGGAGTCCTAAGAAGCCCCCATCAAAGACCAAAATATGACGTCAACAGAATAGAAAGAGCCACACTAATGAGTGGTATCTTAACCTCTTCTTCAGCCACTGAACCCCCCATCTCCGCCAGAGCTAGTAGAACCTTCCTCGCCACCCAACTAGGCTGCACATGAGTATCCTCAAAAATGGCAAGGTTCCTTGCCTTCCAAATCCCCCAGAGTACATAGCAAAAAAGTTACATTTAAAACAGCAAACCAGAACATTGGAGAGGGATCAAATAACCCACGTAGGGAAAGAATTCTCTGATAGTCGGATCACTTCCCACACCTGTGTGCTGAAAATACAATCAAAGAAGAGATGTTATGCCCCATCCTCGCCATGAAAGCATAAACCACAAACACCACACACCTGTGTGCTGAAAATACAATCAAAGAAGAGATGTTATGCCCCATCCTCGCCATGAAAGCATAAACCACAAACACCAGGACCAATAAGCCCTCGTTTTTGCAAGTTATACTAGAATAATAGCTTGCCTTCCAATACCAGCCACATAAAGATTTTTATTTTCAATTGGATATTCCATGTCCATAAAATTCCATGCCACCAACAGTTCGACGGACCATCGAGAAAAAATGTCTCATATGCCAATTTCGCTGTTAAAAATCCTGTAGCAGTATTCCGAGACCAAGCAAGGTAATCCTCGTCCAAACCAAGTTGAATACCACTGTTCAGAAGGTCGCGAACGTATCCCTCCCAGTCAGCTGCCAGCGATCCCTGCAAACCGAGTTGCCCAGCAGAAATCCACGTTTGGAATGGTCCATTAGTAACATTGGTAGTGGCCGCATGATATAGGGAAATATATCCTCGTGCATGAAGTGTAGCCTGAAGTTCAGAAGAGAGCCTGAAAGATGATGGGCCGCCAATAACTGGGTCTGCATCCCAGAGTATCTTTCTGCCATTGCCCGGATACCACCCGATCCATTCCGCCATGATGGGTATCGAGGATGCAAGCCCAGCCCAAAAATTTGAGACTCCTTTAAGTTTAATATTCCCAGCTGGTAGCCAATACGAAATAGTAGAGCCCTTGAAATATTTATCAATTATCACGGCTCCCCAAGGCCCCTCAACCATCAGAGCCCTCCACAGACTCTTCGCTAATAAAGCAGAAGAGAAAAAATTAACAAATAAATTATCTATTAACTGGTATCTGCCAGGAAGCCCATTAGATGGGCACAATCAACAAATAAACAATGATGATAAGCTAAACCCTAAAATCTAGAAAGAATATTGAGTTTGCATAAAGCAACAATATCTCCATCAATTATGGGAACTCTACATATACAATCTTAAACTTTTACCTCTGCACAGACAAAGATTATGCTTCTGATGGATCACTTAATTGCAAACATAGAAGTAAACCAATCATTTGTGCATTATAAACATAGAGAAGCTAATTTGTGCATTATAAACAGGCCGGCCGGAGAGAGAACCTTCTCTGTGTATGTTTGCATCAAGCATGTGTCGTCTACATCGAAAACAAAAGGAGTAGACACACATCATTAACAGTAATATGTCGCTCGGACAAAAGGATGTTCTAGTGGCATTGAGAAAATCTATATTCGATATAGATAGGAATTGGAGAGACATGCCTTTACTGTAACGGAGGCAGAGGCACATAGATGCCGAAGATAACCCTCGGCACTTTCATGTTGCTTGCCACTAGCTCCGTGAAAGACATGAAGCAATCTCTGACGATGAAGGTAAGGGTGAAAATGATGGTTATTTATCATCAGCAGTGCCAAGGAGGTCCTCCAACGGGGACCTGATTTTTGCAGGTACGACCATCATCGATATTTCTTACCTTACTGGAAAAAGTATGTTCATTTGTAAAAAATTTATTTCTTGTTTTATTTGTCTTCCCTCAGAATATGGATATTCGTAACGGAATATATAAATATTCGTCTGTCATGCATTAGAATAATCCTGGTCCATTTAATATTAATCTCTATGTATAAGAATGTAAATGAGTTCTTATGTGGATAAGCATTATCTTATTTAATTTATTTGAATGATTGGAAAATGTCAATAATGTGTAATGCGGATTTATAATATATATAATTTTTTAGAATTATCATAACATATATTGAGATATATGCACGTAAATAAAAATGAATCTTATTTAGCTAAGGCATATATAAAGTCAATAAATTGTCTTTATTTATTATTATTTAAAAGAATATATAACTTAAATTGATTTACAAAAAATTTAGATTAAAGGAAAAGTTAACACCTGTATTAAGGAGATTATGGTAGTTTTGGTATTTATGGAAGGAAGTCAACATACACAAATTCTAGATTAAGGGAAAAGTTAAAAGTTATATTAAGTGTTAGATTTTGATAATAACAACAATACAGAATAATTGTATGTAGTAGAAACAAATGTGGATTATAAAAACAATAACCATGCACAAGAACACAAAGATCCACATAGATTTATTTTAGTAAACCGTTCTCAAGGGAAGAAAACCTAGCAACCTTCCTTACTCAGAAAAACAGTTCAAGATCTAAATTACATCAAATATAATCATCTTCTCTGCCCCACACTTGCACATTAAATTAGCTGACTTGAGCAAGAATTGGATGCCGAAATAAGTGAGAAGTCACTTCTATTTATACTTGTTTGATGGTTAACCCTTCCATATATCTTGGGGCCAACTTGCACATTTAATGTAAAATAATAATAATATATTATTATTTCCTTGGGACCGACTTGAGGATGAGACCTCCCGTCGCTACAAACACCAACACTCCCTCTTAGCTAGAGAGGTATCATCATGCTGAAACACATTTGGATGTCATATGAACATCACTACTTGTCTTGAACATCTCGTCATCATAAGGAACGTTCTCAATACAACTTAGTTTGTGGAGAAGGATCATATAGGAGAGTCAACTCTCTCTCTCTTCTCCTCTCGCCCTCTCAAGGGAGAGTCCCACCATTCTCCCTGTCTTAGGGAGAATGTCTCATCGATGCTACAATCATCAACACTGCCTCTGAATGAAGGAGGAATTCTTCACCACTCCGATCTCATCACGAAAGTACACAAACTAGGCATATGCATATTGAGTCGTATTTAACTCTTTTATGGGACCCATCCACCAAGATCTCCCTAGAGGAATATTTCCTGATGTCAGCACTTCAAGTCTCCTCTCAAGACTCTATCTAGAGCTTCTCCTTAGTAAACAGACCAATCGAAGAATTGACTCTATGCCGACATCCCTAATGTTAGCATTTCAAGTCTCTTCTTGAGACTCTACCTGGAGCTTCTCCTTAGTCAAAAAACCAACCTGAGAATCGACTCTATGCTAACATCCTTGATGTTAGCACTTGAATTCTCTTCTCAATACTTTACCTGGAGCTTCTCCTTAGTCAAAATACCAACCAGAGAATTGTCTCTATGCTAACATCCCAGGTACCAAAGGAGTAAGATGACGTCAAGGCTAGTCACCATTAACCAAGGCTCCATGAGTGAATATCTCGCCGATGATGCCAATCATCATCATCATTAACAACCTGTGATGTAGCTACTCCCTTAGTGTTGGAGCACCCTTATCCATATGCACTTGGACACTCAAGTCCCTTTGCAACTGAGTATCCTGCTCTCTCTGTCATGGAATCCATCCTGCTACCTCTGCATATGGATAGTTATCTCTTTTTCTTTAGAACAAGTCTCATCATCCTTCTCTTATAGGACATATCACATGGTATTTCCTACAAGAAAAATTCAATCAAATAGTTAGCAACATTGCATAATCATGAAATTCAATCAATTCATATTTATATTCAACGCAATAGTAATAGTTCACATAGTTATGTAAGCATCTTAGCCAATGCTTTAAAGTACAACACTCATCCATATCCGAAACACGCATGGTAACTATATGAATGCCTTCCATCTCCACCAGAACACATTGTCAAGAGTGTGCACTGCTCTTAGCATGGTAGCAAAATGATTTCATCCTAGAATAGCTCCATCTAGGGCTCATGGAATGTTGTGCAACACTATAGGTTATTTACTCAACATACACAAACAATTCACTACATGAGCCCACTTCTCATCAATCTCAATCATATATAAATGCATAAGGAAGAACTTGTATCACATATCTACATATAATTGTTATGAACAATGTCCTTTAAATTTGTTCAAAACACTTAGAAATGTAAGGAATAACTCAAATGATAGTACAAATAATTATCTTTTTATTTTGGATCCTTAACTCGATCCTTAGTTGATTAGTAGATGCCAAGTACACAATTTTCATCTGAATGAGACCCTTGTACATATGATAGGTCTCTGTCCAGTCCCTAAAATTGGCCTCTAATCTCTTCCTTTGAATGCCCCCTCCAACATGCTCTTATCAACCTTACTCAGTTTATTGGCAATAACATTGCTCGGCTATAGATGGTAATAATGTCTTCATTACGACCCTATCATGGTCACCACATGATAACTTCTCAGCACTCTTCAAATTAATCGATACTTTTCACATAGCATAACGGATCTATCGCAATTCTCCACAAGAATCACTTGCATAGACTCCTAGCCAAAATATTCCATAGTCCAACGATCAATTATTGTAAAGATTTTTTGTCTCATATGGAGACAATAGTAGCAGTGAGTGATATTCACTAGCAGATCTTCCACGAACTCTTTATACTAACGGCTTTCATAAGAAGCTTGCTTCATTAGAGGAGCAACAAGATTTCATCGTGTGCGATTTCATAGTCATTGAATGTTAAAGATTAATCATATTTTGTTAGCTTAAATTAACTGTTATACAGTTACATGATAGTTATGGTATTTTTGTAATATATATGTACATCTTTGTGCATATGCAAGATAGCTTCATTGCTCATTAATGTGAATCCTTTTCTGCCATTGTTGGTGTTCATGAATATCTTTATTTTCTTCGTATATTCATCATGATGTGCTGTCTAACATCGGTATCAGATCCCATGAAGATCCATTAGGACAAGAGTTGGGTACTAGAGTGGGATAAGATCCAAGCCCTTGGTTGACAGAGTTCTTGCTGAATTGTGTGATGGAAGAGAAACCTGCATGGAGATTTGAGACATCATTAAGAGGCTAGAAGAGCCTTCCGTGGGAGAGTTCACACCATGAATGATTGCTAGTTACTCTATTATTCCACCTGAGACTTCATCATGATCACTTGATGGAAAAGTAATTGATTAAAGGGTGGTCAAGGTTTCCTCAAGGCCCTTTGAATAAAGAAATTGTTGATAATTTTGAGAGGTGAAAACTTTATTAGTCTTCTTCATGATTTTCATAATTATTGTTCTTTGCATGTGAAAATAAATATGAATTCATAGTTGCTAGCTTTTCCAAATTCATCGATATCTAAAACTAGGGTTTCCTCAAAAAAAATTATTATTGAGGGTTTTCATGGATTATTGTCTAGATATACCATGCCTTCCACCCAGTCTCCTTCAAGAAGTTGAATATTTCTCGAGAAGAAATATTGCATTTAGAATTTGATATTATGCTAACTCGAAGGACTCAATAAATTCCAGTGAAGCATTAAGACCATTGGGCCATAGGGTTCATTAGTAAATGTTTTACACCTAAAGAGTTTTCTGCTATGCCAGTGACCCGTCATTGATGTTTAAAGGAGAGAAGGCACAAGAAAAGAACTGAAGCTGATCCGGTATCAAATACTGGCATGAAAGGGCTGCGCTGTGAGCTTATCAAGGTTGTGATTACACTCATGCACAGGTATCACTGTTGTTAAATGATCGATAACTCATCTTTTCATTTATATCTCTATAAAATAGGAGCCAAAGGGGTGGCATTGAAGAAAAGGGGGAAGGCCGAGACCATTGTATTGGTTTCTTCATTATGAAGGAGCATTCACTAATTCACTACAAGAGTCGACACTATGTGGAAAATTGTGAGCCATAAGCCGCATAGATAAATTGCTGGTAACTTGCATATAAGGATTCGAAGTCATAAAATGCATGTAATTATTCAAGTTAAGGAAAAATTGTTGGTTATAACTCTACACTGGAAGAGTTCCCAAAGTTGTGGATGTTCTGCATGGCATATGGTATCCCCTGAGTCCCAGCATTTGATTGAGGGACTGAGTTAGCAGCTCTAAGAAATGGAAGTTTCGTTGAGAAGAAGAGCCACACTTCTAACTAGAGACCATCTTGTTCGTGTTGGTGGTACCTACATGATGAACAGAGAGAGCCCAAGTACATTCAAGTTGTATGTAATATATTCATGTGTATTAAAGAGGTACCTACATTTTAATCGTGAATTCGTGTTACAATTATGACAATGGAATTCATACATGCATGGTGTTGTATACATTGAAGGTGTATTTTGGAGTTATTAATTTATTCTATAAGTTGTTGCTCTACTGTTTTGTCGGGGAAATTGGCCTAAGGTGACCGGAAATAAGATTGTTGATGCACCATAATTCCGATGGACATTGTGTAAGGTAAGATACAGAGGACGCGGGCATGGGTTGAGCCATCATTCCCAGATTACTCCATGTTTTCGAACATGTCTATTTGATACGGTTTATGGTAATCCTAAAACTACCTTGTTGTTTTCATGGTTTGTGGTCATCCAAAAACCACCAATTAAGCAGAAATTATGAGGTTCTACTTGTTTAAATTTTCAGAGAACATATACAGTTGTTTCTCTGCCGGGATAGTTTAATGGTAAACTTAAAACCATTAGTTTATGGTCAACTTGAAACTATGCAACTTAGTAGAAGTCTTCATCTTCTACTAGATTTTGTTTCAGAGATATTTTTAGCCATTTGTAGCTGACCTTCTTGAGTTTTGTATTCTCTGAATTTGCCTGACACATTGTTGATTTCCAAGTAGTGGCAGTTTTTTAGGTGCTACCAAACTTAGGATTAAGGGGGTATTTTAAAGATTAATCATAGTTCATTAGCTTAACCTAACTGTTATATGGTTACATGACAGTTATGGTCTTTTTTAAATATATATGTATATATTTGTGCATATGCAAGATAACTTAATTGCTCATTAATGTGAAGCCTTTTCTGCCATTGTTGGTATTCATGTCTATCTTTATTTTCTTCATATATTCATCATGATGTGTTACAACCCCCAATCAAGTTTCCAACATCCAAATTTTACGAACAATTCAACACTTCTTTTCTGACCTTGTTCCTGTTAAGAAAATTTTTACTTCCATTCTGTGTTTTTTGCAAGTTGTTTTTTGGAACATACTTACTATTGTAAGTGTCTTTATTCTGTTGAATTAATGTATGATTGTAATTGGGTGCATGATTGGTTGAACCCAACACCCTTCTATTGAGTTATTGTAAAAGGGTGAAAGAAGGCGTGCAACAAAAGAAAAGTACACATTCTGAACTTGTTTATGTTAAGAATTTTCAAAAGATTGTGAATAAAGGACTAAGTAATCTGAACCTGTTTATGTTTAGATATTTTAGCAGTTGAATTAAGTTTTTGCAGTTGATAACTTGTTCCTCACAGGGGGAATAACATCTACAGATTGAACTCAGGTTCAAGTTAATCTTGTTCCTATGTTTTGAGACATAGTGAAAGTCATGTTTTGACAAAGTCAAGTTTTGAAGAGAGAATGAAAGTCAAGTCTTGAAGACAGAGTGAAAGTCAAGTTTCAAGAGCCATCAATCGAGTAGAACACATGAGAGTCTACTTGTTTTATTGAAATTTTTTGGTAATCTTGAAACCATCTTTTCATGGTTCTTGGTACAGTTTTTGTGATGAACAGAAGTCATTCAAGCTTCTAGTTGATACGGTTAATGGTAATCCTAAAACTACCTTGTTGTTGTCATGGTTTGTGGTCATCCAAAAACCACCAATTAAGCAGGAAATATGAGGTTTTGCTTGTTTACATTTTCAGAGAACATATACAGTTGTTTCTATGCCAGGATAGTTTAATGGTCAACTTAAAACTATTAGTTTATGGTCAACTTGAAACCATGCAACTTAGTAGAAGTCTTCATCTTCTGCTAGATTTTGTTTCAGAGAGATTTTCAACCATTTGTAGTTGACCTTCTTGAGTTTTGTACTCTCTGAATTTGCTTGACACATTGTTGATTTTCAAGTAGTGGCAGTTTTTCAAGCACTAACAAACTTATGATTGAGGGGGGATATTAAATATTAATCATAGTTCGTTAGCTTAACCTAATGGTTATACGGTTACATGACAATTATGGTCTTTTTTTACTATATATGTACATCTTTGTGCATATGCAAGATATATTAATTGCTCATTAATGTGAATCCTTTTCTGCTACTGTTGGTCGTCATGTCTATCTTTATTTTCTTCGTATATTGATCATGATGTGTTGTCTAACATCAAAGTCATTTTCAAAGGAATTGAAAAAATCAACATCGAAAGGCTTTCTGTCGGGGAGCACATCATTCATGGAATCCATTGATTCGTGGTCATTGATGTCATTAAAGAGAAATGTGGGCATTGGCTTCATTCTTTCAGGAACTCAAATTAACAATTTCATCCACCTACAAGACATAGGGCCCGAGAATATCCTAGGTGTGAAAAGTGTGAATGTTCGAAGGAAGCACGACACCTCCAACAATATTCATGTATGCAAACAAGAACACATAAGTGTACAGCTCCACTTCTTGTGTGACGATTATATTGGCAAACACCTCCTGTGAATTCCTTAGAATCTCCATGCACGACTCTAACCACTCTCTGCCTGGCCTCACTTCCAGACTACCTAGAAATTCTTCCACGCGCCTAAGGTTTCCATTGTCCATGTCCATGGGAGTGCCTCCTCCTCTTTCATCTGGATGGGGTGGAGAATGATATTCCTCTACATCCACATACTCCTTGTCATCTAATATCTCTATCTCTACGGTTTCTACATTTAATGTCTCTGTTGATGCCGATTCCTCATCTTTAGAAGGAGCAAGGGTTCAACTTTACATCAATCAATAAACTCATAAGAGCCTCACTACATGCTTAGCAAGATCAAAATGGAACTTTCCTTCTGCAAACCCTAGAATAGTCTTCTACAAGTTTCTTATTTCATTTCTATTCATAGTGATCTCTACCTCCACAGAAGAAACATCCTAATGCCGAAAACTTGTAATTTGACGGTGACTACTTTTTCAAATTTCCAATTACTAGAAGCTGTCTTTTCGGAGAAAATCTCATAATAAATTCCCCAAGTTTTTGAATGGATAACTCCTCGAACTCTTTGTTTCACACAAATAAAAAATTTGAAGGACTAAACTTTGCTTTGTTTGTCCCACATCGTAACTTTCTTCTTACACAAATATGAAAGTGCCACCTTGCATACCCATGATTGGAACTCATTGAATGTTTCTATGATGTGAACAAAGAGAGATATGTTCACTGACAATGGCTTCTTCCAGTACTACTATGATATCATGTTAGATTTTGATAATAGCACCAATATAAATCAATTATATGTAGCTGAAACAAACATGGATCACAGAAAGAATAATCATGCACAAGAGCAAGAAGACACAGAGATTTAACCTGGGAAACCCTTCTCAAGGGAAGAAAACATAGAAACCTTCGTTACTTAGAGAAACTATTCAAGATCCAAATTACATCAAATATACAACTAGCACAACCACTGGTAAAGTGGTCGATGAACACCGATAGGTGTAGCTAACCACTTAGTTTTGTGGAAATGGCTGGTTGTTAAACAAAGGCTAAACAACCATCCATCTAAATCATGGAGATGACTGGTTGTTAAACAAAGGATAACCATTAAACTAATTAATATAAACAATAAACTAACATAAACATTAAACTAATTAATATAAACATAAAACAAATAGTAGTTAATAAACATACCACTTTTCTTAACCACCGCTTAACTGAAGCTTATTTAAATCTTAATTAAGATGCATTTGAGCATAACAAGATATGACGACCATGAAATGAATCCCCAATATACACTTGTTACACTCAAGTTAATCTTTTTTATCAACTCAAGGATGTCCAAAATCTCAGATAATATCTAAAAACCTATCAGTGTAACTTAAATATAAAACCCCATAAAAGTATTATAATGTCCTCATCCTCTCTGCCCTGCACTTGCACATTAAATCAACTAACTTGAGCAAGAATTGGATGACCAAATAAGTGAGAAGTCGCTTATATTTATACTTATTTGATGGTTAACCCTTCCATATTTCTTGAGGCCTACTTGCACATGTTTAATATATAATAATAATAAAATATTATTATTTCCTTGGGGCCCACTTGAGGATGAGACCTCCCAATGCTACAAACACCAACACTAAGAAGATTATGGTAGTTCTTGTAATCATCTAACAGCTCTCAAGGGTTTTTAAAGAATACATACAACTTTATCTATTTGGAAGAGCAGAAGGTATTTCCTAAACAATAACACATAAACCCTACAAATGTGCAAAAAATTGTCTGCATTCATTGATTGTGAAGTAAAATAGTTATTCTGGTAACTATTTATGAAAATAAATATTTAAAATGTGAGGATGCATGAATGGAAATTGAAATTGAATTTCAATGTATATTTATATAAATGTATTTTACAATCTAGCGAATTTAAATTTGGAACTGCCATGTGAAGATGTGACACATCTCATCCATATTGGGTTGTAGAAAATGCCTCTCAACCCAATAAATTTATAAAAAAATTAAAAAATTAATATAAAAAAAATAGAATTAATAAAGATAATAAATTATGAATTCATTAATAATTTAATCCATGAAATAATTTCTATTAACGATTAGAAATATCAATATGATGTGAAGGAATCTAGCTCATAATTAGCCTAGAATAAAAGAAGTTCTCTCCGTGAACAATATAAATACTTCTAAAGGATACCCTTTAACTATGTAAAACAACTTTTCTTACGTTTTGCATTCCACACCAAATTCAAAACGAGCTCTATTAGTTTCTTTAGTTGTAGTGATCATAGGTTTCACTGCCAGAAGTGTAACATCCATAATTGGTTAGGACCACTAAGTTTTGGAAAATAATGTTTATATTAGAGTAGCCAAATGCTTTAAAAATGGTTGGAAAACATTTGCAAGCATATAAACAAGTAAATCTTGGACATAGCGATAAACTAGTTCTTAACTTCCAAAAAGAATTCATGAAGCTACAAAGATATAAATGTTATTAAATTTTTTGTAAAATAATACAAGAGATTAGCCTATGTTTTAAAACATTTCGACATAGTGATAAACTAGTTCTTAACATCCAAAAAGAATTCATGAAGCTACAAAGATATAAATGTTATCAATTTGTTTGTAAAATAATAGAAGAGATTAGCCTATGTTTAAAAACATTTGTAAAATCAATGTGTGTAACTATACTAAATGAGTGAATCTACACCATACGAAAGTTGCACATGGTTCCACGTTTTACGGTTTCTATGCATTACTAAATCTTAGACATATTGCTAAACTAGTTCTCAACACTCAAAAAAATACATGAAGTCACAAAGATATAAATGTTATCACAAATTTTGTAAAATAATACAAGAGATTAACCTATGTTTAAAAACATTTGTAAAATCAATGTTTGTGACTATACTAAATCATTGAATCTACACCATAGTAAAGTTGCACACGGTTCCATGTTTTACGGTTTTTATGTCTTAGGTCCTTTCTATTACTTTTAGAAAACGTAGTCGCACCCTCTCGGAACTTTTATTTCCATGCTAAAGAGAACATTGACTTAATGAAAACTTCGTTGCTCAAAATGACGTTTTAAAACCCCATGAACACTTTTAATTACATTATAAGATACTTCTCGAAAACGTGGTTGCTCAAAATGAGGTTTTAAAACTTTGTGGGCACTTTCTTTCCATTATAAGAGAACTACATTACAAGAAAAAGATATAACAAATCGGGTTAACTATATCCAAATATATATTAAAATTTTCTTAAAACCCTAATGAGATTTAGTCTCACTATTTTTAAATATATATTAAAAATTTGTTAAAAAATGTATTACTTCCATCACTATTTTTAGATAAATATCAAAAATTTCTAAAATAACTCAACAACATTGTTTGTGGGAAACATTACTCGTTAATGCATCGACAACATTATTTGTAAGAAACATTACTTGTCACTGCATTGATAGAGTAGGAACATTTGTACTGCTACTTGATCTATACTAGCATAGAGCCATCTTAAAAAGGTATCTACCAAGCACTGAAACGGATCACATCTTTTGAGGTGAAAACCCTTTTTAGAGTGAAAATGTTGAGGAAGCATTTTAATTTATCTAATTTGTTTAGTTTTATATATATGATGCTTTAAATGTTTTAAATTTAATTTGAGTCGACATGTATTTTTCATAATATTTTATTATTTTTAAAAAGGACACGTGTAAGCTCCAGGATGAGCACGAAAGAGTTACACAACCCCTATTGGGCTGTAGAATGTGCCTCTTCAGCGCAATGAGATTTGATGAATATAATCTCCTTAGAATGTGTTCCAATTGAACCCTCTTAATATCAAATAGTTGCAACTTCTATGCAAATTGAACCCTCTTAATATCAAATAGTATAAATAGAAGTGACTTCTCACTTATTTAGGCATCCAATTCTTGCTCAAGTCGGCTGATTTAATGTGCAAGTGCAGTGTAGAGAGGATGAGGACAATAGAAGACTTTTATGGGGTTTTATATTTTATTGTATATTTGATGTAATTTGGATCTTGAACAGTTTCTCTAAGTAAGGAAGGTTGCTAGGTTTTCTTCCCTTGAGAATGGTTTCCTAGGGTAAATCTATGTGTCTTCTTGTTCTTGTCCATGGTCATTCTTCCAGTCAACCATGTTTGTTTTTGCTACATACAATTGATTTATATTGCTGCTATTATCAAAATCTAACATGGTATCAGAGCAGTACTGGAAGAAGCCACTGTCAGTGAACATATCTCTCTTTGTTCACATCATAGAAACATTTAATGAGTTCCAATCTATGATATGTGGGGAAGTTTGTTGGTAGGAAGGTGGTATTTTCCATGTGAAAAAAAAAATCTAAATTGAATTTATAAATAATATTATATCATAAATCTAATGAAGCATGGACCTCGATATCACGCATATATAGTTTTTTTAAGAGTTTTAATGATAGGAAATATTTCCCATTGATAAGGAGATAGTTATTCAACAATATGAAATACAAGGTGAGTATCAACTAGAATCAAAATAGATAGAAATGATTAGCTAATATAAGGAAAGGATTTTGGTTTCTATATAGTAGGTATCTTTTACAGTATTTTTATTTCCCTCCATAGTTTGATTAGATATTAAAGAGTAGTAATTAGTATATACAATTAATATGGATTAGATAGCTCAATATCCATATAGATTAACTAGATTAGTTTTAAGATGAATTTTTTTTGTATATTAAGGTTAGGGTTTATATATCATTTAATAAGAGTAGGATTTAGCTTAGAAAGTTTAAGTAGAGTAGGAATTGTTAGAAGTATGACTTTTAATTATAGGAGATATAAAGATTAGGAAGATGATGAATTATTTTATGAAGTTAAGGTAGATCAATTATAAAAATATGTTAAGTGCCTTTAGTAGATATAAAATTGAGTTAGGAGTAGGAGTGAGTAGAAATATTAAAGATATTCTTTAGAATAAATACAGGATTAGGGGAAAGATGCGAACCTCTCCAAGATAAAGTATATTTAATTCGGGAAATAAAGGGTATTTATTTATTTGTATAAAGGTAAGAGGAGATAAGAAAAGGTGTTAAAACAACGTATCAACTGGAAACATAATTGTATACAAAACGTAATTAAAAATGTTCTAAAACTCATTTCTCATTTCCTTGCCATGTGGTATCTTGAGAACATAAAGTTGTGGCATACGCTTTGTTTGTTCAACTGCATAAAATTGAAAGGAAACAATGAATGGCAATATAAAGATGAGGCATGGAAACACGTTCATCTTGCTTTAGGAATAAAAGCTATTTTCAAAAAACTCAAATATCATATGGGATTAAAGAACGTCTTGTCTTCTAACAAGCGGTTTTTCCTCGTTTAGAAGATCTAATGATTTTGAAACCCTCTTAGATGTGCATTACACTGCTTTTTTTAGTGTCACAAAAGATTGAGAATAACAAATTGTAACTATACGCTTTACCTTATAGATCAACCTGCTTTACCTTATAGATCAACCTACAGTGTTGACTTTTGAGTGAGCAGGGGAAACTACATAATGTAGATTGAAGAAAAGTATAAACAAAAATTCAGGTCATGTACGCTAAGTTTCATGAATAGGTTGTCTAGCACTATGATCGGTATAAGTAATGCTAAGTTGAACCTTAATTCTTATCGTGTCTTCGTTGTCAGGATGCTGCCATGTATTATGGTGTTAGGAATGTGTACATGTGTATGGATACAAACTATTTGCGAGTGAATATTATATCTGAATTTCAATATTGCAATGATCTTTCATGATACCTTTCATAATACCTTTAAATTCAGTAAACACACTAACTTATAATTTAACAAAGAAAATCTAATTGAGTTTATTACATTTTACTCTAAATAATTATTATTTTTAAAATCTACTTCCTTTTATTATATCAAACAATTCCCCACTACAAGTACGCAAGAGAAGAAATAGAAAGCAATTATGTGTCCAATTCATAAGGAAAGGTTAGAAGTATGAGTTTTAATTGTGTCCAGTTGATAAGGAAGGTTAGAAGTATGAGTTCATAAGGAAAGGTTAGGTAGTGATGACAAGGTAAGGGATACATGGTCATATTTCTAATACTATGTTGTAGAATGGGGTTGCTAGTGTTTTGATAGTAGCTAGATGCCTAAGATCCATCATAGCCCAACCAAGTATAATCACTGCCTCTAGGTATGGGTGAGGATGAAACACTAATTAGTCGGCCTATATTCATAATTGGAGGGCTCTACTTGACGTGTCTTTAGTTGTGAGGAATGCTTATCAAATGGAAGTCGATGAACCAGAAGAGGAAGTGACTTCCCCAAACAACTTTCCTTTTGGCACATCAATTATTCATGGATGGATTGTCCCATTTGGATAAGAAAATCAGAGGATATTAGCAAGGAAGAATATATGCATCCTTCCTTTTACAGGAGCCTCACCTATTACCAGGAGGACAACTTGGTCATTAATCATTTATCTTTAGATGGTCGATTAGAGTTCAATGCTCTTATGTTTGTTTTGAAGAGGGCTCTATTCGATCTGTTCAAAACCAAGAAGAATCTCAACAAAATTAAGTTCTATTAGAGAAATATGTTGATAATGGACAACTATGAGGAGCTCATTCTTGAATATATAGAGGATTTTTCAAAGGTGTGGTGGACTCTGATGATCTACCCCCAACATCTCTTAGAAAATGTTGCAGCAAAACAATATTCATAAGAGTATCAGGAAATTTTTTTTGTTAAGAAGTCGATTGAGATGTTCAATGATATTTCTTAAAGCAAAAAGAACTATGACAAATTATATGAGGTGTTTTCAAAGAACATAAAATTTTGGATACATGAGGACATCCACAATAGGGATAAGCTTGTAGAGATCAATAAACACTTGATTAACTATTTAAAGGATGGTTTTTTTGTTCAAGATGTGTATTGGTACATTCCTTCAGAGGCCGAAATAAAAAATCCTCTTGGTGCAGACCTTGGAATTATCATTTATATATGAAAAAGTACTTATAGATTGTGCAGTGGGTGCACAAAAATGCTCCCCAAAACCATTACAATGGGGCCGCGCCAGCGAAAAAAATCAGAGACGTGCACGCACCTAAAGAAGCGAGCACAGGACACTAGGTTCTATACTGAACCGGGGCATGTGCACATTCCCTACACATGTGCGTTGTTGGCGCATACGTTCCCAAGGGCACACACACGCTCCTATTAAACCCAATAAAAAAAGCAAGACAATCATGGCCTATTTCATTTGGAAATGGCCGAGAGCTCATCAACCCAGCGCATACACGGAGTAAGGGAGCACCCCACTCACCAATTGCACTCAAGAATTCCACCAATCCATCCATTGAGTGATCATCCATTGTATTGGATAGGTATGGTCATTTGTTTTTGTGATTTTATTGATTTTTGTATTGTTTATTAAATATTTAATAATTCCCAAATTATAAAAAATATGGAATTTTTTTCAATTGCGGAGTATAAACCTATACAATGAATGAAGAAAATATTAACATGGATTCCAGTGGAACACAAGAAAATACGAATATTGGACCTAATAAAATCCCCCAACAAAATTTAAACCATGATGACTTGAACTATTACCTAAATGAAATGAGAGTGCACACCTGAGAATTAAGAAACACAAGGGAATCATCTCGATTGTCCCTTTCCAACTCAATTGAGAGCTCAACTGACTCCCTTATCCGTGCACATCGCCAGTTGACAGGAATGACTAAATATAGAGCTAGGATGCGGGAGTATTATTCCACTGACATTTCCAAGGAAGAAATAAAAGCATTAAATATTACAAAGGCCCAATTATACATTATGTTCACTGATCCAAGAACACAACAACCACCGGATATTAGAAATACACGTTTCTACATGGATTGGTGTCATTTCCAACCATGGAGGGACAACAATAAACCTCCCTACAAGAATAGGGAGGTCCCACAATACTTCCTTCAACAAATTTGGGTTGATTTTGTGCTTGGTTTACATGTCAACTATTTTGATATAACTGAGTTCCAAGGTGTTGTGCTTTTCTTTTCCCAAGATCGGCTTGTTGCTAGCAGGAACCCACTGAGAGGGCCACCATCTCCTAGGCGTGAGCCTAACCCCCTTCCCCAGCCACCTTAGTTACCTCATATACTTGATCAGATCGAGGGCATGATGGGGAGCATTGCATGCAGACTCCTTAGACACACCGCATTTGTAGCAATGACTACAGTAGAGAGACAGGTTGACCCTGAGAGAGGCTCAGGTGTAGAGCCTTCACGACAAATTCAAGATAGACCTGTGACTAGTGGTATCCATGCTGGTTCTTCTAGTTCGATGGGGATAGTTCCACATCGTTGTCCCCATTGTGGGCACACTTCCCTGGCCCGATTGAAGGCTACTATGTGGAGTAGGTTAGCACTTTTTTAATGAGTTTTCAATCATCACTTGAGAATTTGTAAAGTAATTTTAAAGTAGTTGTGGATGACTTAAACTGTTATTTCAATGTACAATTATTTAGAGTCAAGACGCCGACATGGGAGAACGTAGGATCTACCCACTTGGACGCAGCAATGGCAGCTACAACAGAAACTACAACACCTTACACGGAGGTATTTTAAGTACCTCACACAATATTGTTATTACTTGCTTACGTCATTTCTATTATTTATTTATTTATATTTATGACATACAGGATTATAGTTCCTAAAATATTTGTTAATATTTTGATTGCCTAAATAATTACTTGTTTAATATGCTCATACATATGTACAGACTATGATGACAAGCCATCTTCACCAGGGATCGACAAGTCACCATACACACAAGTATGATGTGTAGTTAAAAGCACACTTTTAATTTGAATTGTTATGACTTACTATTGTTTAATTTTATTTTTGTCTACTAAACTATGACATTACAAATGTATATGTAGGTTCCTCCATCAGTTGCAAGTGCCACTGTTCCACCTCCCCACTTCGGTCTCGTTTTTCAACCCTCTCCCATGAGTCGCCCCCTCCCCCCTCCTTCCGTACTCCTCCCTTCATCCTTACTCTCCCCTCTGTCCATCCTCTCCCTTCCATACAGCCTCCCCCATTTTTGCATGCCCCCCCTTTCGTCCATCCTTCCTCATTCATCCACAGCCCCCCTTCCATCCATCCTCCCCCTTTCATCCACATCCCCCCTCGTTTCCGTCCTCCTCCCTCTATTTAGGACCGCCCCCTCATCGACCATCACTCGAAATACCCTTTATCCCTTCTAGATCGATCCCCTCTATTGTACAGCCAGTAGGGGTTCATCGTTCATGACATCATCACCCACCCCATACCACCATGCCCTCTTCCACCCTACCTTCTTCAGTTCCCACCACTATTGTGTAAAATACTCTTGCAACATCTGTTCATACATCTATAGTGGTTTCACCTAAATTTGTTGCAACTACATCTGTTCCCCCCCATGACTGGATCAGAGCAAGTTGTCCAGCCAACTGCTCCACATGTTAGCCCTGAAGCGCAATCATCTCCATTTCCTGAGGTGTTCACAATGAGAATTAAATTAATTTATGAAAATATTGTGAAGCATTAACGAAAGTTATTTTAAGCAACTATTTTTTTTAATGAAATGATTGTCGTAAATGTCATAGGGTGGCATTGCTAATAGGCTCACTAGATCGAGGAGGACACCTGCCTCACATCTCCCACTCCCATCAACGGTGAGTTATTTAACATTTGAATTCTACATTCATTTTATAAATGCGGTAAGTGTTAAAAATGCTTGAAAATGATGATATCTTATATCATTTTTTTAGATCCCAGAGAGACGGTCTACTCCTAGATGGAAGAAGGCCCTAGATTCCGCTAGCTCCAAGAAGAGGATTATCAATTTCAGATATGCGCCTGGGAGTGCCGAGGGTGGGCATGATGATTGATAGACCATGTTATGCACATTATCCATGATGTGGCATTTTGGGGCACCAGTTTCCATGTACATGGTATCTATGACATGAGTTTCCATGTATTTTGGATCTAGAGCACGAGTTGCCAGACCTTTTATAGCACACGAATTGCCATCATGTGTACATTGGGAACCATGTTCCACTGTTTGCTAGAAAATTTATATGTTTGGATGATTTTTGTCACTTGGATGTACATGGATTTTCAATTATGTGATTTATATGCATGTTGTCTTTGTTTGCATCTTGTTGTCTCTTGATGTGTCTAGTTTCCTAATAAACAACATTATGCTTATAATACAAATGGTTGAGTTTGAATGGAATTTGATATGATTTCCTTCATTTATGATGAAATAGATAAATTTTGATCTCTAGTGGCCTCATATAGTCATTGTTGGATGGTCGATTGAGAAAAATATTGTGTTTAAACTCTAATAAAACATACTTACTTGACCATGTTCGTACCATTTGGAACCAATGTCAGAACTGTAAGGATAATTATTTCCACCAATGCTTAATATTTGATTATATACTATCAATAAGGACTCGTCGATCATACTTAGGTGTGAAAAACCTATGCTATCATCATTGTGGTCAAATATATCAAAAATATCTCCCCATCCCCTTAACTTGGAATGTTTCCTTGTGAAGGGACCATCATCCCTTTGCCATTGTGTTTTTCTTAGCATGGATGTTTTGTTAGGTTTAAGTGTCACTCTAGATTTAGAATTGACATAATGAATATTATTTCAATTATTTTGTATTATCAAAGGTATTTTGATCGTAAAATGTCATTCTAATAAGATCCAACTAGTTTGTAGACATCACAATGCAAGGATGAAAGTTTCATGGTAAAATTCAACACCTTCAGTAGTTATTGGCAGAATTTTGTGGGGCCATTGATATGATGACTAGGGATATACTTGACCTTTGGAGGTTTAAGGAATGGATACTACATGCCCCAACATAGTATTGGGAAATAGGTGTGGCTATTGTGACTGTGAGTGGGGTTAGTTAGCGACATCCTAGTTATTGAATGAAAAACAATGCCTAGCAATGTCCTTAGATAGATCATAGGGACGCAAGGCCCACGATATGCCCTGTGATGGTTGGGAACTTATGTAGCTTATCAATGTGTATATAAACCCTATCTTGTATATAAACCCTAGCGTGCACAAACCCTATCCTGTATATAAACCCTAGATAGCTTATAGATCTCATGAACTAGGGCATGTGAAAGGAGGGGGTGTGCCTTAATGCATCATCCCTCCTTCCCTTGTTACAAGTAATGCTTATGAGACGTGGCCTATTTGTCATTGAGAAAACATGTATAAGACCTTAATAACTTAAGGGATGTGGAGGATTGAATCGAACCCATTTCCTATAGCCCCCTTCACCTAACATTGTGGCAAGGTTGACCAATTTATCCTTTTCAATTTTCAAGGAGTGTTTAAGGAGTGTAAGATGTGAACAACATGAAATTCCTTGAAATAGTTTCTTTTGATCCTTATTATTTTGACAATTTTGCTAAAGAGTTGTCAATAGATATGGAATTGTTGTGTAAGTGATGAATGATAGTGGTGAAGTTCCCAAATACCAAAAGATTCCTTATGTTTGATAAAAGGGTGATCTCGATCTCTTGACAGAGAGCATTTAAGTCTCTACGTTATTGTTTGAATCATTCCCTAAACCCCATGATATTATGGTTTATTGAGTTCTATCTAGATCAATGAGAATTCCCCCCATGTACCTACCACCCCTAGTCATTTACACACAAACACACACAAGTTATATGCACATAATTATACTTACACACATATTAGAGATGTACAAATACATATATATTTACACTTCAAAAAATTACACACATAAAAATATTTATACATAAACATACAAAAAATAAATGCACACAGGCAAATATCTATGCACATATACAAAAATTTACATGTTAGAAAAAACACACATAGACAAAGATTTACGCACACACTTGCACGAAGAAAATCATACAAATATCAGTATAAAATAAGAAACACCATCATATTTTCAAACACAATTACACACCTAAATATTACTTTCAAGTATTTTGAATTATTACAAACAATGTGCATTATTCAATTTGGAAAAGTTATTTGCACACACCAAATATATCAACATTTCCAACTTTTCATGGTGCACACAAAAATGCATATACATTTCCACGAAAAATTACAAACAAACAAAAATACATGGAAAAATGACATGCTCATATACAAATATCTACACATGCATACACACATAAGACCATGCACATACGTAATAAATAAACCCTAGCTTGCAGAAAGCCATGGAAATTTTGCACAAGGGGGTCAATTTTGAACCGAAGGATCCTGGGCATATAATTCACGTATAATCCGGGGGTCTATAATCCATGTATGCGTAGCCATTGCTCTTTGGTGTTTTTCCATCTACTATAAGATATTCTCCCTGAACAGCCATCGAGCTTGTTGGAAAGGCAATGTCTTCACTATCAGTTAATGAAGCGAGGAGGGTTTGATTCCCTTGGATGCATCATGCCAACCAATAATTCGTGCCAATTGCATTGTCTGTCGGGGTGACAAATACGTAGATGTGTCCTGCAAAAATTCATTTTACAGTCAAATTCCAGCAACTTAGTAGTGGTTTGATAACATGGTTAATTAAAAAAATAAGACGGGAACCAAGATATGAATATAGAAATATTTACTTGGCTGTACAAGATCACATATATGATCATAGTTGTTTGAAATAGAATATTGGCCTTCCTCTAACTATATTATTTCAACAACCACACCTGGGTCTACTACAATTGATACATGATCCCATTCATCAACCCAATCCATTGATTCACACTCATCCCATTCGTTGTTGCTACAAGGCCCAAAAAAGAAAGAAAGTTTTTGCGTCCATATTTCAAATAAGGGGTTTCTTAAGCTTCGAACTGAATGAAAAACATGAGTCCCTTGTACAATACTGCAACTATAAGAATGTGATTGATCTATATCAACCACTTGCCAGAAATTTCTGACATGTCCTCTACCTATTGGTGTGTGTTGCTCTGTGGTTCTATCTGACATTTTTACAAAGCACTATTGAACTATGGATTCTACATCTCATATATGAGGATTTGTCATGCACATCATCTCCTCCCTTTGTAGGAAAGTTTTGAGACATCCTCCATCCCCATCGTGCTCTCCCTTCCCATGCTTGGTCTCAAAATAGCTCCATATATGTGGAATATCATAAGTATTGTGCAAAATACTCATCCACTGGAATACAAGTGCAATTTTGAACTATCCCACACAACCATTTGACCATATCCAAAGCTGATCCATCTATGTATCTCTCTCATTCAGCTGATCATAGAAAATTTTGAAGCAATGCTGCACATAATGCAGGTCATGGCACCTATCATCACTGACGTAGAAGTTGGTCTCTTTCAATATTATCCTCCTATCATTACTTCTCTATGGTGCGAACCTATACGTGATATGGACCATTATGCTAACTTGGTAGTATTGACTTTGAATCTCATTCTGTGGCTGTAGGGTGTATTTTTCAGCAAAGTCCACAACTGAAAATATTTTTCCATTAGGAAATGTGTCCCTGGACTATCTGTAATGTTCATCTTGCCATCGTTCTACATGGACATGTTGTACATACTGCTCGGTATTTTTGTAGAATTCCTTCATGAAATTGCCAATTTGTACCAATGGCATTAATACAATGTGACATTTAAAATATGAATATATTTGTATAAATTCAACATGTACAGTATGTGTTGAGAAGATTAATTTCTTATTAAAACAATCAATTCACAACATAAATTATCAATCCAGGGTAACATCTGTTTATTTCAAGGTTATCATGCAAAATCTATGTAGGCCACAATTTCCTCTTCTAGCATTGGTAATCTAATATGCATTGCAGTAAAATAAACCAATTCACTCTTGCATAATTAAAACACACTTTTGAAAATTGAAACACATTCACTCTTGCCAGAAAGTAAATCACACTTGTAGAAAATTAAATTACACTCACACTTGCACACTATGGTTGCAACCATGCTAATCTACGAATCTAACACACTTGCATAAATAAATAAGCTTGAATTAAAATTACATCTATATAAATAAATAAATCAAATTAAAATACATCATATGCTAAGCAATAAAAATAAGTTAGTCTAATTACAAATTAGAGAAACTAACAATTACAATCTACATTAACAAAAGAGAAATTGAAGACTACAATCTAAATTACAAAAGAGATTGAAAGAAATATATTTCTTATTCCATCATAAATTGGACTTTCTGCTCTAAGTGTCATCCCTTGGAATGGAGAAGGAGCTCTTATTTATGCATGAGTTTTACATAACAAATAATAAATGAAGATCCAAAATATCCTCATGAAGATGCAAAATATCCTCACCAAATTACTAATAATTTGGATCTCAAAATAAACTCAAATCTAATCCCAAATCCTTTTCTAACCTACATGATTTTTAGGATGCCTTTGAATTCAAATTCGAATTTAGAGATATGAGTCATCATAACATGCCCAAAGCTTATACCAAGTGACTCCTAATAGAATTTAACTTGTTGGGTCCATCATATATTACATGGAGGTCTTCAAATCTTTGTAAATAAACCAAATATGCACTCTCATCCACAACCGACTTGTCCGTTTTATCTTCAAATAATTTAATATCATAATTTGAGACATATAAGAAGAATATAAATAATGGATTTATAAAAATCCATCACCCCTAATGAATATGTTCCTCCCTGGTGGCTTCGTGGAGTAGCAACAACAATAACAACATGAGTAACAATAGTAGTAATAAAAATATCAATCATTCGCTTTCGTTAATCTTCAACCATATGAGTTACGGAAAATATCCTGGAGTAACAGCAACTGGCCTGGAGCTGGTTCTGCAAAAATCATCAAACTCATCCATGTTTCAAAGATAAGTGCAAAATATGTTATTTTTCCAATGTTTAATCATAATTCACATGAAATACAAACAAAATGCAAATGGAAACCACCTTAGGTATAAATCCTGCAAATAAACATAAAAATGGATAAATAAGCATTAATACAAGTTCATGGGAATGGAAGAAGGGATTAAAAGTAGGGAAAAGATAGTGTAAAATAGGGACAATTCCATGGCCCAACATCATCCCCAAACTGAATATGTTGCATGTCCTCATGCAACCCAATACCTTTGTATCAACTAACATGTAAGGGCTCCCATTTTTCAATGCACACTAACAAAAAACTATTTCTGTAACACTTCTCTGCTTTTCCAATTGATAATACTGATAAAAGAAAATAGTGCCCAAAAGAACCTTGAAATATCTTAAAAAACAATGGTTGTTACAATTCTCATGAAATGACAATCTTAAAACATGTCATCATTAGCAAATCAAGAACACCACAAGTAATGATTTTTCAATACAAGGTCGTGTAGATCATCATAGCAATCATATGCTCAATTTTCATAGCCAAATAATTTCTAAAACCAGTTCTCAAGTGATGTTGAACACTCTTAAAACACTGTTGAAACAGTGCTGAAACACCACATTTTATCACAAAGTAGAAAGTGGATTTTGTTGAAATTTTGTAGGCATATTGACGCAAGGTCACCCCGACAAGGGTACTTTCTTAACAATTACACACAACACATGCGTTCACATAAACAAGATGTAAACAGGATGCCAGAAGCTAGCTTCTATTACTTCAAATAAATCCGTTACAATGTGAAATGAAAGGAATGTAAAACAACTAATTATGTCGGCCTCAGCCTAATACAATATAGAAGTAACTGTGTGTTACCTCACTGTGTCGATATTCACCCTCTCCTGGTTCGCTAGGGAACCCTGAGCTATGGCTCGATCTTTTCTGTGCTCGGTATATTTGTGATTGTCCTATCCAATCTACAAATATTCTCCCGAACTCTACTCTGTCGATCCTCTGCTGATCAAACTCAACTCTCATTCCTGAGTGACTAATCCAACTGATCCAGGTCCCCTCACCTTCTACTCTACTGCTGCTCATCCGATACACGATTCCTCTTTCCGACGATCTCCTTCATCCTGTAGACCTGCAATTGTCAGTGTCACTGCCGTGCTGCACAACCTCTACCTGTGGCAACATCTGTCATGATCCCAACCATCTACAATAACTGCTAATAAGTTCCTTAGCAACCCTGAACCACTACCAAGTACTCTGCTTGACATTTTGTGCGTCTTTCTGACACTGCTATAGTAGTCGGTCCTTGTTGATGCCTCGGTTGTGCAGGTTAGTTGCAAAAGATGTTGGAATTTTCCAAGACACTCAATAGAGGAAGAAAACCCAAGTTGAAAGGCTTCGAAAGACCCTACGCAAGGGCAGTTCTATCCCCAACCTGTTTGGTGTGGTGATCCCCCACGGATATTAGGCCTCCGATGGCACTCTAAGAGTAGATGAGTTGACCTATAATGTCAGTTTCCCAGTGATGGAAAATCAAGGTGTGGATATAGTAATGCTAAGCTAACCTAACCTATTTTAGAAAAGGGAAACTAAACTAAGTTGATCCTATCTTAAAATGAAAGCTTATTTTATGTGCAGATTGCTCTTGAGATTTGATTAAACAAGTAATTGAACAGCTTAACCAAAATGTCTTTAGTTGTGTTACTTGTTAACTTGAACTATTATCAGTTAATGAAAATCAAATGACAATCTTTCAAGTATTCAGACTCATTCAAGATCCAGTCTGTAATCACTCTGCTAATTGAAAAATTAACAATGATTATTTGAATTCATATGCACCGAATCATTTGCAGAAATAAAACATGAAAGTACTTATATTGATAAAACTCAATGAAACACTTTGGAACATAAACCAGTCATATAGATGAATCGATACAACATATTTGTGCATTAAAAGATGTTTGGCAAAAGATCAGATACATAACAGATGAAAATTTGAAGTATAAATCAGAAAACTCTCAAAGAAATTTAAGAAATAAGAGAAGATAGATTAAAAGATGACTTTACTGTATGAAGAGGTCTTGTATAAAAATTACAAAAAGCTCTGCTTAACAGAGTATCCCTTGGTCTAGTCTTCCACTGATTTACAACTCCAAAATTACCCACCCCTAACTACGAGAGGTATCCTTCTTTAAATAATTACAACAGAGTCCCAAAAATAGAGATCCCTAGAAAATAGAGATTACAAAATCAGATCAAACTACAGATCCAACAAATCCTGCCATTTCTCATATATGTCTAACAAATTGTCTATATTTGAGAAACTGACTGATTCTAAAGCTAACTAAACATTGCACACATTATTCTCCATGTCATGTTTCGCCAGCTTGTGCCAAGTGCGAAGATACATACGAATCTTGCCTTCCATGACTACCGGTTCTCTAACCAGATCATCCACATCTTGAATGCTGACTTGTTCAAGATATCGAATCTTCTATGCGAACTCTTCACGCCTTCTCTTGAGCTCTTCAAGTCTACATTTCGGAGGAAAGATTCTAGGATAGGGGTCATTAATGGTAAACCCAAAACATGCATAATGTTGTCAACCGCATACCATCGCCTGGTGCAGATATCTTTTGATTTATTAATAGTCTCTTCAGCTGTTTCAGTATAATCAAACCAAGTATTTAGAGAGGCTTTGATCTTTTTAAACTAGAAACTGTTGAGGATTGGGATATCTGTTGGTGCATTCTTAACATACCCCCACCATTCACTAATTTCCTCCTGAGCTTTAAAAGCTCAGAGTCTCTTCTCCTTTTTTCCTTCAAGGGTGGAGGACATCTTGGAAAAAGTACTTAAGTTTTCCCTGATTTCATCCAAATTAATGTATACTTTCTCCAAACGATTATGATGATCATGATTCACCTTAAGGGCCAAATTCTTAAAATCATAGGGTGTAAACTTGAGAAAACTTGAGGAGGCTGCACTTGCAGTTGCATCCTCAACCTGCTTTACCAAGGAAGCTATTTTTTCAACATCAATGGAATGCTGAGATCGTGGAAGACTGAGTTCAATGAGAAGAGTGGCATTCTTTTGCTCTAGTTCTTGCAACTTACTTGCCCAAGTTCTCCTGAGGCCAGCCACATCAATAGAATGTTGTTTCTTAGCCTCGGTCAATTCCTCTTTCAGGTTTTTAATCTCTTCATCCCTGAAGTCAACTTCCCTATCCAAACCTTGAACAGAATCCCAATTAGCATTGGAAAAGGCTCCTAAGGCTGCTACTTCTTCAATTGCTTCAATTCTTGGATTATTGGTCCTAGGAGCCCATATTACTTGAACTGGTTCAGGTGCTTCCAAACCATATTGACCTTGACCTCTTTTCTTGGTCTTTCTTATCACTCTCTTGTCATCCTTGCTATAAAAGTAATTCCCAAGGGGAACTATAGCTTCATCTATGTATTCAACCATTGACTGTGCAGAAGTAGAAGTGACACTAACTGTTGAGATCAGTGAAGGTGTTTGGGTAGTAACAGGGGTAGGAATAGGTATGGTAACTTGAGTAGTAACCAAAGATGTAATGATATCTTGAGGAACTGACACAATTGGATCTGGGGAAGGGATTGAGACAAAGGCTTCAGATAATGGAACCTGAGTATCAACATTAGCTTCTGGAAATGGAATTTGACTATGAACTTTGTTGGGTGATGGTGAGGGAAACTTAGAAGACACATCAGTAGTGGTTGTTGATAAATTTACTATGGGTAACTGCAGAGGGACAGCCAAAGGATAGACTTCTGCAGCAATAGACAATGAAATTGGTAAAGGGACTGAGTGTTCGGGTGATGGGATAGTGATGTCATTGAGGGTGTTGAAAAAGAGTGATAAAGAAACAATAAGTGTTCCCGCTAAAGGAACAGTAGAGATTGGTTGGAAATATGGCAGTGTAAATGCTGATGATGCTATGCCAGGAGCAGTATTAAATTCCAACACTGATTGCTCAGGGAAGGACTGATCCATATCATTGCTATCCAACAGTTCAGTGGAAGTCTCATGATCTTCAATGAGTTCTTCTGTTACTAGTACCGGACAAGGTGGGACCACTTCTTCATCACATTCTATTATGTCAACTGTAGAAACCTGTGAGGAGGAAGGCAAGACTTTCTGCCTCTTAGTAGGGCTAGCCTGAGTTATGACCAGATCATCATCTTCTTGAGTTTATTCAATGGAGATTTGAGCATTTGATGTAATTGGTGGCTGAATGTCGACTGCAAGCTTAGGAGGTTCTAGCAATTGATTTTTTAACATCAATGACAATTGTACCATCTGCTGTTGGGATTCACAAGCTAACTGTAGCATCATTTAAACTTCTTCGCTAGCTTTCTCTTGAGAGGGTTCCCCTAAAGGAGCTTTACCTTTGTTTCCATCAGGGAATGTAATCATGAGAGGAGTATTGGCCTTCTGAGCTTCTTTCTCTTCTCTGTCTCTTCTTGCTTTTTCAATGATATTCAGCTGCATGGCCCTGTAACTCAGAACTCCAACCTTAAGTTCATTCTGGTACTTTAAAATGTCCTGTTGTTCTTGTAAGTCCTTTGCTCTAGCTAGCACTTGTGCGAATGTGTCCACCCCTTGGTATATGAAGTCATATAGAACTAACTTGAATGTGCATAATCTATTTTCATATGTACTTGCTTGAGGTGTGCATCCAGGAACTTCTTAGAGTCATGTTTCCTTTTCGGGTCAGTACCTAATCTCAAGGAAGCTATTTGGTCACCTAGAACTGTAGCGCAAGTTGAAGTTGGGATAACCAGCTGGCCAAGATTGAGAGGAAACTTAGGCCAATCTTTCTTCTTGGGACCTGCGAGTGCCTTATACATCAGTGATAGTTTGAAAAGAAACTTCCTGTATTAACATCCTGTCCGGGACAATCCTAGGAAGCAAGTGCACTATGTCACTTCCCCAAATCCTGATGTATGAAAAATACTCACCTACATACCAATCACCCATGGTGTTGATGAAAGTCTTAGCATTTTCTGAGAATGTAAGTGGCTGTTTCCTGAAAATATTGAAATAGATGGTTCCCATGAAGTGGTCACAAATGTCATATAACAAAGGTGAAAAATTCTCTTCCCATAGTGCCGAATGATAAATGTGCACAGGAGGATCCGAAGGGGTCCAATTCCAACCAAAGTTAGGGTACTGGAACTCTGAGCAAAAAACATCAAGGACATATGCAGATAGGAAAACGGGTGGTTTCTTATGAGCTGGAGCCTTTTGATATTCATGAATGGCATTCTTCAGTTCAACTGATAGGATAGAGGCCCATGGGAAAGACTCACCCATGAGTAGCACATGATGTGCTATGGGTGCCCATTTTGCTTTGAAAAGAGAACAATTTGGTAGACCAAAAAGCCGATAGAGCATGGCTGCCAGTAAAGAGTAGGGTTCCTTAAACCAAATGATGGGATAGAGGTTATCAGCCTTAGGCACAAAAGTGTTCGGCTTAAGAATCCATGACCTGATCATCTCGTTAAAGTTAAAACGGGTTTTGGATGACTGTATGAAATCAGGGGAGAGAGTTTGCACATGTCGTTTCAAAGCAAAAGCTCGGACAAAAACCTCTGGGCGAGAATGTGTTAGTTGGCACCTCATGCTATCGTTAAAACAATGGTCTATAACATTGGCATTCTCAATTATCCATTTTATAGCATCTGTGGAAGGAAAGATAGCAGGGCGCGCAGCAATAGCATGAATTTGGGAAGCCCTAATTCTCTCATACACTGGCCTATTGTTCTCAATATGGGAAAGGTCGTCATTATAAAAAATGGTGTATATTTTTGACCAATCTATTTGGTATGTCTCAGTGACTCACTCACTGGTGTTAGAGAGCAAACCAAAATTAGGGTCTTTGACTAGGGGATCTCTGAGTGGCATTTTAGAATGTGTACCTTTCGACATGGCGAAAGAGCTTGCAATTTCTAATCAATGAGAAAATTAAAATCAAAATCAATCCAAAAATAGAAAAAATTGCAGATGGGTAGTATAAGGATGATAGTGAGCTTACCCGAAATAGCAAACAAACGGAAAAATGGCGCCTGCCACGCAATCCACAGTAAAAACAATAGTGCGACAAAGTAACTCTTTGAAAGTAAAAATGGTAAAAATAAAATAGAAAAACCCTATTTATTGAATTGACCATATTAAAAGATGACCATAGGATGAAAACAAATGGACGGCCGAGATTAACCGAAGCGAGATGCGGGGTCGCGCGAAATGCTTATTCACAAAAAATTATTAAATGATCCCGAAAGCTGCAACCCAACAATTGCGGGTTGTGGGTTGCGGAATCGCGCAAACGACAAAGGTGGAAAAAGAGTTCCCGAAAGCTGAAATCCGCCATTGCGGGTTTCGGGTTTCGGGGATGACCATAATCGAAAATGAGAAACATGTTCCCGAAAGCCGCAACCCGACACTTGCGGGTTGCGAGTATTGGGAACGACACACTCATAAACAAAAAACGAATTCCTGAAAGTCGTAACTCAACAATTGCGGGTTGCAGATTTCAGGAACATGCAACAAAAATAAAAAGGCAAGACCCGAAAGCCAAAAGCCGCAATTTACGGGTTTTCGGGTTTTGGGTTTCGGGATGTTAATTTCCCGAAATTATTTGTAAAGGGGAAAACCTGAAGCCCACAACTGTCGGGTTGCAAGTTTCAGGTTGATGAAAACCAAAGCTCGAAATGTGAAATCGCGCAACCCGCAACCATCGGGTTGTGAGTTTCCTAAACTCAAAAACAGAGCAACAAATCCCGCAACCTACAACTGTCGGGTCGTGGGTTTTGGGAACGTAAATTCCAAAACTGTAAAACAAACACCCCGCAACCCGAAAGTGTCGGGTTGCGGGTTTCGGGTCTCCTAGCTGTTGGGTTTCGGGCTGATGGAAGAAAAGGGTAAAATACTCAAAATTTGAGGAAATTTACAAACCAGATAGGTAGAGATCATCTGGAAAGAGAAAAACATGCAAGACAAAAGTATGGAGGAGAAAAATAAACAAGTTAAAACTCAAATTCTCAGATTTACAAAGTACACTCAGCAAAATACCTTTGCATTTATTCAAAATGGGGTTCTCGTGCTTCAGCTAAGTATGGGATCTGTTGTGGCCAGAACAAATGGCGACTGGCTGGGAAAAACCAGTTATCTCTGCAATGAAATTCAGCTAAATGAAACATGTTAGCCACATCACTTTCTGAACTTGATTTTTTTCAAAAATTGATCATAAGAGAGACCGTCAACGAGCATAGAACATGAAACTAATAAATCCTCATACATGATCATGTTGAAAATAATGCAAATATGATAAGGGGGTTGAAGAAAAATCCCAAGATCCTTCACCTTTATGTAATCATGGAGAAGGAGCTTGTGTTGAACCTAGGCACATACTTGAAAATGCCCCTGGATATCCTAATTACACATCACCTTGATTTATCGAGATTTTATTTACATGCAACATTTGATGAGATTCTCTTTTTTTTTTTTTTTTAAAGGAAAAAAGAGACTGTGTATATAAGACCACTTCCCTGACTTGGTGATCATGTATAAGCAGTTCCATTCACAAGCATAATTCAGAAACTGATATATCCAGCTCGACAACGAGACTCCTTGTCTTCTAGTTGCAATACTGGAAGCAACTATCATCGCTTGGAGACGATATTATGATAGTTTCAGTCCAAATAAAACCCATGATGATGGTAGGGATGGCTTGCGATAAGACCCCCCTGTCCCTATATGCACGAGCATCTTTAAAAATGAGCAAACCAAATTTCATTAGGTTGAAAATTACAAGGCACTACCATGGCTTGGTGACCATATATTGGTAGTGTTACTCACCGATGCTTTGCTGATGATAAATGCACCGACCTGTGATAGGATCTTCCAACTCCCAGTAAAACTGAAAGTCATCTTCCAAGTGTACTGGCTTGATGTGAAGATGTCATTCTGATTAGCACCTATGAACCTAATGGGACGGCTTGATAGCAAGACCTCCCACCTTGTAATTTACATTTATTAAGAGATTTATTGCCAAGGTGATCGTAAAAGGATCTAGAGCAAAACAAGCTGGGCAGGTTATTATGATATGCAGCTTGAACCATGAAACATAAGACAATGGAGACTCTGCTATTATCTAGACCCCAATTAAACAAATAAGACATGTGTAAGATAATGACCATTGTGAAGAGATATCAATTCAGGGTTCTGCAATCATTAGCTGTGTGCCCTTTGTTGAACAACCTCTGATACAGGATAAAATTATGGTTGGCAGACAGTTATAAAACCCAAGCTGAAATCATCACCAAGAGGGAAACGGATCAATGAGTATTGCCAAATGTGTGGAGTTTAAAGCAAACAAATGAAAACAAAGCAGACAATCCAATCAAGACAAGAAAAATAAAAACAAACCTATGTACAAGTACATCATCCTGATCAAACAAAATACTTTTTGAGAAGTGAAACATTCACTAGATAAGTGTCCACAATTCCTTCCAGTGTCTATAATCGAATAGTACCAGGACCCATCTTTTCTGTAACAATGAAATGTCCCAGCCAAAGGCGTTGAAACTTGGTATACTGGTTCTTATCTTTGTGTTGTTTGTCCCATCTTAAAACCAAGTCTCCAATAGAAAATTCCCTGCCGGATGAAGATTTTTCATCAAACCATCTTTTCACCATCTTCTGATGATGATACAACTTGTTTCTAGCCACTTCTGTATCTTCCTCCAGTTTAAGTAGGGTATCAATTCTCTGCTGGAGGGGAGAAGAATCATCTTCTTGGATAGACTGGGCTAACTATAGTGAAGGAATGGTGAGATTAGTAGGAAGAATGGCTTCATTGCCATACACTAGACAGTAAGGATAATTGCTGCCTTTGGAGTAATCTGATCTGCCCAAAGAGCATTATCAAGCTATGTATGCCAATCTCTATGGTGAGAGGCCACAGTCTTCTTCAGAATGTTGATCAAATTTTTGTTCGAAGACTCAGCCAACCCATTACCCTGTGGGTAGTAATTGGCAGAAAATTTGAGTTTCATCCCGTTTTCAAAAGCATATTAAGTTATGTCAATCGAGGAGAAATAGGAGGCATTATAAAAAACTAGGAATTATGGAGTACCAAATCGTGAGAGTATATGACTGTCTAGGAAAGAAATGACTTGGAAAGCATTACATTGCTTAAGTGGGACTACCTCCACCCATCTGGTGAAGTAGTCAATCACTGTGAGAATGTATTTGTGTTGAAGGGATGAGGTAGGATTTATGAGCCCGACAAAATCCAGCCCCCATTGCTAGAATGGAAACTGAACAGTGACTGGTTGCAACGAGAAAGCAGGTTTGTTGAACTTCCCTATGCATTTATGGCATGGTTCACACCTCCTTACATAGGCATAAGCATCTTTAAAAAATGTAGGCCAGTAATACCCAGCTCTGAGAATCTTATGAGCTATTGTCTCGCCTGAAAAATGACCTCCAGCTGGTCGTGCATGAAATTGGAAAAAGATGTCATCAGTTTCATGTTTTTCTAAACACCTAAGAAAAACCCCATCATAGTTTTTCATAAACAGAACTTCATTAATAAACTGATAAGGTGAAGCCTCTAATCTCAAGGCTCCTCGTTTCTTAAAGTCCAAGGTTTCAGGAGCAAACCCATTATTCAGGAAAAATTTGATATGATCATACCATTCTGATGTCGGGGTATCAATATCATTGACAGAACCTGTAGGAATGTCTTCTTCTTGTTCCCATTCAATTTGCTGCTGCTGGGGATCGTTAGATTGAGCAGTAAGAAGGCAAAGGCCTTGACCTTTGACAATTTTGGCTGGCCTTATTTCCAAATCATACTCTTGCAGAGCAGTCATCCAGTGGGCTCTTTTTTCGCCCAACTCCTTCTGGATCAACACATTTCTAATAGCAGAATACAGGATAATGACCTTTGTTTGAGATTTTAACAAATAAGGCCTGTAATGTTTGACATACTTGTAAACTGTGTAGGCTTGTTTGTCGATTTGTGAATAGTCGAGCTCTGCACCCTTGAAGGTTAAACTCATGAAAGAGATTGGGATCTCTGTATCGCTATCCTGTTTCTGGGTCAAAACAACTGCATAGGAGAAATCAGTGGCGAAAGTATAGAGAATAAAATCTTTATCAAAATCCGGGGACATGAGAGTAGGAGCTTCAGCAATAGCCTTAGGAATTTCTACAAGTGCATCCCTTTGTTCTTGTGACCATGTGAACTGTACATCTTTCTTAACTAAATGCTGTAAAGGTTTAACTATCTGAGCAAAATTAGGTACAAACCTGCGTACGAAGTTGTTCTTACCCAAGAAGGACCGCATTGCTTTACGCGAACCCAATAAGCCGATTTTTGAAATCGCTTTTGTGCGTTCAGGGTCAATGATCATACCTTCTTTTGAAATGATGAAGCCTAACAGCTTCCCTTCTGTGACTGTGAAAATGGATTTCTTGGGGTTCAAGGAAATGCCAAATTTCCTGCAATGTTCGAAAACCCGCTTAAGAGCAAATAATTGTTCATATCATTTTTTTGAAAATATGGTAATATCATCTAAATAAACCACAACAGAATTATGTGTTAAACCTCGAAAAGCTATATCCATAACTCTCTGAAAGGTGGCTCCTGCATTAATCAAACCGAAAGGCATTCGCCTGTAGGCGAAGGTGCCCCAAGGGGTTCTGAAAGCTGTCTTTAATTGGTCATCCGGAGCAACCATAACCTAGTTGTATCCTGAAAAATCATCTAGGAGGGAAAACATTTCTGACCCTGCTACCTTTTGGAGAATCTGTTCCATGGGGGGAACAGGGTAGTTATCTTTTTCTGAGGCTCGGTTCAAATTCCTAAAATCGACACAAAATCGGATTTCACCACTTTTCTTGTGTACAAGCACCAAATTGGGTATCCACTGTGTATGCCTCACCGGAAAAATAATTCGGGCTGTGAGTAGCTTTTCCAGTTCTTTTTTCACAGAAGGCTCTAAACTGGGATGCATTTTCTGCAGCTTTTGTTGATATGGTTTAACTTCTGGATTCATAGGTATATTATGGTAGATGACGCTAGTGTCAAACGTTTTCAATTCGTTATAGGTCCAGGCGAAGACATCTTTATATTCTTTACATAGTTTAATGATAGCTCGCCTTTCTTCTAGGGTGCAATCAATTCCTAAATTGATAAAACGGGGCTCTTGCTCGGTCTCTCAATTGACTTGCTCATAATTAAGTGAAGAGCTCTGTGTTTTACAATTGGTTTTGTGTCTGAACTTGTCTTGCAAATTGTAAGACCTCTCAAAATTAATCACAGACTTCGGGATGACATTCAAGGAATTAGAAACATATATTTCATGTTCACCCTCGTCTATAGCCATATCCTGAAATGTGTCCTGGTTTGTCAAAAAATCAAGTATTTGCTGATCATCATCGAATACTTTCCAGTTCGTCGCGTTATCTGGTATGGAAGGCCTATACATCAATTCTATTGAAAACGTTTGAGGAGATAGGCCCTCTGGTGGAATCAATCTGGAAGCTGTATTTGCCAACCAGTGAGTATCGAAGTTCTGAGACCTAGGAACTGAATTAATATTGAATGCAATAAAAGAGCTGGTAAGATCTCTTACCAATTTTTGATAATTCAACAGGCGGGGGGACAAGCAATGTATCTTATTCCTCACCTATTTCACAATGATTTCTGAATATCCAAAACAGTGAATGATCTGTACTTTCTAGTCAATATCCTTTTTCAGTCCCTATATCGCGGCCTCATACTCAGCCACATTGTTAGTACAATCAAACTCTAATATGCATGCAATCATATTTTTTGTTCCTTTTGGATCTATAAGAACACATCTTGCACCAGCCCCATCCTTAGATTTAGAGCCGTCAAAAAATAATGTCCAAGCAATGGGATCTAATCTAAAATTTGTATTTACATTAAAAACATTATGTACAATTTCCCCTGAGAATGGTATAAAAATAAGATGAGTTACCTGAGATTCATTCTGTGCATTCCCCCGTGGTGAAACATCAGCTGATAAATTCCCGAAAAAGGTATCAAAGGTAAATTTTTCAATGTGCGTGTTGAAATAACCCACAGGCTCACTTGAGTCATTCAAATCTGTGACTGTCTATTTCATAAAAGGCTCCTTGCTTATCTTGATCTTGTTTGGTTGACCATTGTAGGGTGACCACAAATGGTACCAACCAGTAGCAAAATAACCTTTTAGCTTTTCGGACGAGTCTCTACTAAGCCACATACCATATGCTTTTGGAATATTAGTAATGACTATATCAATTATTTGATGGATTCGAGGATCAACTGATAATGTAATTAAAACATTTCTGAGCCTTCCTACCACTCTCACTTTTGATCTGTCAAGTTGTACTATCTAAGTAGGGCAAGGTTCCCATGTGGAATTCAACTTTCTATAGACAGAAAGGGGCATCACATTTGATGAGGCACAAGAGTCTATCATGCAGTTATGTACGTTTCGGTTGAAAATGTCAAAGGTAAGCAGAAAAGGAGGTGTCCTTCTGCTACCAGACTTTTGATCATCTGGTTTAATGTAAGACAAAAGTATGGGTGAGAAAACTAAACAAGTGAAGACTCAAATTCTCATATTTACAGAGTACACTCACCAAAATACCTTTGCATTTATTCAAAATGGGGTTCCCGTGCTTCAGCTAAGCATGGGATCTGTTGTGGCCACAACAGTCCTGTCACCGCCTCGACCATACTATCTTCTGTCATCCTTCGAGATATCTGTCAGCTTCCTTTCGCACCTAAGGCTTCGCCAGTCCGCCCCTTTCTCCTCGCTTGTCTCATGTCCAAACCTGTCCGAGTCGGGGTTCGACAACATGTTGATCCTCGACGCCTTTCGCTGCAACTCTATCATCTGTCGAGTTTTAGACATGTCTACTCTCGACCTTTCGCATCTCCCTATCGATAGCATATCGACTACTGCTACACAACTTATTGACTTCGATAGCCAATTTGATCTTCCGTACCAGTGGTCTTCAGCACCCCCTCTAGTCGGCCTTCTCTTGTTGATCATCTTCGACTGCTCTGCCTAGGCCCCGATGCTCCTACATCACATATTTATACTACTCCCATGCTTCACCATACCAAAAACCATATCAAACGAACTTATAAATCTCAATATATAAGCAAATAAGTCACTACAGGTCTGTATCAACAAATTTTGTAGGTGTATCAGCAGTTATTTCAGCAACCTTCCTGAACCAATTTATCACAAACTACAAACTGGGTTTGGCTGAAATTTTTCAAGCAAGTTTTTATGAGTCCCATGCATCTCCACATAAAAAATCAAAGAACCCCACATCATGGATATCGAGAAAAATGCAAAACGGATGTAGGTGATGATGTCCATTTTAACGAAAATCATGCATTGGATTGAGCTGAAACTTTCCAAGTTTGTTCTTCTTACCATGATGCTTCACTCCTCCAAGTTTCACTAATATCCAGTTCAATTTTTGCAAGATATCCTTATCTCAATTTCTGCATTTTTTTAATAAAAACATGAATGAAATACATGAACTACAAGAATAGATGAGAGTGCTTTGCAAAGAACAAAAACCATCTGAACATTGTGAAGTTCTCCCACAAACTGATGGAATTTCATTTTCCGTTCTCGGAAAAGAAATCACAGTAGGAGAAAAAAACTAAAATTCCACTTTTCAATAGTAGATTCAGAATTGCTTGCATTTGTTGATCATTCTTCAAGAAGTGGGATTAATCCTCTGTATATAAGACTGTTCCTAGAAAGACTTTCAACACTACATGTCAAAAATGAATATGTTGTATAGATATCATTGGTCTGTACTTGGCTACCAAATTACCATGAATTAGAACCATTCTGAGTGTTTCCAAATAAATGTGTTGAAAAGAATGATAATCTTGTATTGGCTTTGCAATTCCTTTTACTTCAAGATAAGAAACCTTAGTGATAGACGCTTCAACACAAAATAATTTGCATATCTGAACTAGCAAATTGTTAACAAGAACAATAGATATCTAGTGAAACAATGGTGGAGATAGAATATTTAATACACAGGACTGCGTATGTTCGATGCCATTTCTCTATTTCATATGAATTTGCTACTAACTCTCTCTCCACACATAGAACTCTTATTCATATTAACATTTTTAGAGCAGAAATTAAATCTATATTTGGCTTTCATGGCTTTGTTTGATGATTTTTAGGCAATCAATCAATTAACAACAAGACAATTTGATCACTGAGAGATTCTTTCTTTAATAAGCACTTATAAACAAATACCCAAGATGTAGCTACCAGATGGTTAGAGCAGTCATAGGATCAACTCATGCATACCAATCTACATGCAACTCTTTGGTAAAATCTGTGGTGACAATAGTTTATTTCTTTTATGTGTTGATGTATATGTAACTTCGAAATGTATTTCACCCATGTATTTCATATATGTATATTGTACTCCTATAGAGATGGTATTATTCCTCTATACGGAAGTGTTTCTATTCCTATAGAGATGTTATTATTCCTTTATATGGAAGTGTCGTCATTTATATTGTAAGTGTCATAACTTATACTTGACGGGTTATTAGACCACCTTGTTGGGGTCGGCCCTGTATAAGTCATGTGGGTCGAAGGTTTATTAGACCACCCTAGTGGGGGTCGTCCATGTGGGTCAAAGGGTTATTAGACCACCCTATTGGGTGTTGGCCCAGTCAGCATTGTGTTATGTGGTTAAGTTGAGGCCGACCTAGTAAATGTTATTAGGTAAGTCATGTCAAGTATAAATGGAGTGCGGGAGGCACTCTATTTCATCATTCTATTCTCTCTCGCACTCTTGGGAGAGTGGCGCACTTGTGGAGGAGAAGAATCTGCTGCTAGGAGATGTCTATCTTTTATGCTTGTGTTGTATAATTGCTCTATCTATCTCTGAGGAAGTTATTGGGGTTTTTCACCTTTATGGTTTTCCCCAAGTAAACTTTGTGTCTCTTGTGTGGTTTCATTATTGTTTCCATGATTGATATGTTGTACATGTTGTTCTCTCAGTTAAGATCCTAGATCAGATTGAAGTAAATTCTGAAAAACTAACATGGTATCAGAGCTAGCCTGAAAGAAGGCATGGTATGACATGTATGACACTTGTTGCACTTACGATGCTAGGGCTTGATATAGCAAAAACCAGTCATCGTAGCACTTTCACTATAAATCCATTTTGGCGATGTTTTCAGATCTAAAACTTTTACAAGTCAAATATCAGATCCCCATGTACCTTGTCTCCAAAGGTAAACTTCTAATTCGTTGTACTTTGTGTTTTATGATCGTTACAATCTAGGGTTTCTGCCTCTTCCAGATCTGAGTCATAAATAGGTGACCTAGGAAAAAAGGTCATAACTTGGGATAGGAGGCTCCAAATGAAATTTCGTCAAAAGTGACAGGTATTGCACGGATTGTAACTTTTCAGGTAACATTTTCAGAGGCCGAAACTAAACCAGTGACACGTGGCATGACATACAAGTTTGCTCTCCTGTTTTATCTCATTAACAGGTCACATTGCGACACTTGGTATAACTCTCTCTCAGAGATTCCAATTGAGGTCAGACCTATGGGGTTGGAAAGATGATAGGTCGGGCTACCACAGGTAGAAGTTTCAGACCCTGTGGATCAGAAAGTTCATAGTTACACCAAAAACAATCAGGTACATATTTATGTCAAAACAGAATTATTTTTTAGCACCTTCATTCATGGCTTCGAGAATTTAGGGTTTCGGAGAAAGATGGAATTTTTGTAATCAGATACCACGGCTGAGTGCTACTCATCAAAATCGAAATTTAGAGACCAAGATCAAAATTTTTAGTTGGGTAGAAGGCCAGGCTTGATCAGACCCTAGTTCGGGACTTTGATTGGAAAAGTGGAAAATTAGGGCTTCTGCAAAAATGGGAATTTTTTGAAATCTGTGACCATGGCTGGAAGCTCCGCATAAAAATAGAATCTTAGAGATTTCAATCGAACTTTTTGATTGGGCAGAAGGGTGGGCTTTATCAAACCCTAGTTCATGGTCATGTCCAGTGAATCGAGAAGTTTCAAAGGAAAATTTGAGGGGTGAAAGTTTGCAGTTTTCAAATTCTGAATATACTGGCTTGATCAGCGCATCAAGGCACATCTTTATATCCTTTCAGAAGTTTGAAATTCAAAGTTTGAATTTTTAGGGTTTCTCTAACAAACCCTAAGCCAGCTCCAGATCTAGTTCCTACAAATCAAGTGGATTGGGTTAATCCTAGAAGAGAATGGATTGGTCACCTAAATAAGTGAAGAAGTTCCTATTTTAGAGGGAGATGAGGCTGAGGCCTTACATAAGAATATTACAAGCAATCTCGATAGGTATGACTTGTACAGGTATATTTCGAATTTTGTTCATGATTAAGTTTATGGTATATTTGTCTTCATATTATTATGGTTAGTACAATCTTGATTAAATTTAGACTTGTCGTATCACCTTAAATAAAATTATGAATGCATGATAGAAGATATTCATTAATTAGGGTGTCGACACTTATGATTGTACTAATGCATTATGATGTTGTATGAGGTTGATGTTGTCCACTAACATGAAAGGTATATCAAGAAAGACAAATCATGTTCTAGTTCAAGAACATATGACCATGGTGACATGAAGACAAAGGTTCATCCATTGCCATGGATAACAGAGAAGATCTACTTACGAGGTATGTATAACTTGGTTAACCTATGATATATGCAGGTTACTAGCACAAGTCACTTACGAGAACAAGAAGACATCATGTGGGTATGTTAGACAATAACAAGCTAACATATTAATCCAGGTATGTTTTTCCTATATCAAGTTAGAATCCTACCTTGTGTTATAATCTCTTATATAAGTATACATGGCATGATTGATAATGATTATTCATAGGTTTGAACAATCATGGGTGTATGCATATTATGTTTCTTACCTTAATTGATGATATGACTAACCAAAAGAGTCATGAAAGTATAGGTTTGAGTAATCACGGGTGTACGCATATTATGTTTCTTACCTTAATTTATGATATGACTAACCATAAGAGTCCTTGAATACTAATGCTTATTATTTCTATTTGAAATGATCACGACTATACATGCTTAATATTATTGTGTTTTGATAGTATTGAGAATATACTAATAAATGTATGAGATCTCGAGGATATCACAATAATGATACTTGTAAGCATGCATAGTGATCGAGGATGGATATAAGTTCAAGGACAGGTAATCCAGGAAGCAAAGAGCAAGAGGGAGTACACTCCAGTAGTTTCTGCAAGAATGCAGATATTCAGAGGGAGTTGACCACTTCTCACAATCCACATCATAATGGAGTTGCAAAGATTCAGAGGGAGTCCACCCAACAACCAAACAAAGATGAGTATTTGAATTATCATTTCTTGCATATTTGATTGTTTAAATAATACTATTCAATGATGTATATCCGATGTTCCTAGAATTAGGCTGTGTATTTTTGGCATATTAGAATAACTGCATTAATGAATAGTATACTACTAATATGCATGTGATGGGTAAGTGGCCTATGGAACTGTACAACATTCCATTGCTACTTATCTAGAATGAAACCTCTTTGCTGACATGTTGGGAGTAGTGCAAACTCTTAACAATGTTCTGGTAGAGATTGGAAGGCATATAGAAAGTTATAGGATATGGATGAATGTTGTATTGAAGCATTGGCTAAAATAATTGCATGACTGTATGACATATTTCTTTATGTGTAAGAATTTGTTCTGAAAACTATGAGAAGTTTCTAATCATGCAATTTAACTTGTTTTGTAGGAAAGATCATATACAAGCACCTACAAAAGAAGGACTACAACATTTGTTTCAGCAACAAAGTTATCTTTGAAGATAATGAATATATTGAAGTTCCTAGGATTCGGGAAGAATGCCATGATCGAGGAGTACCAGTCAATCATGAAGAATGATGTTTGGGATGCAGTCCCAAGACTTGAAGGGAAGTCTGCTGTGACTTCCAAATGGATCTACAAGATCAAGCATGCTGCAGATGGTAGCATGGAGAAATACAAAATGAGGTTTGTAGCTCGTGGCTTCTCCCAAAAAAAGGGATTCAGTATGAAGAGACTTCTACACCTATATCCAGGCACACTTCCATTAGATCAGTACTTGCTCTGGCTACAGTGATGAAATGGAAGATACACCAGATGGATGTCAAGACAGCTTTCTTGAATGGTGTAGTTGAAGAGGAAGTGTATGTGGAGCAGCCACTTGGTTTTGAGACACATGAAAGGAAGTCATATATGTGCATAACTTGGTATGGTAGGATAGACAGCTTCTATCTGGTTTGGGATTTACCAAGAGTAAAGCGGATTCCAACCTTTACTACAAGGTTGAGGAAGGCAATCCAGTGATACTACTTTTGTATGTAGATAACCTGTTTGTTACAGGTGAGGATAGATTGATTGCCGACACGCAGCAGAAGCTTGCTGCTGAGTTCGAGATGAAGGACTTAGGTATGATGCACTACTTTCTAGGCATGGAGGTGTGGCAGAGTGTAGATGGGATCTTCCTTGGACAAGGGAAGGATGTAGTATAGATCCTGAAGAGGTTCGGGATGATGGACTGCAATACCATGGCCACAACTATGGAATCAAACCTGAAGCTTCTGTGTGATGCTTCATCTGAGCCGGTTGATGTCACGATGTATCATCAGATGATTAGGTCCTTGATGTACCTGACGAATACAAGACCAGATATTTGCTTTGCGGTGAACACATTGAGCCAATTCCTGACAGATCCGAGAGGTGTTCACCTGGTTGCTGTAAAGCATATTCTAAGGTACCTGAAGGGTACAGTTGATTATGGGCTCAAGTATGATGTGAATCAAAAGGTTAATTTGCAGGGTTATGTTGATTCAGATTGGGTAGGCAGTGTCGCAGATAGGAAGAGCACTTCTGGGTGTTGCTTCAGTATGGGATCAAGTGTGATCTCTTGGTTTAGCAGGAAGCAATCCTGCGTAGCACTGAGTACAGCCGAAGCAGAGTATGTTGCAGCTTGTTCGGCTAGTTGTGAGGCAGTATGGATTTAGAAGCTACTGTCTGAGTTATTTGATCTACCGCTGGAGGCTACTGGTATCTTTTGTGACAACCAGAGTTGTGTGAAGTTGTCTAAGAACCCGGTGTTCCACGATAGGTCAAAACACATAGAGATCAAATATCACTATATCAGGGATATGGTGTAGAGAGGAGCAGTGAAGCTCCTATATGTTGCGACGGATGAGCAGATTGCAGATGTGCTGACGAAGCCACTAGCTAGAGTGAAGTTTGAGTACTTCAGAGAGAGGCTTGGTGTTCTTCAAATCGATGACACTTCGAGAAAGAAGTGATGGAGACATTTTGCTGAAGCAATTCCAAGCATGGTGGAAGGAGGATCCTTCACATGGCTATGGATGTAAGCACTGGATGATGAGCATCATGATGATGTTCTAGTTTCTGCTATGTATGATTAGTTGGATCATTTATGTATGTATGCATCATGTTGGATGATGGATATGATCAGTTGGATCATTTATGTATATATGCATCATGTTGGATGATGGATATGATCAGTTGGATCATTTGTATGTATTTGTATATGCATCGTGTTGGATGCTTGGACCATGTATCTATATAAGTATCAAGTGGATACATTGTATAATCAGGTAGATCATGTATGTTGATATGTATCAAGTAGATACATTCTGTGATCAGGTGGATCATGTATCTATGTATGTATCATGTGGATAGATGGTATGATCAGGTGGATCATGTATGATGATATGTATCAGTTAGATACTTGGTATGCATCAGGTAGATGCATTGTATGATCAGGGTGATCATGGATGACGAGCTTTAGGATGTTGCTCCAGATGACATGCATCAGGATGATGCAGTGTTGATGATCAGGATGATCATGTGTACATCAGGATAATGTATGGTGAGTATCAGGTTGATACTTTGTGGCCGTGGAACAAGTTGTGCAGATGAGCATGTAAGTAGACCTGGGATATCTACACAGGATGAAAAAGGCCTCAGATGCCCTTTTGAGGCATTGCGCTGGGATGGAATATAAGTAAACCTGGGAGATCTGGACAGGATGAAAAAGGCCTCATATGCTCTTTCAAGGCATTGCCATGACCACATGTAATAAGTCCTAGAGATCTGGACAAGATGAAAAAGGCCTCAGATGCTCTTTAGGGTTCTTGCTTGGCAAGACACTCTTTTAAGGTTTTGTGGTGACCACATGTAATAAGTCCTGGAGATCTGGACAGGATGAAAAAGGCCTCAAATGCTCTTTAGGGTTCTTTCTTGGCAAGACACTCTTTTAAGGTTTTGTGGTGGGGGTCACATGTAATAAGTCCTGGAGATCTGCACAAGATGAAAAAGGCCTCAGATGCTATTTAGGGTTCTTGCTAGTCAAGAAACTCTTTTAAGGTTTTGTGACAGTCACATGTAATAAGTCCTGGATATCTGGACAGGATCAAAAAGGCCTCAAATGCTCTTTAGGGTTCTTGCTAGTCAAGAGACTTTATTAAGGTTTTGTGACGCACGTAATAAGTCTTGAGGATTCCACAGTATGGCCAGTGATGATGAAGACCTGTAGGTGGTGGGCCTACATCTAGTATGAAAAAGGACTGGCTCTGTAGAACTTCCTATGACGAGTAGATTCAGAGATTGATTAAGATAGTAGCAGTAGTGAAGATGACGATGACTCGATGACGATTATCCAATGACGATGATCCAGAGAAGAAGACTTGTGCTAGAAGACCTGTGTCGAGAAATACCTTCCTAGTTAAGAGGGAGTGTTGATGTATAGGTAACTTCGGAATGTATTTCACCCATGTATTTCATATATGTATATTGTACTCCTATAGAGATGGTACTATTCCTCTATACGAAAGTGTTTGTATTCCTATAGAGATGTTATTATTCCTTTATACAGAAGTGTCGTCATTTATATTATAAGTGTCGTAACTTATACTTCATGGGTTATTAGACCACCTTGTTGGGGTCAGCCCTGTATAAGTCATGTGGGTCGAAGGGTTATTAGACCACCCTAGTGGGGGTCGGCCATGTGGGTCAAAGGGTTATTAGACCACCCTATTGGGTGTCGGCCTAGTCAGCATTGTGTTATGTGGTTAACTTGAGGCCGACCTAGTAAAGGTTATTAGGCAAGTCAAGTCAAGTATAAATAGAGTGCGGGAGGCACTCTATTTCATCATTCTATTCTCTCTCACACTCTTGGGAGAGTGGTCATTTTTTTACCATCTGATGATGAGCTTATGGTCATTTATTTTCAAATCTCCATTCAACTAGTTCAATATTTGTGCAACACTTCCATGTTTCTATCATGGTGACAGAAATTCATACCAAATGAGAATTTTAAGCCAAATTCTAGAATTCAGGCCGAATCACAATATCTGCTATAACATGATAAGAATAGACATGGTGATCATTGTTATCCATACACTTCAGAAAGCTCGACAACTGAAATAACACAACAGGGGTCTTTGTTCATGGGTGAGTTTGGCATTATGTTAACGGGTCTAGCATTTGGAAGTAAATGCATCATTCAAGATTCATGTAAAGAGATTATGATTGGAAAAGGGAATGACATAATATTTTTCTATTGCCAAGGAGTGTTCCCTATCATTTCTATTCATTGTGAAACCTCATAAGAACCATTTGATAAAGATATTAAGTGAATGATCAAAACAAGGACTGTCAATACTATAAGATCCCTCCAAATTAATGCCAATAGCAACAAAAGCATCAATCAACACTAACCATATCATCATTATTAAATGATAAGTAACTCAAATTAACTTGAAGAGGTAAACCATTGCAATGAATCCCTAAATGACATGTATCCAAAGAACTCATACCTCTGTTTTATGGCAAAAACAACTTTCTTTGGTTCTTATGGTCACCCTATTCTTCTCCTGACTTGTTCATATCTCCTTTCTCTCATTAGTGCCCCTAGTCTTGTATGTGTATCAACTGTCCTTTTCTTACTACTAGTGCTTGTGTGGCAATGGAAAGCATTCCCCTTCACCTCTTCTATTTTTGGTTCTTACGGAGTAACAATTACACCTCTCCCTTTGTTCCCAGTGTTGGTTCTTGTGTTACAATAGTAAGAATTCCTACTGTTGGTTCTTGTGTGGCAACAAAAAGGAGTTTTTATGTTGGGATAGTTAGTGGGTGTGGGAATGGACTTAATGATGGATGAAGTAGATATGAGGTAATGGGATGATAACCAGGATTGTTAGGGATGGGAAAGAGTGATGATGGATGATGGTGTTCCCCCCCAAACTGAAGGATTTTACTACCTTTGGAAATTTGTAAAATAAGAAGGAAGTTTGGAAAAAGACTCAAGTGATTTTCCAAATGTAAATCCATAGCATTCAATGAACTGTGATTAAATAAAGGAAAAAAAATCATACCTGCACCCACTTGTGAAATCCTTGATATATGTAGCAGAATCTAAGAGGAAAGAGATGTGATATGTCCATGATGATGTCAAAATTTGCAAGAAAGAACAGTGTGGAGCTTGGAACATGTAGCACAATGTAGATTTGGAACATTATTCTGATGTAGCAATGAATCTTGAAACCTTATTCAGAGATGAACTTGGAAATATTTATTCAAAGAGCAACTTGGATGGAATTACTTATTTCTTACTTTATTTGAAAACCTTGTCCGCCAGCAAGATGGTTTTCAAACAAGATTTTTCTAATTGTGCTCAGAGGGTTTTCATAGTCATAATTTTATTATTCCCGAGGAATACCCGCCAACAAGCTGGTTTTCAAGCATTCCAAGGTCTGATGGTGCCTGAGATAGGTTTTCACCATCAACTTTTATTTGGAACAGGGGTAGGAAAATGGGGAAATTTGGCATTGTAAGTGAGATAATATATCTTTATGGTGTGGGTTAGGGATGTGTGGAGAAGGAATCCATGGAAGTGGAGGACTGGAGACTAAAATTGATCTGAATGTAGTGGTTATATGAATTATATACTAGTGAAGGCCATTGGATTTCAAAGATAACCACATAAGAAAATGATACTTTTAGCATGTATATATATTGAAATGGGAAGAAGGAAATGCATATGCATACCATAGTATTGCTGAATAAGCATGATAATCATGAGGTATTCTTGAAAGAATGTTTGGTATCAGTGTGATGGTTGATGTGGCAATGGTGCAGGTTATGTAGGAATGGTACTTGACTTCTGAAAACTTGGTTTTCAAATCCTTCAAATAAGTTCTTCATGTTCTTGTCTTCAGCTAAGACACTGTTGTAATAATCTTATTGGAACCTTATAATTCATCTTCACATTTGTTGTATCTGAAGCATTCTCGTTAGCATAAAGTTTGACTTCACGAATCACTGTACATGGATTGACCTCTCAATTCTCCTAGGATCTGCAAAAAAAAAGCACTTACATGCAATAAAACGTGAGGTCATGGAAGAAGAGAGGTGTACGTGATCTCTTCATCCAATTCATATGAAAAAAAAAATACTTAGTTCTTATAAAAAAATCCATGAATGAAACAAAATTCACTTTATACATGTTGGAAAGAGGTGGCCAAACAGAATAAACATCAGTGTTTTGATCATAAATTATATGTTCCTTGTTTGATTTGAGTGATTCCAAAGCCAAATGAAAGTGTATTCATAGGGATACGTCCAATAGAAACAGGTTTTAAAAATTACATGAGATAATATGCCATATATTCTGAGTAGTGTCCTGCATCCTAGTGTTGTTTGTGAGTTCCATCCTAGACTAATAGTTACTATTTTGAGTAGAAATTTTTCATTTAAATATGGATTGACATGATTCCAATTGGAGGTGAAAGTAGATTCATATAGGTATCTCCAATAGAAATAGGTTTTGAATATAAGAGGAATTTATGGGTCAAATATGCCAATGAATAGCTGAGAAAGTAGAGTTTTCAGAGTGCATATTTAGGATAGGTAGTTAGTATTTTGGGAGTATCTCCCTCGTACGATATTGAAATTGAATGATTAAAATTGAGTTGTAAAATATATTCATAGGATAATATACATTAGAAACAGGTTTTTAAAATTCACCCATTAGGTCTCCAAAAATGTGGCTGTCCCAACATTGTTTTTGAGCCGCCTACTCTACTCCCAGTCAGTATTTTGATCACATCTCTTTCGTTTGACAACCAAATTGAAAAATTCAAATTGAATTAGAAACTATAATTAAAGGGATACTTTGTATAGTAATAGGTTTTAAAACTAATCCCATACGGTCCCTCAAAATATGACTGTCCTGACAGTGTTTCAGCGAATCCCAAGAAGCCAAAAGGCGACAAAATGCAATGAACAACAAATAGATTCCAAACAATGATACGAATGGTTGTGGATGTATATACTAATATAAATTCCAATAAATTACATCCACATATCAAAATTTCAAGCATTTAGTACCTAAAATGATTTACACAGTGTGTTGCAGCAACTGCTACAACTCTTAAAAACTGATATGATTTTTAAAATAAGATCTATGTAATTTTTTGGTTGTATTATTTTCAATGTACTGTTTAAAAACAATCCAATAAAATAAAATCCAACCACTTACCAGGATCGTACAAGTCTCATGCTTGAAGTATTCTATATCCTCGCAGCTCCTCCTCTACCAAGATCTTCATTCACCAATGCTTCCTTCCTCTTACCAGCTTCTTGCAAAAGAGAGATTAGTAATATGGGTGGCTCTTACTACAACATTGAGGGGAATTATGCACAAAAAAATGAAATTAAGCTTAAATGCAAAGAAAGAAAAAAATCACTCAAAGAAAATTCAATCAACTGAAAAGTAATCAAGCAATCTTCATGCCTGACCCTTATGAGGCCGAGCTTGTTACAGTCTATCAAGTGATGCGTAGCTCTTCACTACATCTTACCGCCTGTTACCTCAGGATCAAGAACACATATACCATGAAATGCAACTAAGACCAATGCTAGTTTGTACTTTTGCACCTTCAATGACCTCCCCGACAATGGCGCCAAAATGTTGGGTGGATTAATTGCTTATTAAAACAATCAATTCACAACATAAATGATCAATCCAGGGTCACATCTGTTTATTTCAAGGTTATCATGAAAAATCTATGCAGGCCACAATTTCCTCTTCTAGCATTGGTAATCTAATATGCATTGTAGTAAAATAAACCAATTCAATAGCTTGCATAATTAAAACACTCTTTTGAAAATTGAAACACATTCACTTTTGCAAGAAAGTAGATCACACTTGCAGAAAAGTAAATCACACTCACACTTGTGGAAAAATAGATCACACTCACACTTGCACACTATGGTTGCAACCATGCTAATCTACGAATCTAACACACTTGCATAAATAAATAAACTTGAATTAAAATTACATCTACAAAAATAAATAAATCATAGTAAAATACATCATTTGCTAAGCAATAAGAGTAAGTTAGTCTAATTACAAATTACTAGAGAAACTAAGAATTACAATCTACATTAACAAAAGAGAAATTGAAGACTACAATATGAATTACAAAAGAGATTGAAAGAAATATAATTCTTATTCCATCATAAATTGGACTTGTTGCTCTAAGTGTCCTCCCTTGGAATGGAGAAGGAGCTCTTATTTATACATGATTTTTACATAACAAATAATAAATGAAGATCCAAAATATCCTCACCAAATTACTAATAATTTGGATCTCAAAGTCAACTCAAATCTAATCCCAAATCCTTTGATAACCTACATGTTTTTTAGGATGCCTTTGAAGTCAAATTCGAATTTCAAGATATGAGTCATCATAACATGCCCAAAACTCATCCCAAATGACTCCTAATAGCATTTAACTTGTTGGGCCCATCATATATTACATGGAGGTCTTCAAATCTTTGTAAATAAACCAAATTTGCAATCTCATCCACCTCCAACTTGTCCCTTTTATCTTCAAATAATTGAATATCATAATTTGAGACATATAAGAAGAATATAAATAATGGATTTATAAACATCCATCACCCCTAACGAAATATGTTCCACCATGATGGCTTCGTGGAGTAGCAACAACAGTAACAACATGAGTAACAACAGTAGTAATAAAAATATCAAGCATCTACTTTCGTTGAACTTCAACCATATGAGTTACGGAAAATATCATGGAGTAATAACAACTGGCTTGGAGTTGGTTCTACAAAAATAATCAAACTCATCCATGTTTCAAAGATAAGTGCAAAATATGTTATTTTTCCAATGTTTAATCATAATTCACATGAAATACTAACAAAATGCAAATGGAAACCACCTTAGGTATAAATCCCGCAAATAATCATAAAAATGGATAAATAAGCATTAATACAAGGTCATGGGAATGTAATAAGGGATTAAAAGTAGGGAAAATATAGTGTAAAGTAGGGACAATTCCATGGTCGAACGGTATGAAAGTATGCAAACTTAGATTACCTGTGACTTCACCAATGCAATTGTTTTGCTTTCATTCACACTATCTACTTGATATGTTATGCACTTGAAGTTTTGCATTTCTACTATCATCCTCCCAAATTTGTGCTCCTCACATTCATGGATGCAGCGACTCAATAATTTAGATCCACTGCACCTGGAACATGTCCCTTGTAAACATGACGATTTATAATTCTTTTTCCTTTAGGTCTTGGACACATGATGCTATGGAAATTTTTTAGGGATGCATATTGTGGTTGTAACGATGGGCAGTCCTGCACAATGTTAGTATGCAAATCACAAAGTATATGTCTATATGTTTCCAGTTGACATATCTTGTATTTTGACCTTATTCGGAGTGAATATCACCTTCTTGGGTACTCCAGTATGGGTCATCTGGTAGACAAAAAGTAGATTGACAGTAAGAGTAGGAACATAGAGTACATATGAGAAAGTACCCATGCTCAAGATTGATCATTCCAATCCCCTCAAAGTAGATCTCACAATCATTCCCCAACAAGATTGAAGGGCCAACTGTGGATTCAAAACAAGAGAAGAGATTTTTGGAGGAAGACATGTCTCTTGATCATCCAGAATCAATGATGAAGGAGGAATATTTTGAAGCGCCTTCCATGAGTGCATGGCACCTCTCCTTGTCCTCATATCTTGAAGATTCAACTTCTTTCCTCCTAGCACCTGCAGGTACTGGAAGGCTGTTCTTCTCAATAATTTGAGCCATTAGATCTATTGTCTTCTTTATGTAGCTGCTCTCAGGATGAAATCCTCTGTTGCAGTAAGGACATTTTGATTTATCCTTGTGAGTTTGATTTCCTTTCTTGGAATTCAAAACCCGTTCTGACTGATAGGGGTCCTCTCTTGGCTTCTTCTCATTCAACCTTTTTTTCCTTATCTTTTTGCTTCCCTTTTCCATTTTCTCTCTTCCCTTCAGCAGCTACAAGTGATGAATCCATCCTTGGTTTGATCATTGCCATGTGGACCAACTTTTTCTGCTCTTGTGTGAGAGACTGGATGAAGGTTTCAAGAGTGGGAATTTTCCATTTTGGAATGGATAGCTTCACTGACTGGAAGGTTGAGACAAAAACTGAGTATTCAGGGCCAAATTTTGACAGAATATCTAGGATTAGCTACTTCTCTTCTTTCTCTATTCCATATGTCTTCAATTTTTAAATCATGTTTTTGAACATGGTAAAGAACTCATTGATTGAGTCGAAACTGTTGGGGCTCTGAGAGATAAGCTCATTTTCCAATTTGTGACCCTTCAAATCATCTTTCTTCCCAAAGAGAGTTTCTAGCTTGTTCCAAACCTCCAAAGGAGTTTTGAGATCAATGACATGAAAATGTATATCATCAGAAATATTGAGGAGTAGCAGTCCAACTGCTTCATCAAGTTTATCAAGATACTTTGATTTCTCATCTGCAGGAGTGGGTTTGATTGTTGTCCCATTCAACACTCTAGATAGGCTTTTGGACTTCGTGAATATGTTCATCTTTGCTTTCCATTCGAAATAGTTGAAGGAGGTCAGTTTTAGATCCATGATAGTTGTTGAATTCGAATCTGAATGATGGAATAAACCCGCAAAACAATTGAAATTTTGATGGAGATTTGCTGCAAATCTAAAGGAGATTTCTTTAGGATAGTGAGAACATGTGACTGGATCCTTCACACCTGGATATACCTCACTGTATTTCTCCAGTGAATTCAATGCAATGGCACCAGGAATTGTTGTGGAAATCCAGAGGCTTATGGTGCTCAACTGAAAAACAATTGTTCAAAAAACTGCTGCAACTACTGCAATTCGAATAGTTTTATCAAGCTCTGTAGTTGTATCAAGCTCTGATACCATGTGATATTCTACAGGTGTAGATCACTCAGCTTGAAAAAACTTGACAAATATCACTCAAGAATTTTAGAGAAGAAGAAGAATTTAATCACTATTCACACATTAAAATCAAAGAATGATAAAAACTGTTGTAATGCCATTCATTAGTTGTAAGCTCCAGAAAAAATATGAGAGCACAATAGAATGAATTCCATTACCCCAAAGGTCATTCGAATTCTCCTCAATAGCATGGATTGTACTACATTGGAACCATCACCCAATCAGTGGTAGTGGCCACTAATAGTCAAAGGTCAGTCAAATGAGTCTAACTGAGTTTAACTAATGCATGTGGCACTAATTCAGGGAAGGAGAATCCAAGGTGGGTGCATGAGATACTGTCAGTAGTCAACTGGAACTCTGATATAGACATCTGGGAGCTACAATCAGTCTAGCTGAGCAATCAATGCAAGAACTGACTAATCAATGCATGAACTGGCTGATGGAATCCAAGAGGTGTGTTGTAGGTCGCATTAGTACCCAAATGATGAAAACAATGCATACTAGGTAGGTAGGAGGCCTACTAATGGCTAGAAACAAGCTCCAAGGGGCTCAAAACTGAGGACTAGGGATAGAAGACCACCATATTGATGACTGGAAGCATGCAGTCTGCATGCATGAATGCAATGCATGCAGAATGCATTCAATGCATGCAAATACATTAATGATGGTAAGAATATTCCAACAAGTGTGAGAATTATATATAGTTTGAATACCATGAAAGAATTCTAATAGCAAAGAAGTCATCACACGAATTATTCAAAGATATGAAAGAATAAGAAAAAGAAATATTGATACATAAACATAGAGAGAAAATATAACTCCTTAAAGGAAATTTGTAAAGAACAAAAAAGTAAGGCTTACTAAAAGCATAAAACCCCCTAGGTGTCAAAAACACTTTCCAAAACACTCCCTAAGGCTCACGAATTTACTAGATATGGTATGGAAGCTCATGTGTGATGTAAATGGAATGCAATCATGAATTTAAGAGATAAGAAAGTGGTGGAGGTCAAATTGGTCAAGTGGATAGAGTTTCCAAGTCAACTAGCTTTACCTTATCCACTAGAAAGTAGAAAAACATGATAAAGCTGTCTAAATCGGGAAAGTGTCTTTCTAATTTAGGAATGGAATAAAATCAGTCATAATCCAAGGAAATATTATCCAAAATCTATCCAAATTCATGTTCTTTGACTTATGATGGCATATGGAGGCATAAAAGACAACACTAGGCCAACTACATAGTCTACACCTAGGAAAATTAATCTAGATGACTAATAAAATATATCCTAAGTATGGAATGGATTTCTAAATGTTCCAACACCCCCCTTAAGCTTGACTGTATGTGAGTAAAATATCAGAAATATAGGGCCCAAGAAAAAAGGCTTATGGTCACCCCAATACAAAACAAAATAATGCCCATGTAAACTGAGGAAATAGGGAAAAATTCATGGGAATAAAACCCTCCCTCAAAAATGGGCATGTGCACACCAAAATTGTTGTTGCTCCAAACTCAAGTAGGTGTGAACTTGATCAGATTTTTGGAGATATATTAATCTTGGGAAGAAGTGGATCATGCTAGAAAAACATGAGCTTGTTGAGATTAGGTCAAAATGAGACTTGATTATGTCCTCCATCTTCTGCGCAATAGGTGCCAATAGTCATGTAGTGGACTATAAGCATGATAGTAAGAGCAAAACCAGCCACTCCAAACTATAATTTTAGCTCTATAGTATTCAATAACAAACCAAAAAGAAACCCAAGGAGAGGTTTTGAGTGTGTATGAACTACAACAACTGGCTGATGATTCGAATCAGAAGACATATGAGAGAACTGAGAGATGTCTCCAACTACTTGAAAAAAGTGTTGGCAATCATGTAGGAACTGGCAGGAGCACGGAAAGAGGAAGTGAAGGCACAACCAACAACCTCAATTGTATACTGACTTCCAAATAACTATAGATCACCTTCTTGGATACCATTGACCAGTAAATGATCCTCAATATCTGAAGTGTAAGAAATAAAATGATTCATGCGTTTGGAAATAAATATGATTCACGCGTTGTTTGGAAATAAAATCCTCAATGACCTTCTGTTTGGAAATAAAATGATTCACGCGTTGTTTGGTTGAAAACGTATGAAATTTAGTTTGGGAAATGGAGTCACCTTTAACAAACTATGAAACATCATTCACAAAGATTCTGCAAACGAATTCACAAGGGCAAGGTAGCAAGCAACTAGTAGTCAAAGAGATTTTAATTTTGTCGAACAGAAGAAAAAAGAAACAGTCCATCAACATAAGGCATACCAAGACGAATCCTACATCAACTTTGGTAGAATATGTTGGTGAAATACTTGGAAAAAACTAAGCAGAGCATAATTTCTATGAATTCCACTTAATCATTACCCTGATCCAAGCATGAAAGAAATAACACAAAATGGGGTTACAAAGAGAGAAAATACAATTTCACATGGGAAGAGAGAAAATACAGACTACTAGACCAATTACACAGGAATCCCTGTCAAAACGTAGGCTTCAGCTATGCAAACTTTATTAAAACAACTCAAAAAATGTCTTACAGACTAATCCTCAAATTACCAAAAGCTTTCAACATAATATTTTCAACCCTTGTGCCTTCGATTACAAACATATTTATAGATCTCTTTGAGCTCTAGGCTCGACTCCTCTAAACCAAAATGTTTTGCAATAGAATGACACTTCATCAAAGTTTGTTTGTCATAACTACTTTAAAACAGAAACAGGTAGAGTTGGTCTAACTATTTCTTACAATTACCGATATTATCACATAATGGAATTAACCTTACAGTAAAGACAAACATAGTAAAGATAAAGTTCCAGCTGGCTATCCATTTAGCCGCCTCAAAGAATAATACAAATTATATCAAAAATTTAAAAATGTCTTATGTGTCTTTTGAACCTCTCAAACAAAACTTGACAACTTATAAAAAACTTAGACAGTTACTGCAGCTGATGGAGAGTGCATCTCATATTCGCATATGTATGCACGGCAGCCCAGCATTCAGCTGAAGGGAAGTTGTAATCTGTCATTTCCTTCACCATTACCCGGATTTCAATGTGGTTAGAGTAGGACGCTGGCAGAAGCCTTTCGCTAATGGCAATTAACCTGTTCAGGATTTCAAAGTCATCTTGGATCTTTTCCATTAACGTTTTACCTATGAGCAGCTGCTCCATGTGCTTGAACTTCGAATGATCCATTCTTATAGTTGATATCCTCTTTTTGTAGGCGTTTTCAGAGAGCATCTCTAAATCATCGTCCCAAAAAGACAGCAGTCCCATTTCATTTAAATTACCAAATGAACTTGTAAAGTTCGCTACCTGCTTCCTCATGTCTTCTGCTTTGGCCTCCACGCTTTCCACCTGAGCATACTTCCTCAAAATTCTTCGAGCCGCGGCGATTGTCATGATCTGGTTGGTAATGTTTAATCAGATCCTTTCTTCTTCTCACAAGTCATTTAAAAAGGCCACGGCACTTAATGTTGTTTCTTTGGGTTTTTGGGTCAAGGTTTCTCTTGCGGCTACACATCCTGCCAAAGCATCACTGATTGTTTTTTCCTTGACTCTTATGAACTCTAGGTACAGCCAAAAAATCTCAACCTCTATATATCTTATCCCACACCAAATGTCTACACCCTTACATAGCAGCCTGTCCTACCACCTGGTGAGTGAGTCTTTTATTATGCTCAATTGACTCTTTCTCCTTTTCCCGGAGGCCGTTTATCTCCTCCTCTTGCTTCTTGTTTTCCTCTTCTAGTTTCCACACTCTTTCTCTTAAATCCTTGATCTCATTGTCCTTCATGCTGACGTGTGACATAGCCTGTGCCAGATCATTGGTATTGTCTTCATCACCACCTTGACTCACATTTGTCGGCCGCATGTCCAGACTGGACAAGTTACTTCTTAGGTCTTCAAGTTGCTTTTCTAGGCTAGTTTTCTCCCATTTCCAATTGTCTTTTTCTCCAGCAAGCTTCAGTATTTATGCTTTACAATCATCCAATTCTTTAGATAAAGCCTCCTTTTGTATTTAAAATATGGTTTCTTTAGGGGCCTGGATTAGTTGGATGTTAAGGACTTTAGCCTTTTTTTGCAGATTTGAAATTAGCTTTTCTTTATCATCCAACAGCTGTTTCATGGCTTTTCCTCCCCTGTCAACTCCAACAAGTTCAATTTGTAACCCTTTCACAAGTTGCTAAAGGGCTCGATTTTCACTCTTTTCCTATATTAGCTAATTCGCTAATTTCTTTACAGCAACTTCCAAGTTATCACCTTTCAATGCCGCTTTCACAAGATCGACATGGATAAGATCACCAATTTGCTGGTGGAAATGGATCTTGTCAGGTACTGGTGTTGTGTCCCATCTAAGATTGATCTCTTTTACTTCAACATCTGTTGATATGGCTAGATTTAAAGTGTTATCCTTCTCATCTCTACTAGCTACTAAGGAAGTCTTAGTTTTGGATAAACTGCTGGCTCTCGGCATCAGGTCAAACAGCTTCTGGGCCGAGGCTTGCCTAGTTTGTTTATATTGCTCATACAGATCAGCTTTAGACTAGAATCTACTGCTGCCTTCACCTTCTTTGACATCCTGAAATTTGTATTCTTTTATTTGAACATCAGGGGTCGGGGACCCCTCATTTTCGGCTTTCTCATTATCCATCTAGACGGTCAACTCTTCCAAAGGTGTCCCATCAACCAATTCTTCTTCATCGAGGGAAATCAATGACTCGACCTACGAATTTCCATCAAACACCTCAGCTGGTGTTATCATCCTAGGTCATTTGTCTTCACCACCCATTTCATTATCCATGTCCGGAATTTCCTCCAGATCTCTCTTCTGGCCCACTTCTCCAGTGTCCGGCGCCTGTTCGGTATTTATTACAGCATCAGACATTAGGAGGTCCCTTAACTACAAACCTGGTACTTATTCTACCTCGAGATCCCATTATAGCAGGTTCCGTCCCCTGAGTGCCCTTTTTGGCTCCTTGTGTTCGAAGGCGCTCATGTTACACTCCTTCCTTCTATGAGAAATAACGTGCAGGGGGTCGTATTCAATAGCTATGTCCTTTTTGAACCCCATGAGTCTTATCATTTCCTCTATCTCTGGTAAAGCTTTCTTGCTCTCCACAATAAAATGGCTGACCTTCCAAGGGTATTTTATATCAGTGCCCTTTTTGAACTGTAGGAACAGTGCCTCTTTTAAACTAAATTTTTTCCTGATAAATTCCAAGGCAAAGGTTCTCAATGTCAGAAAGGTAGGAAATATGTAAGGTTCCTTCACAAAGCCATATAGCCTAATGATTATAGCATCTTCCGAAAGGAACTAGTCTCCAATGGCTATTTCATCTTTTAACTGCATCATGGACTTCATCTCGGGCAGTACTCTCGACAGTCCTTCTCCAAAAATGACTTTGTACACTAGGGGTAAAACATAATTGAAATATTCAAACACATTGTCCAACAGAGCATTTGTCTCAATCAAAGGGATAAAATGTGGGCTTTCCACGTTACTATACATGATCATCTTCATGAGTTGCATATGGTATCTGAAAAACCTAGTATTTGGGAAATTTTCCAATTGTACATGCATTCTATTAGCCAAAAATTCATCAAAATTAAGAGGAGGGATGAGTCCTGTGTCAGACCTCGCTAAACAAATACTAATCCTAAAGAGTAGACTAAGCTGGACCTCTGTTACCCATTGATCAGTATCTAAGCCTAAGAATTGAACCAATAGTGACAATACCAACTGGGAATCGTCATAAAAAAGGTTGATGTCCAAGGGGTACGGCTTTTTGGCAATTTTAGACTAGGGTTTTAGGCATGTGGCTAGGAAAGTTCGACGGCTTTCTAGGGAGATTTGGCGGAATAGGGCGACCACTGACTCTTCTGAAAAGCTTTCCGACTCCTGGTACTATGGCTTGGGGATTAAAAATTAATTTCTTACAACTGACGCATCTAAAACACAGACCACTTTAGACTTGGGGGAATCCATGATTATCCTTGTGGATTGAGAGTAATTCACAGAGCACCATGTTACAAACTCGGGGAAAGAGGGTACCTAGTCTAAGCAAAAGTAAATAAAATATGACCTAAAAACCCCGTGTATGTCCAAACCCTGCTCATGCAGAGCATCTAACTTTGTTTTAATTTCTGGGACAGAGGGCCAAAGGCGTGGGTCGAATACATCTGTGTCCCTATCTTCCAGGGCCACCCTAGCTTTATGGCTGCTAGAAGCCTGTTCCTCTCCCATTTTATGAATTTGAAGATTCAACTTTCAAGAGAGAGGACGGTTACAAGGCCCTACCTGTCGGTTTAGAAGGTTTGAGAAGGCTTCTGGAGCTTCTGTCGCCTTCCCCATCTGCCACACGCCGAGGGACCACTAGACTTCGACAATCTTCGAGAACAAATGTCAACACTCGCAGTTGTTTCTTATATATATAACCATGCCAACATAACCATAGCCCTTCTTCACCTGCTATCCTTTGATCTCCGTCGTTGGTTTTCTCATGTGCCTCTTTACAATCGTCAGATCAACTGCTTCTTTATCTCTCAATTTGACTGTCGAGTCTTCTTTGCCATCGGATCTGGTTTAAATTTCATCTCTGTCATTCCTTTCATTCATATTTGTCCATAAGATGGCCTCGCATGTAACCAAATAGTCCCTACCACGATCCTCCGCTTCTGTGCAATGGGCTTTGATGCTGACATCTGGAAGGAAGGAAAATGTCATCGTGTCCAACCCTTTCTTATTTGGTGCGCTACTTCTTTATGCGATCTGCTGCGAGAGCCGTTGATGTATATCCCTTTCGCATTATGAACCGTGGATCTTTTCACTGGCTCCTGCCATCGCATGTGCCCACTCTTATACATCGCCTTTTGGTCTTTCTCCTTGTGACATCGTCTGCTGATGACACCTAGCTGGCGGAGAAGGCTCATCGCATTCACCCCTTTCTTATCCCCCTCACAGCTTGGCTATGCGGTATTCCACATAGGGCTGTGGATCTGATCCTCGTGCCAAATCTATGACGTAGATTGATGTGATGCTTAGCTTCCCATGACTTGACTAGCGGACTATAGGTTCTAAAGTGTGTTTCTCATTTATTTATACCTATACTTCAACATTTTCTCATCCTTTGCACATTTGTTTCTCCTTAGACCCCATAGTCTTTCCCATTATCATCTAGCACTGGAACATGGAGGATATCTTGGTTTCACTACCAAGTACATTTTGACCCTGCATTCCTTCCATTCAACTGCATATAGTAGAAAAATATATGGGTGTTAACAACTGGCTCCAAAGGGGATGCTATCCTCCTGGCGAGGTAGGAAAGAACTCCGTAGATTAAGTGCCTAATCCATTGGGCGACTCCTACAAACCCTAGACTGAGACTTCTTTTTAGTAATTGAGGACCATACTTTGCAGCATATCTAGGCTGAACCCTCAAAAACGGAATCATGGCTTCTCCTTCCTGACCTTAGGGTTTTCACTTTTGGGCTTCAAAGCCCTCTGGTTCACCCCCAAAAAAAACTTCATAACAACTGTAACAAATAAAAGTATACATATATACAAGCTATGGTACATGGGTCACCTCGCTCCTCTAGGCTAGATAGTGCTTTAGGAACCTGCCATTGACCAGTCCCCCGGACCAGGCGGATCCATCCTGCTTTTCTATGATAAAAGAATTTAATCCTCAATTTGTTGTGATAAAAAATTTCCCCATCCACATATGGTCGAATTTCCCGTGTTTATCTTCTTTTGGAGTGTCCCATTTTAGGACTAGATCGTTTACCTGGAACTCATCTTCCTTGGGAGTGTCCCATTTTAGGACTAGATCGTTTACCTGGAACTCATCTTCTTTGGATTTCTTGTCGAAGGCTTATTTCATATTTTCCTTGTGCCCCTGCACTTTGTCGTAGGCTTTCGTCCTTAGCTCATTTAGTTCGATTATTTGGCTTATTCTCCTGTGAATATGGTTCGGCTCTTCTTCCATTCCTTGCAGCAACCTCATAACCGACAACCCTAGAGATGATGGGAACACCACCTCGGCTCCATATACCAACTGAAAAGGGGACATCCCAATGGCTCTTTTCGTGTTTATCCTATCAACCTATAGGGCATATTTCAGCTTTGTATGCCAAGCCCTTTTATTCTCTTCCAACAATTTCTTTATGATTCTTACTAAGCTTTTGTTGGAGGACTCTGCTAATCCATTTCCCTGTGGATAGTATGTTGTAGAGTGGTTCAGACTGATATGGTATTTGTGACAAAAATTAATCATCTTCTTTGAACAAAAGGCAGGTGCATTATCAGTCACAATTCTTTTGGGACATCCAAACCTAGATAGGATGTTATCCTCTAGAAATTCCATAATAACATTTTCTGTTGCATTCCTGGTGGGTATAGCTTCTATCCATTTGGTAAAATAATCAATAGCTGTCAGTATCCACCTACGCTACCCAAAAGAGTTACGGTTTATTTCCCCAATGAAATCTAGTCCCCATTGTTGAAAAGGAGCTTCTACTATGACTGGGTGAAGGGGCAGTGAGACAACTTTCATTTTTCCTTCAAAAATTTAACATTGGTGACAAGCCACAGTGTCTTTATACACATCTGTGAACATGGTAGGCCAATAGAAACTGGCTCTCAAGATCTTATTTACTGTCACTTTCCAAGAATGATGTCCACCACAGTCTCCTTTATGAAATTATTTCTTAGTATGCTTAGCTTCTTCGTCCAATAGACAATTTAGCAACACACCTCCGGGGTCCTTCCAGTATAAGAACTGATTCATAATACAGTATTTCGCAGCTTTTAATTTTACAGCCCGGGACCTACTCTTGATTAATCCTGGAGGAGCTTGTATATTTTGTAACACATAAACACTATCGGCGTACCAAGGGGATGCAGAAAATTCTGGACTTATCTGTACTTCAGTGTCTAGCTTCCGCAGATGTTCTTCTAAAAAATTCATCTGTAAGGAATCACAATTGGGCTTGGTCATCAATTTTTCTAATCCCTTCCCTTTCACCATTTTAGTAGGCTTTATCTCTAAGTCATATTCTAGTAATACAACAATCCATTTAGCCCTTTTACCTTCAGGATCAGCTTGGGTAACAATACCTTTCACAGCACTATTTGGTACATGGGCGATGATGTGTGAGTGAAGTATGTAAATACTGAAGTCCTTTAGTGGTTTGATCAAAGCATAAGCCTATTTCTCCATGATATCATATTTCAACTCTACATCTCTCAGCACCCTACTGAAAAAAGCAATGGGTTGTTCTGCATTCTAGTCGTTCTTTTGTAGCAGCACTCCTGCCACAGTATGCTCAGAAGCATAAGAAAAAATCAAGAAATATTTGGAGAAATCGGGGCTGGCTAATATAGGAGCCTCAGTGATAGCCTTCTTTATTCCCTTGAAAGAATCCCTAGCTTCCTCTATCCATTTTATTTGACTTTCCTTTCTTAGCATATTAGTGATACTCATCATAATTTCAGCGAAACTATGAATGAATCTTCTCATAAAACCAACTTGCCCAATAAAAGACTGTACCTCTCTTTTGCTTCTTGGTTCTCCAACTTTCTGGATGGCATTAACCCTCTCAGGGTCAATCTTGATACCTCCTTTGGATATGATATGTCCCAGGAGTTTAGCTTCACCTAAAGCAAAATGAGATTTCTTTGGGTTGAGGGAGATACCATATTTTATGCATTTCTTAAAGATTCATTCTAGGTGTTTTAAATGTTCATCATCAGACTTTGAATACACCATTATGTCATCCATGTACACCACTACGAACTTATCTTTTTCTTCATCAAAGGAAATGTCCATTGCTCTCTGGAACATGGCTCCAGCATTCATCAATCCAAAAGGCATCTTAGCATACATGAAAGTGCCCCATGGAGTGGTGAAAGCAGTCTTTTCTTGATCTTCTGGACTGACTTTGATCTGATTATACCCTGAGAAACCATCCATTGTAGAAATTCTTTTCTGCCCCTACTACCTTCTGCAAGATGTGTTCCATTTTTGGCAGAGGGTAATTGTCCTTTAAGGAGGCTCTGTTCAAATTCCTAAAGTCTATACAGATTCTAATTTCTCCATTCTTTTTCCTCACAGGAACTAGGTTTGCCACCCATTGAGAGAATCTCAGAGTGACAATAATATTTGCGTCAAACAACCTCTTGATCTCCTTTTCTACCACCGGTACCAACTTAGGATTTATTCTCCTTAACTTCTGTTTGAAATGTTTTTCTCCAGGCCGAATTGGGATGGAATGCTGGATTATTGAGGTATCATACTCCTTTAACTCCTCATATCTCCAGGTGAAGGTGGTAGCATACTTTTTCATCAAATCGACATACTGCTTTTTCCTCCTAGTCTCCAATTTTTTAGACAACTTTACCATCCGAGGTTCCCCAACAAAACGCAAATTTTGATCTTCTACTGTATCCTTGGGAGGTTCGAATTTTGGATTCTTTACCACATCATTTTGGTCAAAGAGATTTTATAGAGGTATCAATCCTTTCGGAATATAGTTTCTTTTTAACTGGACAATGTCTTTTCCTCCCAGAGTGTTCTTCCAACCCCTATTTTCATTCTCTTCGCTTTCCGACTGCTCCTGGTCCATTAGACCTTCTACATTCCCATTTTATGTATCGATCTGAACATTAGCAAACTCATGAGACAGTTCTAAAAACCTTCTAATTTGTATGTCATATTTAAACACTTGCAAATACTTGGAATTGTTTGGGATGGATGGTCTATTTATCACTTTGACCTCATATTTTTCTTGGAAAAAAATGGGTTTTTTAAAACCTCCTGCAGTAGTGGCCAGGGAGTCAGCTACTTGATTGTCACATCTTGGAATTGCCCAGATCTTATGTTCATTGAAAAAGTTCCCAAACATGTCCCAAACTTCGTTTCTATAAGCTCTCATCCTGGGGTGCTTTGCCTGATAACTATCGTTCACCTGGTTCACCACCAGTTCTGAATCTCCAAATACGTGTACTCTCCTGGCTCCCAGGTCTTTAAGAGCTCTTAGTCCTAAAAGTAGAGCTTCATATTTAGCCACATTGTTTGTGCATTCAAAAGTCAATTTATGGTATAGGGACCTAGATTCTTGGTCTGGAGGTATGATCCAAACCCCAGCCCCAGCTCCATTTTTGCTTAGTGAACCATCAAAGTACATCTTCCACAATCCTTCTTTGTTTTTTCACCTCTCTGATGCCTCATGCCTTGCTGCAAATTCTTTGTCGTCCTCTACTTCATGAGAAAATGGGGGTCTAGGATCAGTATGTGGACCATCATTGAAGAGGATGGAGGAACCCATGTATGTATCCACAACGAATATAGGGTGATTTTCAGGCTTGTCGTCACTGCTGACCACATAAGCCATCATTTTTTCTTTGTATAACTTCCTATTGCTTCCGAAAAGTGGTATAGTAGCATAAGATAGGTCCATGCATGGTTCCTTTTAGCTTTTTTACCCAGGATCTAGATAACAACATCCCAAACTTAGCAGGTAAATCAGCTACCACTATGTCTATCATGACACTCTTCGCTGGAATCTGGGCGAGAGTTACCACCACATCTTTAATCAATCGTAAACACGGCACCTTTATGGAGTCAAAAGAATATAGGTCTTTATAGGGTCTAGTGACCTCTAACCCCAACAGGTCCACTACCGACTTTGGCATCAAGTTGTGTGAAGCTCCATAATCTATCAAGGCGTTGTGTAATAACTTATTATGGATATTCAGACTCAAATAGAAGGGAGGGACTTCTTCATCATCTGGTTCCTCCATTTTGGAACTGAAGATTATAGTGGGGGCATCATCCGTCAGTTCCAACATGTCTTGTGTATTTCCTACCTGCCCCTTTACTAGGCTATTTATCTCTTCCCTATATTCATTGACTCTCAACAGTTCATTCAGGGGAATAGAGATATTTTCCTTGGACAGTTCATCCTTCAGGCTGAATATTGATGTTGGCTTCCCTACTTCAGTGACTTCTGTTTGCGTACCTTCTTTAGAATGCTGCCCCTTATCCTCTGAGATTTTTTGTGTAGGATCCTCTGGTTGTTTTCCCTTCAGCTTATCTGTATTCTGTTGAGTCTTAGGGGGCCGACTCTGGGCATACTTACCTTCAGTTATTGGTATTTCTCTGTTTCTCATCCTCATCTCTCTCTGGATATCGTCCACAGCATTCATGTAACCCATTTGATATTGTTCAGAATCAAACTCTATGGATTTATCAGCATTTCCTTTGGTGAAAAAATAATGCTCCTTTTTAGTCAAATGAACTACGTGTTCTAGGGTGTCGAAGAGATGTATCTGGTCAGCAGCAGGGTTTTCAATTCCCTCTTCATCTATCAAATTCTCAGGAAAGGGGGATCTTATCTGGTGGTCTTCTTGGTTTCTTGGATTTCTTGGAGGGGGTGGCCTTCTAAAGTTAGGGTTCCTTATCTGATTTTTAGGCTATTCCCTAACAGGGGGCTTATTCTCCATGGCTAACCTATCCATCAATTTTTCCATAGTTCTCATCATGGTATAAAATTTAGCATCACTAGAAGAGTCTTGGTTTTCTTGCTTCTTCTTATCTGCTTCAGTTTTTCCCTTTATTTTCCTAGAAGCCATCATGTTGGCCTCAACCTCCATGGCATCCTTCAGCATAGCACGTAGTGAGGTGGATTTTCTTTCTCTTAATGTGCATGAGAAGTCTCCATCAAAGGCATCTACATAGTGGAGCTTTGCAGCGCCTATCGAGTGTTTTAGATCATCGGGAATAGAATTATAAGCTTTCATGAATCTGGCAGAAAACTCATGGACTGATTCAAACCCACCTTTCTTTAAGTCATTATGCTGGGATAAGACTATGGCAGGACTTCCCATGGTTTCCCATCTTTCTAGAAACAATACTTTAAAAGCTGTAAAATATGCTATGGAAGCATTGGGTAGCTGTCTGAACCATTTCTTAGGTTCTCCAAATAGGCTTTGAGCAAACAATCTCATTTTAGTGTCATCGTGGTCCACTTATTCCAAGTCTATAAAATCTTCAAATCTATCAACATGTTGTTTGGCTGACCAGTCTCCCTCTCCATTGTAAGAGACAATTCTTTAAGCGTAGTTTTGAGGGAGGTCATGAAAAGCAGCAGGCAGGACCAAAGGTGCAATTCTAGCATCCATAGGTCTAGGTGGATTTTGAGCTTGTGGGGAAGTATTCTGAGCAAGATCACTAGCTGGGATTGTGGTGTGGGCTTGGGGGGCCTGAGAATTGGGTTTACGGCCTTCAAATTTGGCAAGATTTTTAGAATCAAACCACACAGGATCTAAAAGGTAAGATTCAAAATTATTCAAAGCTTCTTCTCCTAGGCTTAGGTATGACTCATATTTTGTTCTTGACAAAGGTTTGCCAATATCAATCTCTAGCTCCAATTCTTGAAAAACAGATGCATCTTCTAAAAAAGGGACAATCTCTATGATAGGAGCGCTAGCCCGATCTTTCACAGTTCTACGTCTGAGTAAACTTTCTGGATTATCTACTCCTAGCAAGATTTCAGGGAAAGGATTACCTCTCATATGGATCTTTCATGAGGCCAGGATGCCTTTGGAATTTCTTCAGTAGTATGTGTTGGCGTACTAATCTGTCTCCAGTGGAGTCTTCCTGAATTGTCTGATCTCTGTAAGTGGAGTCGCCAGGGAAAAATTCTTCAACCTTCTTGAATAATGCGAAAACCTCTATTTGCCCACAGGGATCTCTCTTGATCTTTGAAATTCGGTTGTATATGTCGCTCTCCCAGGGATTGATAAAACAATCGTGTCCGTGGCAACGATGCCAATTTGTTAACACCGAAATTGACCCCCAAGACTGAAAGAGGGTAATTCTGGGTAACTACTAACCAATCTTTGGCCTGTGCTACTGACCCAACACAAACAGAGAGGGCTCTCTCTAAAATCTCATGAAAAGACTGGAATAATCAAGATTGTCACTAATGAAAAAGAAACACCAGCATTCACGACCAAGATATTCAATTACAACAATTATACAAAAGATCAATTTTTTGTTTGGAAATAAAATTATTCATGCATTGTTTGGTTGAAAACGTATGAAATTTAGTTTGGGCAATGGAGTCACCTTTAACAAACTATGAAACATCATTCACAAAGATTCTGCAAACGCATTCACAAGGGAAAGGTAGCAAGTAGCTAGTAGTCAAAGATATTTTCATTTTGTGGAACAGAAGAGAAAAGAAACAGTCCATCAATGTAAGGCATACCAAGATGAATCCTACATCAACTTTAGTAGAATATGTTGGTGAAATATTTGGAAAAAACTAAGCAGAGCATAATTTCTATGAATTCCACTTAATCATTACCTTGATCCAAACATGAAAGAAATAACACAAAATGGGGTTATGAAGAGAGAAAATACAATTTCACACGGGGAAGAGAGAAAATATAGACTACCAGACCAATTACACAGCAATCCCTACGCAGGCTTCGGCTCTGCAAACTTTATTAAAATAGCTCAATAAATGTCTTACAGAGTAATCCTCAAATTACCAAAAGCTTTCAACATAAGATTTTCAACCCTTGTGCCTTCAATTACAAACATATTTATAGATCTCTTTGAGCTCTAGGATCGACTCCTCTAAACAAAAAAATTTTGCAACAGAATGACACTTCATCAAAGTTTGTTTGTCAGAATTGCTTTATAACAGAAACATGTAGAGCTGGTCTAACTTTTTCTTACAATTGCCAATATCATCACAGAATGGAATTAATCTTATAGTAAAAACAAACATAGTAAATATAAAGTTCCAGTTGGCTATCCATTTAGCCGCTTCAAAGAATATTACAAATTATATCAAAAATTTAAAAATGTCTTATGTGTCTTTTGAACCTCTCAAACAAATACTTGACAACTTATAAAAAACTTAGACAGTTCCTGCAGCGGACGGAGAGTGCATCTCATATTCACATATGTAGCATGGCAGCCCAGCGTTCAGCTGAAGGGAGGTTGTAATCTGTCATTTCCTTCACCATTAGCCAGATTTCAATGTGGTCAGAGTAGGAGGCTGGCGGAAGCCTTTCGCCAATGGAAATTAATCTATTCATGATTTCAAAGTCATCTTGGATATTTTCCATTAACGTTTTACCTATGAGCAGCTGCTCCATGTGTTTGAACTTCGAATGACCCATTCTTATAGCCAAGATCCTCTTTTTGTAGGCGTTTTTAGAGAGTAGCTTTAAATCGTCATCCCAAAAAGACGGCAGTCCCATTTCATTTAACTTACCAAATGAACTTCTGAAGTCCACTACCTGCTTCCTCATGTCTTCTGCTTTGGCCTCCACGCTTTCCACTTGAGCATACTTCCTCAAAATTCTTCGAGCCACAGCGATTGTCACGATCCGGTTTCCAATGTTTAATCGGATCCTTTCTTCTTCTAACAAGTCATTTAAAAAGGCCACAGCACTTAATGTTGTTTCTTTGGGTTTTTGGGTCAAGGTTTCTCTCGCGGCTACACATCCCGCCAAAGCATCACTAATTGTTTTTTCCTTGACTCTTATGAACTCTAGGTAGGGCCAAAAAATCTCAGCCTCTTTATATATCTTATCCCACACCAAATGTCTACACCATTGCATAGCAGCCTGTCCTGCCACTTGGCGAGTGAGTTTTTTATTCTACTCAATTGACTCTTTCTGCTTTTCCTGGAGGCTGTTTGTCTCCTCCTCTTGCTTCTTGTTTTCCTCTTCTAGTTTCCACACTCTTTCTCTTAGCTCCATGATCTCATTTTCCTTCAAGCGGATGTGTGACATAGCATGTGCCAGATCATTGGTAATGTCTTCATCGCTACCTTGACTCACATTTGTAGGCTGCATGTCCAGACTGGACAAGTTACTTCTTAGGTCTTCAAGTTGCTTTTCTAGGCTAGTTTTCTCCCGTTTCCAATTGTCTTTTTCTCCAGCAAGCTTCAGTATTTCTGCTTTACAATCATCCAATTCTTTAGATAAAGCCTCCTTTTGTATTTCAAATCTAGTTTCCTCAGGGGCCTAGATTAGCTAGATGTTACAGACATTAGCCTTTTTCTACAGATTTGAAATTAGCTTTTTCTTTATCATCCAGCAGCTACTCCATGGCTTTTCCTCCCCCGTCAACTCCAACAAGTTCAATTTGTAACCTTTTCACAAGTTGCTGAAGGGCTCGATTTTCACTCTTTTCCTGTTTTAGCTGATTCGCTAATTTCTTTACAGCAACTTCCAAGTTATCACCTTTCAATGCCACGTTCACAAGATCGACATGGATAAGATCACCAATCTGCTGGTGGAAATGGATCTTGTCAGGTACTGGTATCATGTCCCATCTAAGCTTCATCTCTTTTACTTCGGCATCTATTGATATGGCCAGGTTTAAAGTGTTATCCTTCTCATCTCTACTAGCTACTAAGGAAGTCTTAGTTTTGGATAAAATGTTGGCTCTCGGCATTCGGTCAAACAGCTTCTGGGCCGAGGCTTGCCTAGTTTGTTTATATTGCTCGTACAGATCAGCTTTAGATCGGAATCTACTGCTCCCTTCACCTTCTTTGACATCCTGAAATTTGTATTCTTTTATTTGAGCATCAGGGGTCGGGGACCCCTCATTTTTGGCATTCTCATTATCCAACCAGACGGTCAACTCTTCCAGAGGTGTCCCATCAACCAATTCTTCTTCATCAAAGGAAATCAATGACTTGACCTGCGTATTTCGATCAAACACCTCAGCTGGTGTTATCATCCTAGGTCTTTTGTCTTCACCACCCATTTTAGTATCCATATCCTGAATTTCCTCCAGATCTCTCTTCCGGACCACTTCTCCAGTGTCCAGCACCTGTTTGGTATTTATTACAGCATCAGACATTGCAGGGTCCCTTTCCTGCAAGCTTGGTACTTCTTCTACCTCGGGCTCCTATTGTAGCAGGTTCCATCCCCTGAGTTCCCTTTCGGGCTCCTTGTGTTCAAAGGCACTCATGTTACACTCCTTCGTTCTTCGAGAAATAATGTGCAGGGGGTCGTATTCAACAGCTATGTCCTTTTTGAACCCGAGGAGTCTTATCATTTCCTCTATCTCCAGTAAATTTTTCTTGCACTCTCCACAATAAAAGGGTCGACCTTCCAAGGGTATTTTATATCAGTGCCCTTTTTGAACTGTAGGAATAGTGCCTCTTCTAAACTCAATTTTTTCCCGATAAATTCCAGGGAAAAGGTTCTCAATGTCAGAAAGGCAGGCAAGATGTAGGGTTCCTTCACAAAGCCATATAGCCTAATGACTGTAGCATCTTCCGAAAGGAACCAGTCTTCAACGGCTATTTCATCTTTTAACTGCATCATGGACTTCATCTCGGGCAGTACTCTCGGCAGTCCTTCTCCAAAAATGACTTTGTACACTGGGGGTAAAACATAATTGAAATACTAAAACACATTGTCCAACAAAGCATTTGTCTCAATCAAAGGGCGAAAATGTGTGCTTTCCGCATTACTATACATGATCATCTTCATGAGTTGTGTCTGGTATCTGAAAAACCTAGTATTTGAGAAATTTTCCAACTGTACATGCATTCTATTAGCCAAAAATTCATCAAACTTAAGAGGAGGGATGAGTCCTGTGTCAGACCTCGCTAAACAAATACTAATCCTAAAGAGTAGACTAAGCTGGACCTCTATTACCCATTGATTAGTATCTAAGCCTAAGAATTGAGCCAACAATGAGAAGACCAACTGGGAATCATCATAAAAAAGGTTGACGTCCATGGGGTATGGCTTTTCGGCAATTTTAGATTGGGGTTTTAGGCATGTGGCTAGGAAAGTTCGATGGCTTTCTGGGGCAATTTGGCGGAATAGGGAGACCATCGACTCTTCTGAAAATCTTTCCAACTCCTGGTAATACGGCTCGAGGATAAAAAATGAATTTCTTACAACTAACGCATCTAAAACACAGATCACTTTAGACCTAGGGGAATCCATAATTATCCTTGTGGATTCGGAGTAATTCACGGAGCACCATGTTACAAACTCGAGGAAAGAGGGTACCTAGTCTAAGCAAAAGTAAATAAAAGACAACCTAAAAACCCCGTGTATGTCCAAACCCTGCTCATGCAAAGCATCTAACTTTGTTTCAATTTTTGGGCTAGAGAGTCGAAGGCGTGGGTCGAATACATCTACATCCCTATCTTCCAGGGCCATCCTATCTTTATGGCTAGTAGAAGCCTATTCCTCTCCCATTTTATAAATTTAAAGATTCAACTTTCAAGAGAGAGGACGGTTACAAGGCCCTACTTGTCAGTTTAGAATCTTTGAGCAGGCTTCTGGAGATTCTGTCGCCTTAATCGTCGTCTGCCACATGCCAAGGGACCACCAGACTTCAACAATCTTCGAGAACAAATGTCAACCCTCGCGGTTGTTTCTTATATATATAATCGTGCCAACATAACCTTGTCCCTTCTTCACCTGCTGTCCTTTGATCTCTGCCGTTGGTTTTCTCACGTGCCTCTTTACTATCGTCAGATCGACTGCTTCTTTATCTCTCTTTACTATTTTCGGATATGGTTTAACTTTCCATCTCCGCCATTCCTTTCATTCATATTTCTCCATAAGACGGCCTCGCATGTAACCAAATGGTCCCTACCACGATCCTCGACTTCTGTGCGATGGGCTCTGAGGCTGACATCTGGCATGTGGGAAAATGTCATTGCATCCACCCATTTCTTATCCGGTGCACTACTTCTTTATGTGATCTGTTGCGAGAGTCGTTGATGTATATCCCTTTCGCATTCAGAACCTTGGATCTTTTCACCAGCTCCTGCCATCGCATGCGCCCACTCTTATACATCACCCTTTGGACTTTCTCCTTGCAACATCGTCTGCTATTGACACCTGGCTGGTGGAGAAGGCTCATCGCATCCACCCCTTTCTTATCTCCCTCGCAGCTTGGTTGTGCGGTATTCCACATAAGGCCGTGGATCTGATCCCCGCGCCAAATCTACGATGTAGATTGATGTGATGCTTAGCTTCCCATGACTTGACTGGCGGACTATAGGTTATAAAGTGTGTTTCTCATTTCTTTATACCTATACTTCAATATTTTCTCATCCTTTGCACATTTGTTTCTCCTTAGACCCCTTAGTCTTTCCCATTAGCATCTAGCACTGGAGCATGGAGGATATCTTGGTTTCACTACCAGGTACATTTTGACCCTCCATTCCTTCCATTCAACTGCATATAGTAGAAAAATATATGGGTGTTAACAGCTTGCTTCCGTTTCTAACAATCTTTCTTAAGGTGACCTATTTTATTACAATACCAGCACTTCAATTTACAATTTTTTCCATTCGAATTTGATCTTGATGTGCCCCTTGAATATTTTTATCTTTCATTGGTTCTTCCTCTGGCCACCATTACTTCTGATGTCGAGGTTTCAAGACTAGATTTCTTTTGAGTTTCCTCATAAATCAAGACTCCCACAGCATCGTCACAGGCAATAGACTCGGTAGAACTTAAACTAACAGAGGTTACAAAATGTACCCAAGACTCAGGCAAGGAGAACAATAGTAAAATTGCCTTGTCTTCAGATTGAATTTCATCCATGCTAACCAACTGACAAATAAGAGTATTGAATGTATTCAAATAATCTAAAATTTTTGTACCTTCTTTCATATGCAAGGTAAATAACTACCACTTCAGGATAATTTTGTTTGTCAAGGATTTAGTAATGTAGATGCCTTCCAATTTTGTCCAGAGACCTACTTTCAGACATGATGTCAAATAAAACATCGTCGACTAAGCATAGCCGAATAACACTGCGAGCTCTTTCATCCATCTCCTCCCAGTCTTCATCTAATATATCCGTGGGTTTTTTTATCTTCCCTTCTAATGCCTTTTCCATTCCTTATTGCAAGATCATATCCCACATCTTGACATTCCATAACTTGAAATTATTTCTCCCATTAAACTTCTCAATTTCAAATTTAACACTCTCTGTTTTGCCATTTTCTCAAGAAAATAGATCAAAGATTTAAAAAAAAACAAATTATTAAATAAAATATACCAAACCCTTTCCAAAATAGTGGATCAACTAACTTAATGGTTTAAATTCCCAATAAACAAATGGATAAATTTTTTCGAGAAAAAAAATGTTTTTAATAGTTTAAAAGACTTTCACCTTATAACTCCCACCTTAATCCACCTTATAATTGATATATATACCTTTTAAACCTTTAAAAAAAACAATCCACTATATGCTTTATAACTCAAAAACATTTTAAAAAAACTTATCTCAAAATTTATTAACCCATTAACATATACATGTCTTTATGCTTTTACCACGAACTACCATATTATCTTTAACCAACGAATGGTACCTTCATAAAACAAGGGAGGGATCATTTCAATTTTTTTGGGGACCCTCCAAGCATTGCACCCGCGAAAATTATGAATTTTAGCCCCCTTAGTACATATTTCTTCCTATCTCACTTTAAACCAGCAAAAATTTTCAGCAATCTTGTTCTCTATGGCCTCCTACCTTGTTCTGATACTACTTGTTGGATCAAGAAACCACAAAAAATAAAATACAGAAGAAGAATTTAAACGAGAAAGAAAATAATGGAAAACACATAAAATGTACACAAAGATTTGCATGGTAAAACCCTCGAGAGAGAGAAACATCCAAAGAGCAATGGTATCGGTTCTCTTATTATTCAGAACATGAAGATTACAATAGCCTTTTTCTCCTCTGTCTCTCATCTAAAAAATTTACCTTCAACAGGAATAGAAGAAGAAATAACATTTCTTACATAGTTACTCATTCACCGGATGATCTAGTTGTCACCCATTTCCAACATGCCCTGGGCGACTACATCACCCTTGCATATTTTATCATTATTTTTTTCTCCTTTGTCCTTTGTGGGGATTAGGTAAATTTAAATTGTGGAATTGACAAGGAAGATAATGCCATATATTTGTAGATTGGAGATGCGTTCATAAAGTTGGATTGTAATGGCAGATCCTTTTTCCATTTCACTTACCAAGAGGAGATTGGATTAATGGATTGTTGAGAAATTGTGAGGAACCTCCAACAATTAATTAATGAAAATGCACGATATATCAGAAATAACAGAACACATAATATATTTATTGATCACGGGCCACTTCGAGGGGGGAACCTTCTTTGATAAATCTCAATACAAATAACTTCTTGATGCCTTCATTGGCCTCAACACAAACTTATATACTAAATCTATGCGCCAATACTATGGATCAATACCATGGAACATATAATATTACGGGACAACTTACAAAGTATATGCGTCCAATACTATAGATCAATACCATGGAACATATAATACTATGGGCTAATACAAACTATGGATTAATACTATGGAACATATAATACTACGGGACAAATTAAAAAGCATATGCACCCAACAACAATATGCTAACAAAGTAAAGAGAAGGGTTGACATGGGTTCCTAACATCTCCCCCCCTTAGAAAAATATTTTTCCTAAAAGCTTTAGATGTGGAAATTGTTGCTGGATCTCAAGGAGTGATTCTCATGTAGCATCCTCTGGTTGCATTCCATGCCACTGAATTAATATCTATGTGATAGATCAAGAGGGAAGCTGATGAGTGCACCGATTGAGGACAGACTCCTGCTCTAAAAGGATGGATCCTTCATCATCCAGTTCTGGTAAAATAGTTTGTTTCTGTGTTGTTGCAAAGAACTTTATTCAGAAAAGAGACATGAAATGCTGGATGAATGCGGGAAGAAGGAGGAAGTTCCAATTTATAAGCAACGGACCCAATATTCTGAAGAGTCTTATATGGCCCATAGAACTTTGGAGCGCTCTTATGGCGCCCTTTGAGTTTTAGGGAATATTGCTTGTAAGGCTGTAGACAAAGAAAAACTATATCACCTTCTTGAAAAGTGTGCTCAAAACGGTGTTGATCGATTTGTTGCTTCATTGGATTTCTTGCCATGTGAAGATTGTCCTGAAAAATGGGAAGAATATGATCGCGGTTTTGAAGGACCGTTTCAACTTCCTGGACTGCTGGGGGTGTATGGAAGAAGAACTGGCAATGCCTAACCATAGACCACTTCATATGGATTCATTTTAGAGGTAATGTGGTAAGAGGTATTATACCACCATTCAACGAGAGGAAGCCACTTTTCCCACTGATGTTGTTTTCAGGAGGTGAAGCAACGAAGACAAGTTTCCAAACATTTATTGATCATTTCAGTCCGACCATCTGTTTGTGGGTGATACCCTGAACTCATCTTCAGTTTAGTGCCAGTGTGGTGAAATAGTTCTGTCCAAAAATGACTAGTGAAAGTTGCATCGCGATCCGACACAATGGAAGAAGGGATTCCATGAAGACAAAAGATCTGGTCCAGGAAAATTTGTGCGATTGATGAGGTTGTATAGGGATGGTTGATAGCACAAAAATGACTATATTTGGATAGGCGATCAACCACAACCAAAATCAATGTATTCCCTCCATATTTAGGGATCTCTTTAATGAAATCCATAGAAATATCTTTCCAAATCTGTGTAGGGATCGGTAAGGGTTCAAAAAATCCTGGAAGGAGTGTCGTTTCACCCTTATTGCACTGGCAGGTATCACATTCAATCGACATCTGTTGAATTGTCATTTTCATTCCCTGGAAAAAGAAGTTACATCGTGCCTGCTCATACGTTTTGAGGAACCCAGAGTGCCCTACTGATGGAGAAGCATGGAGTTCATAGTAGAAAGCATGTTGAATATCTGTGCTCTGGGGAAGCACCAGACGACCCTTGTATCTTAGGGAAGCACCATCCCAAGATTAATGCGGTACAAAACAAGGGTTGTTGGCCAAGCATTGGATGATTTGAGATAATGAAGATTCATGGACATAGCCCTGTTGAATAGATTGCAATCAATTTGGAATAGGAATAGAAATAGCTGAAAGAGAAACTTGGTCATTAAATGTGCGAGAAAGAGCATCTGCCACAAGATTTTCCATACCCTTCTTGTAAGTGACCTCATAGCCATAACCCATGAGTTTGCTAACCCATTTTTGTTGTGCTGGGGAGGATACCCATTGTTCCATAAAATATTTCAGACTCTGGTGATCAGTCTTGATGCATAAATGATTCCCTAATTGGCATGGTTGCCACTTATGTACTGCATGCAAAATAGCCATCATTTCCTTCTCATATGTAGAGGCATCTAAATTATTATCGGAAATGGATTTGCTGGTGAACGCAAAGGGATGTTCATCTTGTAGGAGAACAACACCAAGTCCATTTCCGCAAGCATCACTCTCAATAGTGAAGGGCTTGGAAGAATCGGGAATAGCTAGAATAGGTGTAGTACACATAGCTTGTTTCAATATTTCAAATGCACACTCAGTAGCATGTGTCCATGTAAAAGTATCATTTTTCAATAAAGCGGTTAATGCAGCTGCAATCTTCCCATAATCCTTGACAAAATTACGGTAGTATCCATTCAAGCCCAAAAAACCGCGAAGGCTCTTGAGTGTCTAAGAATGTGACCAATTTTTCATGGCGTCTATTTTGGAAGGACCCACATGAACCCCTTGTGCTGAAATAATGTACCCAAGATACTCTACTTCATCCTGTCCAAAAACACATTTAGACTATTTGACATGGAGATGATGATCAGAGAAAGTTGCATTACAAGATCCAAGTGCTAGAGATGCTCATCCCATGTTTTACTATAGATTAGGATATCATCAAAGAATACTAGAATGAATTTTCGCCTGGAATGTGGAAGGAGCATTAGCGAGGAAAAAGGGCATGACCAAAAACTCATAGTGGTCATCATGTGTGAAGAAAGATGTTTTGGGGATATCATCTTCATGAACCCGAATTTGATGGTACCCGGAACGAAAATCCAACTTGGAGAAAAATTGACCACCATGAAGCTCATCAAGAAGCTCTTCAACAATAGGAATTGGAACCGTATCCTTGATTGTGAGGTGATTAAGTGCTTGGAATTCAATGCAAAGGCCCCATGACCCATATTTTTTTCGGACAAGAAGAATTGGTGAAGACAAAGAACTAGTACTAGGGAGAAGAATACCTTGCTTCAGTAAGTCCCGAACGAGCATATCAATCTCTGTTTTTTGGTGAAATGAGTAGAGATAGGGCCTGATGTTCGGAGGAACGCTTCCAGGAAGGAGATGAATACGATGTTCCTCTGGTATTGAAGGTGGCAATCCCACTAGTTCAGCAAATACACTTGTATATCTATCCAGAATTTGTTGTAGAACCAAAGGAGTAGTGGAGACCGCTGATGGTTGCATCTGAATGGAATGGATCTGAGCGATAACACCATGTGAATTATTCTTAAGGATATTTTCCATGCGATGTGAACTGATGATGCTGAAATACCCTGGTTGTAATCTTGTCAATGTGTGTTTTTTTCCATTGATTGAAAATTGCATCCAAAGTTCAGCAAAATCCCATAATATGGGGCCAAGTGTGCATAGCCATTGAGTGCCCAAAACCACATCACATATTCGTAAGGCCAAGGAAAACATGTCGGAGCGTAGGTTATAATCTCCCATAAAGATACGCAAATTACGACAATGCCCCTTGCAAGGTAAGGTGCCCCCATTGGAAATCATGACTTCAAAGGTTGAGTAAGGATGGACAAAAAAATCAACCTGTTTCGCAATCCGAGGGTCAATGAAGTTATGAGTGCTACCAGAATCAATGAGTATTGTAAGAGGTATCTTCTTGAATTTACCCCTGACCCACATTGTTTGGGGCGCAGTGACTTCGGTTAAAGTATGGAGATATATCTATGGGTGGTCGTCTTGAGACAGAAGACAACAGGCGGTTTCTTAATGTCGACCTGCTCATCTTGTATTGGGACTTTCTTAACCAATTTTAGAGGAAGGCAGAGAATCCACATCCAAGAGATAGAGCCTTTGCTAAACACATCTATGTCCCCGACTGAAATATTGTTCTTCTCGGTATATCCATCCAGTCGGATCATTACCATTAAAGTGAAGAAAATCAAGCTTCGGCCCACGAAAATTGTTGGAAGAAAAAAACTCATTGTCTACATAATACTCATCCTATCTTTTATTGTTCATGGATTAATGCTCAAGATGGAGGCCAGGAATTTTTCATCCAAATCTTGGAGTTTGGTTTTGAGGGGTGCAAGTTCTTCCTCCATGGTTTTTGCTCTTGCATGGGTGACAACCATAATGAGGAGTTTTTTTTTGAATTGGTAAAAAAAAAAAAAATTGTTTTAGTAAAAGAAAATTTGGATTTGGGAAAAAATATGATGGGTAATTGGGGTTTGACTAGGTTTTGGACACTTTCGAATAGACACGGAAGCAGAAAATGAGGATTTCAGAAGCGAGCTGAAAGAATGTGAAAATTTTTCAAAGAGAGACAAAGAAGCCGAAATAGGAAATGAACACTGTAGAAAAATTTGAAGGTGATTGGGTAAAAATCAAAGAAGTTGTGGAAAACCCTCAAAATAGACAAATGTGGGATTTTTGGCTTCAGGAAGTGGAATTTGAGATAAGGTCCTCAATAATGAAATATACAGAATGGGATTACAGGGGTCTTAGTGAAGTTTCAAGCGAAACGGAGTTAAAGCAATTTTTTTTTTTTTTTTTTTTTTTCGGCATGGATCTGCAATGGCGCGAAAGTGATCGGCAATAGTTCTGGATAGATGTAATCTGCGATTTATCAGTTGGCAATAGATATGGACCCCAAGTATGCACGGATTCCTAAAGGTTTAGGGGATTCACTCGGCCACCAATGTTGTCTAACGGCTTGCATATTGGGGCAGTACCCCTCACTCCACAGCTCAGGTAGAATTGATAACTGCTTTGTTACAAAAGACAACTCTTGCTTTACCTAATGGGTGGGAACTAGTCAATCAGGTAGGGTTCGTTGCCCTTTAAGCTGGAAGGTCCTTTCAATAGGCCAGCTACTTCGAAGTTCATATGGTACTCCTCACAATGAGTTTTAGGGCTTATGCCCAAATACTTCCCACAATTAAGCAAATAGGCATTATGCCCGGATCCGAACCTGCAATTGATAGGAACAAATATAAATGCGAAAAAAAATTGGCATAAATTCCACCCAACGAGTCCAAGAAAGTGCTTTGATAGCAGATGTGAGGAACCTCAACAATTAATTAATTAAAATGCACTGTATATTAGAAATAACAGAATACATAATATATTTATTGATCGCGGACCACTTCGAGGGGGAATCCTCTTTTGAGCAAGCTCAATATAAATAACTTTTGGATGTCTTCATTGGCATCAACACAAACTTATATACAAAGTCTATGCGCCAATACTATGGATCAATACCATAGAACATATAATACTACGAGACGACTTACAAAGCATATGCGTCCACTATTATGGATCAATACCATGGAACATATAATACTATGTGCTAATACAAACTATAGATCAATAATATGGAACATATAATATTACGGGACGAATTACAAAGCATATGCATCCAACAACAATATACTAACAAAGTAAAGAGAAGGGTTGACACGGAATCCTAACAGAAATCCCGTTGAATATTAATCTTCAATCCTCCCATATGAGAAAACTGATATCTTATCTTTTTGCCATCAATATGAATATACGTTGATATTCCCAAGTCGACTTCGTCATATCTCAATTTTACAAGATCATCGCAATTATCGTGAGCCTGATCACTAGAGTAATGATCAGCGGCAGCCCATAGAATCGTTGGTTCTCTAACTTGTTAGCGGGAATTAAGTAGCCTCCATGAGTGATGGGAAATATTCTTGTCCATGCTCTTGTAATCTTCGACACTAATTTATTAGCTCCTAAAGTACAATCTTCATTTGAACAAGAAAGACTAACGCTACATAATCTCATTTTAAATTTCATTTTCATTAAAACCTTGGAAGCAGTGATAGGCCCAACTTCATCTTCACGAGGTAATTGTGCCACTATAATATTCCATGATTCTAATCATTTATATGGTGATTCTACATTGTTAAAAGCATGGCTTTGGTTTTGCAGTCTTGGAGATGCAATGGATTTGGTTTTCCCGATAACTAACGACGATGGAGTGTTTATTAATATAAATCATATTATTTTCAAAATCTTCCCACATAAATCAATTTAATTATTTTTATATCCATGGGCTTTTGGTTTTTGTGGAAATATTTATCCTAGTACCACAAAGTTAGTTACTAGGTCACTATTTTGAACCGAAAAATAATAGGATTAATGCATTTTATTCTGGCTCTTTGCTTTGAAGTGCTACAACTTAGATTCTTACTATCACTATGTTGAACCCGTAAATAATATATCATTAATGCATTTCATATAAGCTCTTTGCTTTAAAGTGCTAGAGATTCTAATTGATTCGCGAGGGCTTTGTCTTGAGATTTTCAAGGCTTCAATGAATAATAGTTTCAAATGCAGTTATTTCCATTTTATAATGAAAATGAACTCAAGGGTTCAATGAATAATAGTTTCCAATGTAGTTATTTCCATTTTATAATGAAAATGAATAATATAAAGGCATCGATATAATAATTTGACTTAAGCAAAAGCAATTTTTATACTTAAGCAGTGAATTACAATAATAATGTTGAGTTTTGATAAATAAGATTTCAAATGTACTTATTGCTAGGTTTTAATTACAAAGATAGGTGTTTATATTTATATTAATAGGTGTTTATGAATTAACACCTATGCTTTTTTTAGATTGCATAAGAATGAAACAAGTATATTGAATTGATTTTGGTTTAAAATAGACTACTATAAAATATATATATATATATATATAATAACTTATATTTAGAGAACAAATAACTTGTTTGTGGTACTTATAACCTATCAGAGTTCACTAACTTAAATTGCTATACTAATTAAATATCTTTTAATTAACTTTTACAAACAAAAAAAATAATAATCTATAATATTTTTTAATTATTTTTTTCAAAATATACTTCTAAAAAGTAAGATTCAGAAATTGAAACAGTAATTAGCCAATTCAAACTGTAACAATTTTCATTTTTGTTTGTCATGCCAATTCATGGTCAACAATTAGTATCATGTCCACACCATCTCTATCACCGATAATCCTTAATTATACAAAATTAATGACGGAAACTTATTACCTAATACCTTGTCAAATTTTATTTCATTCAAACAAAACAACAAAACATATGGACTTTAACCATTGAGAATCTTCAATTGAAAGTTAAATGTGAATAGACTACGACTCTGTGGATCTTGATCATTTATTTCATTCTGATTTCACCATCCATTTGAAGTTTTAAAATATATGAAAATCGAGCCCATGCAATTATTATATCTCCTATATTTAAGTTCTTCAATTTCATTATTTTAATAAATTTTTCTAACGGTTTTTTTTCTTCCTTGCAATATTTTGTATACTATACCGGTTATTTCGTTTCCAAATTATAAAGTTTTTGCCTAGTTTTTTCCTTTGAGAATGGATAAACGTTGGATTAGTACTTTCCAAAAATCTTATCAACTATAACTTAATAAAGTTGGTAAAGTTAATAATGATGGAAATGGTTTATATGTGATAAATTATGACTTAATTTATGAGAAAGCATATGCTCAACACGCTTTTCAAATTAGGAGTATGGAATAGTGTCATATCTCTTTATAAATAATAATACTAATGCTTTAATAAATTGGCGAAATTTAGTGTTTTAGGTTCTTTTAAAGTTTAAAAAAATGGGAAATATTGAGATTAAGAGGATACTTGTTAATATCATTGCATATAGATTTGGAGGTTGTCTATAACACTTTTTAAAGTTTAAAAAAATGGTACGTAGAAATATTGAGATTCGGGGTTGTCTATAACACTTTTTAAAGTTTAAAAAATGGTACATAGAAAGATTGAGATTAAGAGGGTACCTGTTAATATCATTGCATATAGATTTGGGGTTGTCTATAACACTTTGCACTAATTTAGTAGGAATTCAGCAATTCAAAGAAGGGAGAGTTTAGGCTGATTTATTTTGAGTATCTGAATTGATTTAAAATGGGAAAAACTATAGAAAAAAGTGTAAATTGTTGTGATTTAAGACACTGTAAATTTCTGCTCGTCTTTTTAAACTGAGCCACATAATATTGCTCCAATTACGTAAAAAAATACAATGAAAAATATATGAAGCTGGAACCATTGCAGTATAGATACTTCGAGATCACGGAATCTAACACGCCATCTCATGTGAATGTCACATGAGATGAAGTCCTTCAACCCATGAAAACTACTGAGCATGAAGTCAATTAATATCTAAAACATCTAAAAATACGTTTTTCACAAAGTATTGCCAGTTCTGAGTAAAACGTGAGACGTTTGAAAGCCACTTCGTAGACTCGATGTATCCAACGATCTACAAAGAATTTTGATAATGATCAATCGCTTATTCTCAATTCTCCAAGCTTTTCATGAGATCTTCTGAAATCCAAGTCAAATGGTTTCATTTTTGGATTGTACTCCTTTTCTCATCATTGTCATGTCTTTAACGAAGGTATTTAAGTTCAAAAAAGAAGATCCGCCGGGGAGGACTGCGTTGGTTGCGGATTCCTTGACCCTGAAAACGTTGTCTCTCATTTTCTTTCCTTCCGGTGTTCTCATCATTTTTCTCACAACATCCACAACCTCTTCTTTCATGACAACCTTGTTGTCATCCAGAGCCACATCTTCAAAATCCAAGCCGATGTTCCACACCTCCTTGGCGAATCTGCAGTGGAGAAACTGATCGGCAAAATATGGGAATCCCACTACGGGAACTCCCATGCTCATGCTCTCCAAGGTAGAATTCCATCCGCTGTGTGTGAGGAACAATCCCACTGAGGCATGGGCAAGGACTTTCGACTGTGGCGCCCAGCTCACAAACAATGCGCGATCCTTTGTTCGTTCTTTAAAGCCGTCAGGTAAAACAGCAGCCCGGCCTTCTGCGATATCCAACCGGAGAACCCACAAGAATGGTTGTCCAGTACCCTCTAGCCCTAGTGCCAGCTGTTCCAGCTGCTGTTCAGATTTAACAGCGATGCTACCAAATGAAACATATATAACTGATGACGGCTGTTGCATATCCAGCCATTTCAAGCAGCTCTTCTCCTCCTCCCATAGACTATAGCCCGAAGCCCTTCCATCTAAGAAATTGGGAAGAAAAAGCGGTCCTATGGCCAGAGCAGGACAACCATTCAAAGAGAGAGCTGTTATTGCATCCCTCCCTTCGAGCTCCTCAAACGTGTTGACTAGTACGTAGTCCCCTTTACTTTGCATCTTTGATTCATAGAGAAAGGCATTGCAAACAGTGTCGGATGGATCCTGAGCGCGATAAAAGGATGACAGATCTGTTGGCTTCAATGGTGGTATGTTGCCGGGAAGACAACTGATGAGTTTTTCTGGATTTTTTGCTTCTCTTACTAAAGAAGTTACAAACAGGAGTATAGTTACTATCTTTTCATAGTTATAAAGCGAAAATAATTGAATGAAAGAATTCAGGATATATAGGAACGGTGTTAAAATGAAACATCTTAAATCTATTTTAACTTTAAACTTTTAAATTACGGTTTACAGATCTCCATAAAATTCAATATTCGATATAGATAGGAAATGGAAAGACATACCATTTACTGGAATATATCCCTCCGAATGGAGGAAGTTGGCGTAGCATTGAGAAATGGAGGCAGCAGCACATAGAGGCCAGAAGATAACCCTCGGCACTTTCATATTTCTTGCCACTTCCTCCGTGCAAGACATGAAGGCGTCTGTGACGATGAACGTGATGGGTGGAAATGATGGTGATTGCTCGTCAGCGGTTCGAAGGAGGTCCTCCAACACGGGTCCTAACTTTTGCAGCGCAAGGAAAAACTCGCCCGTGTTGGAGGTACGACCATGGTCGGGCGGTAAGCCATCCGGAATAGACAGAAATCGAATTCTCCGTCCTGGCTGCTCCAACTCCGGATCGTCTATGGAAACACGAGATTTGGCGTCTTTTGAAGCTTCCACCATGCGTTTGTGGATCCAGTCAGTATTGACGAAAGTAACAAAAACATCCCTTATAGCCAACAAATGAGCCAAATTCATGAGAGCATTAACATGACCCTGTGCAGGAACTGGCACAATCACTGCGTGCGAAGCATGCTCCCCCTTTCGATTGGAGATATCCATATTAATCAGCAATTATACCTTGGGGTGCAATAAAAGAATGCTCTTATTGCAAGAGCTTAACTTGTGGTTAGTTCTTCATGCATAGTTGTAGTTACTTAGTGTATGCCATGGATGGACTTCTAATTATGCATTGCAAGAGCGTAACTTGTAGTTTGGTTCTCCATGCATAGTTGTAGTCACCTATTGTATACCATGGATGCACTTCCCATTATGCATGCATCACCTACACATCACAATTTCAAGCTTTTCTCTTCTTTTTCCCCTTCCATAAAATTACGGTATGAATTATTTTCCTACAAATTAAAGGAAAAGAGTAAGAAATAAGACATACCATGTGGCATTTTAAATTAATAACATACAAAAAAATAAATAAAGTGACTAAAATTTATAAAATTTCAAATTAGTGATATTATCATTATGACCACCCGATGAACGAATACAACTACCAAGTCTATAAAGAGGTCTATTGAATGTTTTAAATAATATAATCATAGTCTCCATGGTCCGCTTTCTCAATGATCATATGTGTGTCAAATATGATATACCCAAGGAAAACTAAAATATCGAAGTAGGGTTATGAACCGCTTTTTGAATTCTATTCTGTATTTTGGCATTAATATGTTAAATAAAGGATTTTTTTAACTATAAGCAAAATATTTTTTAAACAAATCAAATGCACAAATCCATTTTCTATAATGTGTACATTAATGTTTATAATGTTTAGTTGAATTTAACTTCAACATGTACCGGTAAGCTATTTTTCATTGCAAATATAATTGTATAGAATTTTTAAAGTTGTATAAAAAGGTCAAAAGCTTCAGAACATTTTCGGCCTCGATATTATTATTATTATTATTATTTGATATTTGGAGTTACAAATATCATTATTATTATTATTTGATATTTGGAGTTACAAATATTAAATGGTAAACCATATTATGTATGTAACTCCCAAACTATCTTGTGCATGTATATAAATTCTCAACAATTTTCGGCATAAATATATATGCAACACAACAATACATTTTGTGTAAATAGATTTAATACAATCTTGCACATTCTCAAATAAAAACTATATCAGAGCTTGTTATCCCTCTGGTCAATGAAATAGAAAACAAACCAATCAATCTAGTTAACAAGCATCCAATCGTCAAGAAAATCGATACATAGGTAGGAGGTTTATGCCCATGCCTTCCCTACTTAGCTGTGTTTCTTCCTTGCAGGTTTATATGATTGTGCTCTCATACCCTCTTCAACTTAAATTTAAGGGCAACTTGTCCTTGATTCAAGTTCACTACATACACTTGTCAATGCCTAGGAATTTATAGGTATCTCTAAAAATGGTTGGGTGGTGTTTCATTTTTTGAGCCATGGGGTTCGATTCCTATGTGGGTCAAATATTCCATGGAACTCTTAGGGGAATGCAATAATGCTAATGACTAGCTGACGTTTTTATATTTTATATTAGCTAATAGTCCAATAAACAAAAAGAAAATAATAATTTTATCAATAAAATCACAACCTATTCTATATAAAATAATAGCTGAAAAATATGGTGGATTATAGTATCCTTCAGTGTTTGGAAGATTACCCTGCAAAGCCATACAACGGATCACAAATGGCCATGATTATAAAATATTACAGTGCAAATTCATACATGAGATCACATATGGCCATGATTTTTTATAAGAATATAGCATATATATCTAGAGACATCTCACAAAGAGATCAGGTTTAGTGTTTGAGGAAGGACGAAATTACAGGGATCCAATACATCTCATTATGAAAGACCTACATTTTGTTATTTGTATGAGAAGAACCAAACTTAAAACCTTCATATTTTTTAGTTTGTTCTTTGTCGACTGATCATTTGTGATCTCACATAGTGGTTACGGATCACACAACAAATGCCATAGTCTAAAAGTGCGACAATTTTCAGTAGGTAAAATTGAGCATGGGGCACATGGAAAAGTTAGCAACATTATGAGCGTTTGTGTAAAGAGAACTGAATTGAAAATGAGTGAAAAGTCAGTGCATTGAAAGCTGTATATAAAATCATGGAAAAAAACATAAATGAATAAATGTTAAAAAAATACTAGAAGAATTACGATTTTGAAGTACAATTTCTAGAAATAATTACAAGCAAAAATAGAGCAAATTGTACCAATGTACTCCTTGTCTAAGCATATTATGATATCTAACCAAGTTTAAGATGCCAAGAAATGGGATGTACTCCTTGTCTAAGCATATTATGATATCTAACCAAGTTTAAGATGCCAAGAAATGGGAGCTCTGGTATGTATGAGCCTACACAAATTATATTGATTTTACAAACCCAAATTCAGACTCTAGAAACCAAGAAATATGTTTCTGTAGTGGCATATGATCTGTTATTTCATCTATTTCTTTCAATTTCATGCAGTCATTGAGATTAATATTGGCTAAGTTACCTCTCTATTATATTCTTGAGCTTCTTGAGAAATTATTCATTATCCTTCTGTTGGTCCCTGATCAACTTCTCAAACAGCAGGTGCCTCTCTAGAGGCTCGAGGTGACCCACATACACAACATGCTTGTTTATCACCTTTCCAGCTTTGTCATATTCCTTTAGTATTTATGATTTATTTCTCTCAAAGAAGCTTTTCTATGGCTGCCCATGCCTCTTCATCATATTCTGTCTTCCACTCGAAGTTGAGATGATGAATGACCAAATATGCCACTAATATTCCTTCTACTACTTCCAAAGTTCAGGTTATTATCTGTCATCATCCCCATGCTCCTCCCCACTTCAACTATTTCTTCTCTAAGGTACTCAGACTCTATTTCATCATTTTCAGACACATTTCATCCATTATTATGGATTTGGTAGCACTCTATATATCTTTGATGTATGTATATCTCCACAATGAGTATACACACTTTCTACAAGCTTCCACTTTCTACAAGCTTCGTACATACCTACAATTTTCACGTGAGAACACCCATTCCACTGTGAAAATCCATGCCAAGAAAAACAGGAAAAATTCCATTGTGAAAACCCATGCCACCCAAGTTGGAATCTCGCGCTCCCCGACCTGCAATCCTAGACTATAATGGGGCTCTGAATCCATACAGATGGTCAAAATCGTGATTTCAGCAATGTATTATGTTATTTCAATGGTTTTCAATTTACTGGATTCTAAGCCACTCACTGGAAATTAAAAAATATGAGTGCCCCTTATGCTCTTTGGCTCTCCTACTTAACTTAACCTGAAATGTTTTTAAGTCCATTGATCTGCAAGTGAATGCTAATTTGTTCTAAAAAAAATTTAAGTCCATTGATCTGCAAGTGAATGCTAATTTGTTCTTGCAAGTGAAGCAAGGAGATAAATTTTTTTTAAATTATAATTCAGTTAAACATTTTATAAATTATATTAAGAAAAATTTCAATTGATGTAACATGTAAACATCAATTTCAATAACTAAAATATGGTAACATGCAAAAGCATACATTCTCAATCCCAATACCAATAAACACAAATCTAAATGGTATTTTTTCTGGACAAAAAAAAGTCAATTTGTGTAATGTAATCGATGCAAATGGAAATGGATGTACGTATATATTCTTTTTTCTTTTTCAAATGGATGAGTTGACGGGATTGAAGGGTATCACAGTCGAAATCATCATAGGGATCATGTGGGTCATCTCCCAGCGGAAGTCGAGGGTATAAATTATTGCTAAATCATTTCTCCACGTCAGATCCGTGAAAAATTGGATTCTCTCCACAGAGAAATTCACCCTCGAAAAGAGATTCCACCCGGAAATCTAGAGGGAGTGTTCTGGTGTACAACTTAGAGTCTATGTGGTTACCATCACGATATCTTTTGATAAACTTTTGGTTTATAAATACAAAATGTTATAACCGGGTGTATCTACCACCTTGATGTCTTAACAAGAATTTAAACCACTGGTGATTTTGATCAACTATCTCCATATCAGCTTGGAGATGCAAGATGAAGTTTGCTCGTCTATTTACCCAATCAACCCGGGGGCAAAACTTATCTAACAATATCTCAGTCCAACTAGACCAAGACTTATTTCTTAAGTTACCTAGATCACCGCAGATAACAATGGATCATTCTTCTCGACAAAATTGGAGGATGAGATTATAGCTGGTCCAAGTTAAGCTACCTTCCCTAATGTCTACATACCAAACTGGCTGGCCATCTTCTTCATTACAATCGATCCATAACTCTTTACAATTCTTCAGCTTCTCCTGGGCATTGCTGAAATGTCTAAAAGCAGACCTTTCCCATTTTTCTAAGATTTGGATCTTCAAAGGACTGGACTGTATTTGCTTAATCAAAGTAATATCCAGATATCTTTCTGCTTCATGTCTAGATGCATAGTCTAGAAACTGCCTTCTATGTTCTTCCGGTAGGGAATCATCCCATGGCTTGAGGAACAAAGCATTCCTCGGTTGATACAGAGGCTGAACTGGAGTTTTGCCTTTATCAGATCTGGAAGAACTTGCGGCAAACATTTTGAGTGCATAAGGTGAAGCTATAGGCTGCGATGTCTCACAAGTTAACATATCAGCAAGACAATTTAAATAACCTGGTTTATATACAATCTCATAATCAAAATTACTAAGCCAAATAAACCATTTCAAAATACGACTACTATTCTCTGCCATTAAATTTTCATTATTAAAAATACCAAGCATGATTTTTAAATTTGTTCTAATGATAAAATTGACTGGTTTCAAAAATAGAATGAAATGATGTACTGTCTTTTTAACAACAAGGATCTCCTTGTGGTTGGATGGGTAGTTTAATTCAGCAGCTTTAAATGAACTGGAGCCATAACCACAGATATTTTTTTTTCCATCGATTGCTTCTAACAAGACACCACCCCATGTGGAAGAAGAAGCATCTATTTCAATCATCAATTGACCGGATCCTTGAGGCAGGAATAAAGCAGGGAGATTCTGCACTTTGGCTTTTATTGTTTGGGCTGCCAAAGTCATTTGCTCAGACCATTTCGGAGGGTTCTTCTTAAGCCTTTTGTTGAAGCACATGGATATCACTGACTTGACCTCTATAAAATGGCCAAATGTAATTTAGACTTCCTAAGAACCATTGAAGCTGGACATTTTCTAAGATTTGGTCAGGAAACTAGCTAAAATAGCTAAGAACATGATTTTGGAGAATCACATGTCCTTTCTTGATTCGGAAACCTAGAAAATCCATTTATGTTTTCCCTATTTCCATTTTTGGCTAAGAGAGTACCAAGCCATGTTTATAGACCATATCATAGAACTTTTGCAAGTGCTTGAGGTGATCTTGCAGGTTCTTGGAACAGATAAGAATGTCATCAATAAAAACTAACAACCATAGAATATCTCTGAATATATCTTCCATTCTTTTCTGGAATTCTGATCGTGCGTTATTGATACCAAATGGAAGAACTTTCCATTGATATTGTCCATGAGGGACAACCAATGCAGTCTTGAAGCAATCCTTTGCTTCAATCCCTATCTAGTAGAAACCAGACTTAAGATCAAACATACTAAACAGAGTACAACCAGCAATTCTCTGTAATAAGCTTGCTTTGTCAGGTAGGGGATATCTCACTTTCTGCAGAACAACATTAAGAGGTTTATAATTCACAACCAACCTTGGTTTACCTCGTTTTTGCTCTGAGTGCTTATTTACTATGAAAGCACAACATGCCCATGGACTTTTAGAATCTATCAGGCCTTTTTCCAGCAGCTCCTTTACTTCTTTTTCACATAATTCTCTTTCAGATGGAGACATAAGTCTTGCAGAGGCCTTCATTGGTTTTATCTTCTGAAGAGGGTCGAAAGGCAAACTGAAAAAATACTTTTCTCTCTTCCAGAAAGCATTGGGGCTTTCTAAGCAACAGTCTTTGACTAATTTCTCTGAAATGGCTGCAAGAGACTTATCTTTATGCATTTCTGCATAAGCAATACATCTTTCCATCTTGTTTTGGATCTGCTACCTTAGGTTGGGAAACTAGTTTAGACTCAATAGGCTTACACCTATATATAGGTTCGAAAGATAAAGGACAAATAACAAGCTGAGAAGCTATAGTACAGGAAAATAACATTTTTGCAGTATCTATTGAAAAAGGACTGACTCTTTGAAGGAATTCAGAACCAATTATACAATCTTCCTTAATACTGTCTAATCTGTACATAGACAAAGTATTAGGTTTATTTGAAATATTTACAGGAAAATATTCTACTTTACCAACAAGTGAAACAGGAGTACCTTCTATTGCAGAACCATGGTATTTACTCTTTTCCCAATAGAAAGGAGGAATATCTAATCCTTTTGCAAGGTTCAACTGACAACCTGAGTCAACCATACAATCTAAAGTATAGGGCTGATATTCAGGACGAAAAAATAGCAATTTTATATACAGCTTTGGTCCTTGGAAACCACCAAGCAGAGAGGGAACTTGGGAAGCAGGAGAGGAAGGAAAGTGAGGGGGAGAAGAGGAAGGAGACTCTTCTTTCTTTTCAGGATTTGCCATTGCTTGTTCTAGATGCTTGCTCAAGACTTCATCTGAGGACTGATCTTTCTCAAGGACTAGTATCTTAACCATATCCTTAAGTTCTTCAATTTCTTTAACAAGCTTCTTTAACTGTTGTTTCTTTTCTTTGATCTCTAGTCTCAATAATTTCTCTCTATCTCTTCTGTGATTTTGTCTATCTTCATGATGATCAGGGTAATTCCTATACAACTCAACAGGGTTGTATTGCTGAGACAAGGATGGGACTTCTATTTTTTCTTTACCCTTTGCTGACATAAGCTTTTCAAGCTGACTCAAGAGTTTTCTTTTTTCATCTTTGAGATCTTGACGCTTGATATACTGATAGATAAGAACAAAGACAAGTTGTAGATCTATATCAGCCAACTGTTTTTCCAATGAATGTTGTTGACTGAAGGAAAACATATTCAGAGACAAATCAAATGGAGGCATCTCACACCCCCCTAAATTTGCATCCTTACTGCTGTCAGAGCTGGAATGTGACTCAAAGGAGGGAGCAAATTGAGCTAAAGCAACATCTGATTCATATTCGGACTCAGAATCATCACAATCTTCATCAGGAAAATAAATGATTTCTCTAGAAGGAGGAGGAGTATCAGTAGAGAACTCAAATAGATCCCACGAGTGTGGATCTAGATTCATACACAAGGCTGCAAGCCTTGGCCTTGACTTTCTTTTTGGACATTTCCTAGCCCAATGGCCTGGTTTTCCACAGATAAAACAAACATCTTTCTTTCCTTTCTCACTTCGTCGTTTGACAAATATTTTTGGATGAGATTTGTAATGAGAACAGTATTTCATTTCATAGTGTCTTCCACTATGCCTTTTCTTATGCTTGTAGGTTTTATCTCGATGATATCTAGGACTGCTAGAGTAGAATCATTTTTTCTTTTTGCACTTGCAGGATTCTTTTCCAAAATGTCCACGGTTGTGGGCACCACATCCCCAATTTGGCATTCTGGCAACATCTTTACAGAATGAAGCAGAATACATCTTTTGGTGCCTTCTTAAGTCTTTACTGACTCGGTGTTCTAAGCAGTGTTCTTTCCAAATCTTTAGAATGTAAGCATGCAGTTGAGCTAAAGACATACCACAGAGTTCAATATGCTTATATTTTAAGAACTGTTCAACTGCATCTAGGACATGACCAGGGAAACTCCTAAGGTAGTGCTTCAGATACGCTTGTTCTCCAGACTTACCAGAGGAGACTATCAAGTTTTGCATATAGAAAAAGTATTCTTTACTCTTGCTTAGATCACAAAGTCTAGTAGACATAAAGAGTGAAGATAAATGGTCATAATCCTCATGTTCTTCAAGACCATAAAATTCTCTACCTAAGGCCTTCAAAATGTGTTCAGCTGCATCATCTGCAGCAAGCATTTCAGTTCGAGCTTCATGTGGAAGCCATCTCCACCATTCATAAGCAAGACCAGAAAGTCCTGCTACCAATTGAGTACCTAAGCTCTGGCCTGTAAGGTTATTGTCCTGGTGTTTTTTATATAGAATCCACTGTCCTAACATTTGAAGTGCAGTTTTGATTTCTGCTCTTGATTGACACTGAATGTTAAGAACAGGATGTTCTGGCATTTGAGAGATCAGATTATTCAAAGAATTTATTCCAAAATTAAATCTATGAGATGGAGCGGTAGATGCATTGGCATCTGGCTTGTGAATATCAAAGGGAGGAGGAGGTCCAGGGATATGTCCAGTGGTGTTACCACGGCTTGAGGAGGAACCATCTTGGGTATGGAACCCTATTTCTAAAGCTACAAGATATTTGGGATCTAAAGTAGGCTTAAACTTTTTGAATTCTAAGATCCAATCTTCAATTTCAGCTATCTCAATATTACTTTCTCCAAAATCAAACACTGGACACTTATATTCTTCAGTCATATTGAACTAACTGAAAGAAAGGCTTTTCCCATGAGAATGTTTTCTTTGATGTCCTTTGGTAGCTAATGCAAAAACATGATCACTTACAACATGTGATTTTTCTTCTAATTTTTTTGTTTTTGTCAAAAGCTCTTCTAATACCGCCATTCTCTTATGGATTTAGCAGAGGCTTGTTCTACTGCCATTCTTAATTCCGTGGAATCGTGTAAGAGATGATTCATCAGTTCTAGCTTTGTAGCTAAAGCATTTATTTGTCGTTTCTGCTCTATCACACTGGTTTTTAGAAAGAGAATATCTCTTGCCATATCATCAAGATTTCTAGTAGTATGAGTTTGTTGCAGGTTACCCCAATTTTCCAGTTTTACTTCGTCTGAGACAGATTGGTCTGGGGTAGAGGATTTAAGAGGCAGAAACTCTTTTTTAGCTTGGCCATCTGCAGAGAATTGTCTGAAAGGTAGGTCTGGGAGATTTCTTCTTGGGACAAAAGACCTATTGCTTCCTACAACAATTTCCATATCATTACCTTGCCTAGGAAGCGAAAACATTCCTAAAGTAGGTAAATCTTTATTTTTCTGGTGTTGAATTCTCTGGAGTATTTTTCTGCATGCAGGGCAATCTGCATGTTGGCCACGGTGCTCATTATCGAACAACCATGTGTAAGAAGGTTGTGCAGAGGAGGAAGTAGAATTTACAGAATTTGCTTCAGCTTGACGCTTAGCATTATTGCAAGAGGAGGTAGAAACGGATCTAATTAGCGGAGGTTGGATTCTGCGAGTAGGGGCTTCATCAGGGACACGGAATGAACTGGTTGCAGTATAAAAGGTGAGAGGCTCGGCAGAGAAAGAACTTGCTAGTCTTTCATTATTTCTAAGTTCATTGTATTTCACTTCCCATTGCCCGGGATAGTTAATACTGGTCCAATTGAATGTAACTAGGGTAGACTGTCTTGACTTATCTTTTTCCACCACGCTGTGCAGGTGCGAACTATGGTGAACATGAGAATAGAGCAGGGGAAGACTATCATTCCCGAAACGGTAGACAACAACACCCTTAAGCTATATGATTTTAGAACCTTGTTCCATGTGAAAACCTTTAGGCAAAATATAGGCCTTGAGCAGATCATATATATATGGGTCCTCCAAACTAACAGAATACTTCGGGTAGATGGTACCAAAGGCTGGACCATCATGCAGAGGAGCGGTAAAACCGCCAATGATAGCATCAACAAAGTTTTTATGACGCGTACTATAACGACACACAAAGAAGAAACGGTTTTGTTTGTGAAAATGCCTTTCATATAACATATAGTAATTATTTTTATGTTTTTCCTAAAATTTATTGTCCCTGCTATGTATTAGGTTCCCTTTCATGAATGGATTTTCATAACCATTTAAAAAATGCAGACTTTAGAAATTTGGTTCTTGGTATCTCTTTGTTTCGTGGTTAATTCATAAATTTCCTTCATTCACTGTAACTTCTTGCCTTACTCAAATGACTGTAATGTGTGATCTTGGTCCTTGACTGTAATGATTGTTTCCTTACTCAAATCACTGCAATGTGTGATCTTGGTCCTTGACTGTAATGATTGTATTGACTGTATGCTATTGATCCACACCATCTTCCTGGCATGTAAGTTCTTTTGTTTTGAATTCAATTGGGAATGACTCAATTGCATTTGTAAGAGATTTGGAAAAAGAGGTAACAATTTCAAATTCAATCTAAATACAAGTTAAATAGCTGAAAGGTTTCAAAAAAATTTGTGTTCTATTATATTTTTGGCATCTTTGTTCTCAACTTATTTTCCTCAATTTTCTTTTCCAACCTTCCCTTAATTATTTTTTCCAACCCCATACAAATGACTCTGTGATGTAATCTACCTATGTTTGAAGTTTACATGATTACAATGAAATTATAAGCATCAAACAAGAGATATCAATTCAAATTCAAGCTAAATACAAGCCAGCCAAGCATGAACTGAAAGGTTTCAAAAAATTCTGTGTTTTATTATGGTTTTGGCATCTTTGTTTAATTCTCTTTTCCCAGCCCTATAATATGACATTCTGATGTAATCTTCCCTCTATTTAAAGTTTACATGACTGCATTAATAAAACTGATATAGAAACTACCTTTAAGATCATGTAGTCTATAGGAAATATTTAGAGAAAGGAAAACAGATGGATAAACTTGAGTTTGAAGCATCCTCCTATACCTTAAACCTAATTGGTGGAGCGATGATTCCACCATTATCCTAGAAACAACTACGTGCAACCTATTGACATCTACAATCCTTAAAAGCCAAAGGAGTCTGCGGAAAGAATTTTTCAATTCGACAAGTTTCGAACCTGTTAAGTAGGTTCATCCTCAGGAGAACAAGAATCTCACTCTTTTTTGCAGTCGGATGTGAGGGATAAATACCTAATCTTAGCCTATTTTAACTTTTTTTAAAATTAATTTCTAAGGTCGGCTCATAATTTTAGGGTTATGACATTAAATGGCTCATATAGAATATTGTTTTTAATTAAGTATAATAAGATTAAATGATTAATAGTAATTAGTTTTTGAAATCTTCTCTTTTTTATTTTTTATTTTTTATTTATTTAATTTATGGTTTAAATAATACTATAAGCTATTAAAATTAATGTAATACAACCTCCATGTTCAAATCAGTATTATGTTTCACTATATTTATAATAATTTATTAAATTTATAAAATAGGTTAAACAATTTTATATATATATCTAACAAAACATGATGAGAGTGTACTTTATGATTAGTTGTAAATTTTAAAAGTTATTTAGTGATTAGGGTAAGGTTATCTAGAAAAAACATTTAACTCTTAATGATTTAAAATATATATATATAAATTTTATTAATTTAATTAATCTATTTATTATTATTATTATTTATTATTTAATTAATTCTTTAATAATTTAATAGTTAATAATTATAATTTTAGTAACTAGTTAATAGTGTAATTTTTAGGTAATTAGGTAAGTGTTATAGGTTTATTATTTATGAGTTTTTTAACAACGGGTTTCCAAGTATCCTTTAATCTTAGACCATCATCCCGATTGAAATTCTTTTCACATTTTTCAATTTCTATGGCCTCACGTATTTTTCTCTTGTAGTAATGAGGTTCAATTGCTAGAACTTCTGATTTTTCAAGGCAAATGTGATGTTTAGTTTTGTGGGAGTGTTCTGCTATTGCTGAGGTTTTAATCCTATCATGACGTAGATCTGCCCCATGCTCTTTTAACCTAGTTTCAATTGATCTTCCTGTCTCACCTATGTAGGCATCACCACATGAGCATGGTGTTTTGTAGACACCTTTTAGGAGTTTTGGATCAATCGGGTCTTTGGTTTTTTCAAGCATGTTTCTTAAAGAGTTTGGCGGAGCAAACGCCACCCTTATGTTCTTCTTCCTAAGTACGTTAGCGATTTTATTAGTAGTACCATGAATATATGGAAGGGTAACCTGAGGACGAGTCGTGTCTCTTTCTTTTTTTATGTTTATGTTTGTTTTAATGCTTCGGAAAACTCTCTTAATTTCTTTATCATTATAACCGTTGTTTAGAAGGGTTACCCTAAGGTGTTTCAATTCCTCATTTATGTGATCAGTATCTGATACTCTCCAAGCACGTGTGGCTAAGGTGTTTATAATTCCAATTTTTTGGGATGGATGATGATGTGAGTCAGCATGAAGGTATCTATCCGTATGTGTTTTCTTCCTGTATACCTGGTGAGCAAGAGAACCATCAGGATTCTTTGTGATTCGAACGTCCAAGAATGGAAGAGACTTTTCTTCTTCTTTTTCTAAGGTGAATTTTATACTCTTACATTGATTGTTTATGTGGTTTAGGAACTCATCCAGTTTATCTTCACCGTGTGGCCAATTACTAAAAACATCATCCACAAACCTGATCCACCATTTTGGTTTGTATGGAGAAGAATTGATTGCCCTATCTTCAAAATTTTCCATGAAAAGATTTGCCACAATTGGTGATAGTGGTGAGCCCATTGCAACCCCTTCAGTTTGTTCATATATCTCACCTTGAAAACAAAAATAAGTTGACCTGAGGCACATCTCCACCAGGCGAGCAGTTTCAGGATCTGATACCTTTTTGATGACTTCAATAGCACCATCAATTGGAATTTTCGTGTAAAGTGAGACGACATCAAAACTGATTAGGAGATCATTCTCATCCATCTTCCAATCCTTCATTCTCTTTACCAACTGTGAGGAATCTTTTATAAATGAGAAGGATTTCCCAACCAAGGGTTTGAGAGTTTTCGCTAAGTACTTCGCCAAATCATACGTAGGGGAACCTATTGTGTTGACAATGGGTCTTAGTGGGATGCCTGTTTTGTGTATCTTCGGTAAGCCATATATGCGTGGCATGATCACATTCTTGGGAATGAGTTTTTTCTTTTTATCTTCATCTAAAGAGGAATTTTTTATTGCATTGGTAACATCCCTTACCACTTTTTTCAATGGGTCTTTACTGACTTTCCTATAGCATCCACTTTCCAAATGTTCCTTCATCTTTGTTTTATAATCTTCAGCTTTCATGATAACCGTAGCATTCCCTTTGTCTGCTTTAATGATCATGACGTCATTCCTGTTTTTGAGTTTTTTCAAAGCAATGTGTTCATCTTTGGTTATGTTTCTTCTCGGGGGTTTAGCATTTTTTAAAACTATGGCGCAATCTTGACGAACGTCTTCAGCCTGGTCCTCGGGCAACCCTTTAATAGAGTCTTCTACTGCGCAGATGATGTTTTCGTATGGTATTCTGCTTGGAGCAAGGGCAAAGTTTAATCCTTCATTCTCTTTACCAACTGTGAGGAATCTACAATCCTGTTATTGTAGTTGAATCCCATGGACATAATTTATTGTACCTATTGACATCTACAATCCTGTTGTTGTAGTTGAATCCCATGGACATATAGTTTATTGTAGTTGAATCACATGGATAAAATTTATATTGAAGAATAAATGAGGTGATTCAAAAAGATCTGTAAACTTATCTGCATCCAGGTACTTCCTACAACCAAAATCCCCAAGAAGCAGTGAATGCGCCTGCTTACCAATAGAAGAGGGTGAAGGCCTGAGAAAGGTTGATCGGATTTGGCATTCATCTCCGATGTATTAACGAACTATAAGGAGTAGCAACAACAACCAAAGATAGTAATGCTAATATTTTCTCCTCTATTGGAAAATTCCAGTCACTTTATTAGTTTGTCCTTTCTTAAAATTGTAATGTAATTGGTTTCTTCCTCAAATAATATGCATTAGTCAACTGGGATGAGAAACAATTTAGGCATAACAGTCAATGGCTTTTATCCTCATTATTATATACAATATAAACATTTGAAAGATGATGGAACACTGGTATTTCAATACAAAATTTTAAAAACAGTAATCAATTCTGGAAGTTCTCTCATGTTATAATTGCATTGGCAGGACTAGTGATAGAGATTCTAGTTGTGCACAGAAACATTTTATTTCTTCCTACCCTATTGTTTTGAAACTGTCATTCTAATATGATACTTTTCTCTCCATATTGTTATAGGCCTGCCAGTCCAAGTCCACCTCACATGAAATCTATCTTCCAAAAGCATCATCATGCGGGCATCGACATTTTCAATGAGAAGTCCCAACACTCACAACATGAAAGAGACAGTTTGATGCAAAAACCGGAAAGGGACACGTCACAATGAAAAAAAGTAGGAAGGCATAAAATATTGTTCTAAATGGAATTCTACTGATATAACATTTTGGGGAATTGAAGGTATTTTGGGTCTACAGGAGCATCCATTTATTTCTCGCAAGTGCTTGGGGTCTATAAGAAATTCCATTCATTTCTGGCAGTTCCATCAATTGAAGCATCTAGTTTCTGCATTTTAGAAATTCCAAAGTAGTTTGCAACAAGAAACAAAACATAGACAACTCTACTTGAATTTTGTTTGATTGTTTTTTTTCAAATGTCCAATCTTGCTTAATATGTCCACTCTCTTATTGAGTGTGCATTTACCCTTATCAAGGGTCTTGTAAAACATTTAAAAATTATAAAGATTAAAATGAAATACATAGAAAACCAAATTTATATGAAACAGTGGGCGTATGATTAGGCGAACCAAAATATGGTTTTGAAACTATATATTTGAGCAACTCTCCAATTTCTGCAATGCAATCATAAATTGGAATTCTAGACTAATTGGTATCTTTTGAAAATTCTCAAATGGTTGAATTGTCATTTGCGCAATCGTAAAGGTAACCCTATAAGAGCTATTTCATGGAGCAGTATTTAACCAACCTACATAAGAAAAAGCAAATCTATGCCTGCTTCGAACTCCGTCTCATAACTTTTTGCTTCAACTACCTCCCCGCTGCTTGTTGCTCTTTTAAAATGATAACCGGGTGTCGCGATAGTGAGATCGGTACAAATGAAAGGGAACACTTTTATTTCGAAATCGACCAGGTGTTCGCAGAATCTAAACCAATCGTTTTGCTTGCTAGTTTGAATCGAAAACTAGCTTGTTAGCTGGGGGAGGCTGTGGGTGAGTGCAGTGAATGCAGCAACACAAGCCATTTGGTTGCAACATATTCTCACTGAGTTTGGTATTCAGTATCGCCATTCTACTGTCATATTTTGTGACAATCATAGTACCATCTAGATCTCTAGAGATCCGGTTCAACGGCAGAGCAAGAACTAAACGCACCTTTTTAGTATTTATTTGTATTTGATAAGTTAGAATGAAGTAGGAGTTATAATTAGGATTTAGATAGATCTTCTAAAGACTAATAAATAAATCCACAGGCTTCGTAAAATATGGGTCGTTACTGGTATGATTGTCCTGGTGCTCCTACGGAACCTTTTTGCACCACCAAGCCGTCACAACTCCAACTCCGATTTATTCTGGAATCGAAGCCAAAATGTGGGAGATATAGGACCCGTTTAGTCCAGATAATCCATCTCTCGTTTAGCTTCGGGAAGAAAAAGCAATAATTTAAAAAGGAATGAATAGGAGTTGTTACGACTCGAAGAACTTGCCACAGTCAGAGCCGCCGGGTTGCCGATCCCATTCCTGGAAGATTGAGTTAGCTCATCATCAAGGTATATACCTTTACTGAGCTACACGAAGGCAAGGGAGCTACGGGACACATACATCTGGTTTAAATAAACTGGTTTAAATGGGACTGTAAGCATTTTTCCCTAACAACAACGGCACTTTTTGATGCTACATCCACTATTAATAAGTAAAAAGGACGAAGAATAAAGAAGCAGAAATCTATAAATGCAATAACTATGAATTTAAAGGATATTTTACTACCGATTTTAAACATATAAAGGGAGTTGCAACCAACCAACCTGTTTTTCCTTGCCCGGTTCTTATTAATAGTGCAAGACCTGAGCCATAATGTTTAGTTGTTCAAAGTTTATTCGTTCCAGAAGTTGTGGAAAGGAAGAGGCACCGTCTCGACAACTCCTGAGCTATTTAACCACTAAAAGTACCCGATGAAGCTTGGAGAGTAACATGAAGAATTTAGTTGGGAAAGATAGGTGGGTGTAAATCATAGCCATAAGAAAGAAGGTTATCAAGCAAGAATAGTCTGGTTGGGTGGGAATAGATCAAGTTTATCAGGGATCGGAGGCATATGATGCATCTCATGGGTTCCCAAACTATCATTTTTCTTTAGTCAACTGGCTCTTTTAAAAACTCAGCATACTTCTGAAACTAAAGGTGGTGGTATTTATAACGTAATAAAGGCCCGTTCCGCTTTTGTACCGGTTCACTCATTCATTAGTTATTCCTGGCTCCGTATCAAGGCACCAGGTTGTGGGCTTTGCCCCAAACTTGAGAATTTTGCTCTATATAAAAAGGGTAAATTTTTAATAGAACCAGTATACAAAGATCCTGGGTGTTATGGTGATGGAGCAGTTCTGGAGCAGTTATCGGGTGAATAATACTCTAGCTGTACTCACTGAGCGTTGATCGACAAATGTACATGAAAACGATGGTGTGCAGCAGTTTGCCAGTTGTGGGATATTTAGCTACGCCCGGAATTCGGTTGAAACCCTGCCACAAAGTTGCAGTTCATTAATTCGTGTCTCAACCGACCCTTCGTCCGTTACTCATGCGCTCGGCATCCCTCTCAACTGTTCTTCATTATCCCATGAACACTAGAAGCCATTGTAAATGCCAGACAAATTACATTCGTAAATTGGACATCGACAAAAAAAACCAGAAACGCAACTCAGCCCTCAGCTCGAGTGCATCAAGAGGTGGATGGGAAATGTTTAGGTCATTAATGTGTTTTTCGAATATGTAGATCAATAAAAAAAATAGAAACCAAAATTCAAGAGGCTGATTATGATCCCGAAATCTAAAATGATGGAATATTTGATGAATTTCAAGACAGATCTCCAAAACACTAAAATAAATGCAGAACTTGGAAAGCAGAAGAAACAAAAGGGAACCTTGGAAACAATCCTGGAGTTGGTTTGGCAACAATAGGTAGAGGCTGCAGGTCTCAATCATTATCCATAGAAGGATGAAATACTTGACAAGGCAGGTTCGTTTCACACCTCGCAATCCCAATCAGCCACAGACGACCAGTTCCTCCATATCGAGCTAATAATTGGCTCAATTTCACAACAACTTGTTGCACAGAGATGAGACTGACGACCCTATCGATGCTTCTCCTGACTTGGGCAGCTCCACAAGCCACTTTAAATCACCCACGTTAAGAATTATACCCTTATTCAAACGCCCTTCCGCCATTTGGTCCAATTCCCCGAACTTCATAGCAAGGTGGTCTTAAAGCAGATATCTCTGTTTCAATGGGAAGGATCTGAAGCGCCTTATTCAAACGCCCTTCCGCCATTTGGTCCAATTCCCCGAACTTCATAGCAAGGTGGTCTTTATATTTGTTTCTGGAAGAGAAAGCAGATATCTCTGTTTCAATGGGAAGGATCTGAAGCTGCGCTGAGGTTTCACCTTTTTCTATTCTCTGCACAAATTATTTTATTACAGCTTCGAGCTCTTTCTCCCCTACGAGAACCAGATTCTTCTTTCTAAAGGTGAATGTGAGCAACCTATTCAAAGAGTTGACGGTAAAACCTTAGCTGAACAATACGGCCCGACATAGTTTCAAAAATCCATATTCCATCACCAAACTTTCCCCTTTCCAACAAACCAAATGTTCTTTCTAGCTAGTTCTCGCCCTCTTTTAACTTAGAGCACCCGGTCTAGCCAGTGAAGCTTTGTGCTTGTCCAACCATATGCTCTTCAGCTTCAAGCATCCCTCTGCGTACAACCCTTCCAAAGATACCAATGTTTCCATACTTGGCAGCTTTTCTAACCTATTGCACTTACTAACATATAACCGATGAAGCTTTGTCAGCTGGGCCAAACCCTGTATGCTTTTCAATTGCTAACATCCATATACCCGTAACTCCTCCAAACATGCCGTCCAAGCATACAGGAAACTCATCTACCCGCAACTCCTCCAAACACACAGGCAAGTGCAACGACAATTGAAGATAATGCGGTTTACGCTAAAAGAGAATCTCAAACAAAATCTCATTATTAAATTATCTACTGTCCAGTCCATAAAATATAGTGAACAATTTTGAATTAAACCAAAATCCCAGTCCCTAATTTGTCTTTAAAAAAAATAAGAAAACCCAAACCAAAAGAACTTACTTGGCCTTGATGTGCTTTCTCGTCCTGGTAAAAGGCTTTCATAACGAAATCCTCCTTGAAAATCTGGTGTTGCGCGTGAGCATCTCGGAGCATTTCATCGGCATAGGGCTCTTGAGTGTCTGTGAGAAAAATCCCGTCAAGATTGAAAGTGGATTCTTCATCCGACACAGGAGCGCAGGAACCCAAGGCGCTGCGAAGGAATATATCCCTGCTAATACTGAATGACTCCCATTTCTTCAAATTTTGCTGTGAATCCAATTCCAAAGCATGATGATGGCTGAAAGAAATTAGCATAAATTTATATGATCTTCCAGAAAACGTGGAGAGAAGGGCCTGAAGAACTGATACAGGGCTGCTCTGTTCTCTCAGCTTCAGAGAAGAAGAGAGAAGGGCCTGAAGAACTGATACAGGGCTGCTCTGTTATCTCAGCTTCAGAGAAGAAGAGCATGAAGGAGGAGAATATACGTAGTGAATGTCTGGGCGATGGGTCAGTTGTGAGAGAGACGAAGTGGGACGCTACCTGAAACATCTAGCACCACAAAGCTTGGATAGCACGCGTCATCGTGAAAAGACAAGACAAAGTTTGGATCTGAATCAACGGAATAGATTATTTCAATCGTTGGACGTTTTGATCCAACGGTGGAAACCAATTTAAATTAAAAATTTGGAAAGTGTTTCTCACTTACGAAACGCCTTACGGCGTAATTAATATTGCCGGACTTTATACTTTTCTCTTTCCTCGATCCACTACAACAGTTTTACTGCTATGAATTTGAACTGCGAATCATGATCTTCGACAATGGATTATAGCGATTACGCAAGTTTAATAGATAATTATAGAAAATTGCCTAGCAAGTTTTAATTGATGGGTATGGTTACATCAAACTTGTTAATTTTCATCATTTGATGTTAATTTTCATCATTTGATTGGTTGCCAACGGAGGTAAGTATCCTCCACCTTAAGAGTCAATGTCATCATTCTACCAAAATCTATTACATTTGAATTTTATGTTTTATTGATGAAATTTTATTAATTATATTTTTTGATAAAAAATTATTAATTATAATTATAAGTGGTTATATTTTAGAATTTGGGGTGAACTATTATTTATGTTTTTTTAAGATTGAAGTAAGATGAAACAAACGTAGTCCAGATTGAGATTAATTTTATAACATCATTCATTTCATTATAAAATATATATAAAAAAATATAACACGTAAAATTGTTTTAAAATATTAAATTTTGTATTTTAAAATATTAAAATTTTATAAATCTATTTCGATAACCTTGACCTATTTCTTAATATTTATCTATATTCCTATGAGGAGTCTGATGATTTCCTTATATGTATATTATTGAGGCGTCAAAGGGATTTTCAAGTAATTACAACATATGAATTATCTTTTTTAATGGTAAGAGTGTGTCAATTTCCTTGGCCATGAGTTTCTATATATCCAATATCAATTTTATAAGTTTCTATATATATCCAATATCATCCTTAAATGTATTTGAAATATTGACAATAAAGTGTATATATTCTTTCTTTGGAGTGCATATTCAATGAAAGATCCAAATTCCTTTAAAACCTTTTTACTATGAAAATACCCTTGAAAATATTAACTCTTAAATCATGTTTTAAGTATAAGTTATAAATTATTAACGTTAAATTCTAAATTATATTTTTACAAAAAATATAATTTGACAATAATTTATATATTTATAAAAATTTATTATAATTATTCCATTTTTATAATTTTTAAGAATCTAAATAAATTGTTTAAGATTTAATTGTTTTTAGGAAAAATATAATTTGGCAATAATTTATATATTTATAAAAATATATTATAATTATTCCATTTTTACAATTTCTAAAATCTAAGTAAATTGTTTAAGATGTGATTGTTTTTAAAAGGTAAAATGCATTTTTTTCCTTAAAACATATATAAGTGAGCTATAATTTAATTTTTAGGCAGAGATTATTTAGAAAAAAATGATTTGTTAAATGATTAATTTTGTAAAATTTATTATAAATATGATGTTTACTTTATTTCTTGGAAGCATAAAAGCAGGATGATAACTATTGGTATTTTCAATAACAATCCATGGCTTCCTATCAATTTCCTCATACATTTTGTATTTGATGTAACTTGTATAGCTCCAAAGAATGTTTAAATATGGTGATATATGGCTTTGAGAATATAAATTAAACAAAATATTTTCTTCTATGTTACCAGGAAAAACCAAGAAGACCAAAACATGACAGAAACAAGACAGCACTTATTTTCTTCTGTAGACTGTTCCGTTTGCTCTTTCTGCCCACAAATAGACTCAAAACTTTAAAGTAGAAGCTAGAAAAAGATATTACGAATCTTGATTCTGTTTATAAGTCTGTTTAAACAGGAATATGTTCTTATTTTGATGCCATTAGTCGCTTGTGACAAGGCTCAGTGAACAAGGCTCTTTAGTTTGGATACTTAAGGCATGGAAGAATCGATTGGATGCTTTCAAAGTGATTAATAATGGTAGGTCCACGTAACTAAAAAACGAGGCACTTCAAATCATTATTACTTTTTCCCATGCCAACGCATACCATGATCAGCCATAATGGCCTTACAAGTGGTTAGTTTGAGAGTCAATGCAATTATACAAGCTTATAATGGTTTTATGTCCTCAAACACCTGTCAAATAATTATACCTATATATTAGAAATTAGAAATTAGAAATGTATAAGATTGAACACCTGTCAAATAAGTTGACCTATATATTAGAAATGTATAAGATTAATCTCTGGTCCTACCAAATGTGGATAAGGATTGCGTTTCATTAAGTGTAAACCCATTTTAGAGTAATAAACTTGAGTAAAGGTTTGCATCTTAAGGATTTGATCTTTATGGGTGTTTGTTATATCTAGAATTAAGATGGATTTATGCTGGTTTGTACATGTTGTTTTTTTAACAATGATATTATTCATTCCTTTGATGAGTAATGGCTAAACCAAATTAAGACCTTGCCTCATAAATTGTGTGTAATTAAGTCAACTATATTATGGAAGAGCTAGTAATATGAAGTTGAATATCATTAATTAAAAAAGATAATACAAAATGGTAGTTAAAAGCCACCTAAGAAGTGCAAGAGTGCTTTCAACAAAAGGAATTATAACAAATAAAAACTTGAAAGAAAATATTAAATAATAAAGTAATCCCATGAAACATCTAAAACATGTTTAACTAACAACAAAAACTACAAAACAATATTACTTCACTATTGAATCATGTCTCAAATGTTTTCTCATGACCTTGAAGCCACATAGGCTCCAACATCCCAATGCTGGGTAGTTGACCAAGTTCTAACAAAAGGGATAACTATAATGGATTGAACCTCGAGTGCAAGGTAACATAAATTTATGCAAGGTGATTCAACTCTGTGGAGCCAATCTTGTCCACAAGGTGGCCCAAGAATCTTAGAGAAGGCTAGTCATTTTTCATTCATGGATTCTCATTTCATTTTGGCCAATTTTGAAGAGTTAGCATTTTACAGAATACAAAATGAATGGATGAAAAGATGTATATATGTGCCTTACAAATGTTCCTTTCACAAGCTCATATGGATTGAGAAATGTAACTTTGTGAAGGAAGAGTTTGTGATATAACTACAGCAATAAGGCCATTTATTCTTTGTTACGATCATTTACACATATTGAGAAATGTGATTGTTTCCCCTCAAGAATGAGTCACAAACGACTTTCCTTGAACAATGTATTATCCTCAAACAACCTCAATTATTTTTTGATTATAGGGATCCTTCCTTGATTCATTATATTTGATGGTGTACCACATACTTGAACAATTTTGCGCCAGTTTTTCATCTACAATGATAATTGACTTCATTATATTTTTATTATTGGGATTCTTCCTTGATTCATTATATTCTATGGTGTACCATATACTTGAACAATTTTGTGCGAGTTTTTCATCTACAATGATAATTGACTTCATTTTTTCTTTTCTAATTTATGATATATTGAATAAAAAATTTAACCATAAAAATGTGATTATAAGAAATACAAATAGAAAAAAGTTTATGTAATAGATCACCGTAAATATATGAATAGATAATGTATTGAAAAGAAAATCAAAGGATCAATCGTTGATAAACCTTAGTAAAGCCAAACATAATATGGTTAAAAATACACTGTAATGTCCCTTTTTTGAGTTTTTATGAAAATAGTGAAAATTCCAATTTTTTCCCTAGTTAGACCTTTGACTAGTTATGATGTCTCGGTCTCCAAATTGCTCCAATTGCTCCCAAATATTCAGATATGGTGTATGGATGATGTTAGAACATAAATATGAGCTTCAGGGATGCTTTTGGACCTTTAAAACACTTTTGCAAATCCTCTTTTAATTATGTCCAATGTACGGAACCTGACTAGCAATTTGGGGTTCAAATCCCCCCTGGGTAGATGCTGAAAATGGTTCTCCAAGTATTTTTGGATCCTTTCGAATTTCAGGATAGGAGTAGGGGATGTTTAGAGGACATTATTAAGGTCTCATCTGCATCACTATTTAGGTTATTAATTCTATTACAACTCTCTTCAAATCAGGTATAAAATCCTAGTTTCGACCTTGGGGAAAATGATAGGCAAACTTCTCCGAATGCTATGAAATTGAACCAAATGACTCTAAAATCTTAAGCACTGAACATGAAACTTGTAATATACATTATTAACAGTCCATATATCATTATTCCATCAGTTGTTCACTTATTCATTCGAAATTATCATCACAACATTGGAAAACATCAACATAGTGGGGAAAAGGCACCATTTTCTCATTAATGATCATATTTATACATTTCCACTTGGAATCTCGACCTGAAACTTTCTGAAAGTGAAGAACGGAGAATTTACATCATATAAAAAAATAGATGGGGCATTATATGTTGAATATTGTAACTTCTAAGAATATTATATTTGTACTTTATTATTCTGGAGATGTTTCATCCCTCCGAGGTGATTCTATTATGTATCCGGAGATTTTTATTCCTCAGATGAATTGTGGTAACAAGGGTTATTAGATCCACCATGTGGGGGTCAGCCCTAAGTTAATTAATTAGGAGTTATTAGACTTGATTGGGAGAGGTCGGCCCCATAAGGGAAATAGTCGGTCGAGAAACTAGTATAAGTAGAGGAGAACGCTCCTCACTTATCTCACACTTGCATAACTCGAAAAGTAGCGCACTTGTGTTTGAGAGGTCTGCATAGGAGGTAGAGAAGGAGGTCAAGTCTTGGAGCACATCTTGTATTTTGGTTGATCATCTTATTGAGGAAAGCTTTGCTGGATTTTCAACCCCATGAGGATTTCCCAGGGTAAAATATATGTCTATCTTGTGATTATGTTTCTTTCAGTGATCTTGCTAGTCAAATTAGTTTAAACTCAACATGGTATCAGAGCTAGCCTGAATAAAACATCTTTCACAAGGCAAAATTATCTTTCTCTCTCTCTCCCAAAATTGGGGTTTCTGCAAAAGTTAGTATTTTTAGATTCTGGTTGCATGGCTGAATAGCCCATTCTCAAAATCAAAGTTTTGAGCCCTAGATCGAGATTTTTGGTTGGGTAGAACTTCGGGAAAGTCAAGCCCTAGTTTGACCAAAAGTGCGACAAACCAGAAATTTTGTTGCAGATCCGGAAAGCAAAAGGTTGAAGAAGCACATCTCCTGGTAAGTGTTACTCTATCTCTTGAAACTCCAATCTCTTGGACTCCCCCAAGAGAAGATGGCTTCAAGCACTAAGCTTGAAGACAAGCTAGAAGGCATAGAGAATTTTCAGGCATGGAAATACATAATTGGTCTCATTCTTGAAGAAAATAATCTTGCTCAATATATCAAGATGAAGTTGCAGAACCCGCTGAAGATGAAGCCAAAGAAAAGTATAGGAAGGATCTAATTAGGGAAAAGAGAATCATTGCTGATTCTATCAAGGACCACTTGATTCCCTAAGTGGCATCCAAGAAGGCCCCAAAGGAAACGTATGATTCCCTAGGAATAATGTATGAAGGGAAGAACATCAATAGAAAGATGAACCTAAGAACTCAGTTAAAGAGTACCAAGATGCACAAAGGAGAATCTATTCAAGATTACTTCTCAAGAGTTTCCCAAATCAAGGAACAACTAGATGCCATTGGAGATACTCTTGATGAAGATGAACTTGTGATGACTGCTCTAAATGGTCTCACTAGACCTTGGGAGTCATTTATACAAACTATGTGTGCCAGAAAAGAAAGTATGAAGTTTGATGTAGTATGGGAGGATTGTGTTCAAGAAGAAGCTAGGGTAGCCAACAGAGAAGCCCTTCTTAAGGAGGATGACCAAGCCTTGGCTACACACACCAAAAGAGGAAGAAAGGGTCACTTCAAGAAAGTGGACCACAAGAAGTCTCAACCCTCTCGTAGATTCAAAAGGAGAGGAGATATAAACTCAGAAAGAGACCTCTCCACAGTCCAATGTTACAATTGTCTTAAACTAGGACACTTTGCTAGAAACTGTACTTTAACAGCAAAGAAGAAGAAGTTTGCTCACAAAAGACATCATGCACATATGGCAGAAGATGATAGTGGAGAAGAAGAAGAAGAAGAAGAAGAAGAGGAAAGGCCTTGAAGGAAAAGATCTAAAGTAAAGAAAGAAGACCCAGAAGAATATGTCCTATTTTCTGCACTCTCTGGATCTATGTCACCAAGAGAAAATACATGGCTCATTGATAGTGGTGCTTCAAAGCACATGACAGGTCAAAAGAAAACTCTGCAAGACTTGAAGAAAAGACTTCTCCACAAAAGGTATCTCTAGGAGATGATTATCAATATCCCATCAAGGGAATTGGTGAAGCAAGCTACAAGCTTGATTCTAGAACACCTTTAAAGATGAAAGAAAGTTTATATGTACCAGGTTTAGAGAAGAACCTACTTTCCATTTCAGCTCTAGATAAGAAAGGCTTTAGAATTGCATTTATTGATGGACAAGTACTTATGTGGCCCGAAGGAAAATCAATTGAGGATGCAATTGTTATTGTTGAAGAAGAAGGAGGTCTTTACAAAATCAAGGGTCACCCAGAAGTTGCTCTTGTCCATGAAACCACTAGCCCCAGTGAGCTATGGCATAGAAGGCTTGCTCACATTAACTACAAGGCCCTACCCTATGCGAGCATGGTGGTCATAGGATTACCAGACTTGAAGGTTGATAATAATGGCACATGCAAAGGACGTGAAAAGGGGAAGAATGTCAAGAACCCTTTTCCAAAGAGTGAAACAAATACTAAGAACATTATGGAATTAATACATTCAGATGTATGTGGACCAATGCCCACCACATCCCTAAGTGGGTTTGAATACTATCTCACATTCATTGATGACTATTCAAGGAAAACTTGGATATACTTTCTAAAAGGAAAGAATGAAGTCTTTGGAAAATTCAAAGAGTTCAAGGCCTTGATTGAAAATCACTCAGAAAAGAAAATCAAGATTCTCAGAACAGATAATGGTGGAGAATATACTTCAAAAAAATTTGAAGACTTTTGTAAGGAAGTTGGAATCAAGAGGGAACTAACCACTCCCTACAATCCCCAACAAAATGGGGTTTCTAAAAGAAAGAATAGAAATATCATGGAAGCGGTAAAGATTGTGATACATGAACAAGATCTACCCATGTATCTATGGGCTGAAGAAGCTAGGATGACAGTCTATGTACAAAATAGACTATCCCATAGTGCTCTTGAATTCAAGACTCCAGAAGAAGTGTTCTCAGGAAAGAAGCCTGAGGTAAGTTATCTCAAAATATTTGGATTTCCAGTGTACATTCACATTCTAAAAGAAAAGAGAACCAAGTTGGATCCTTCTGGTAAGAAGGGAATATTTGTTGGATATTGTGAATCATCCAAAGCTTTCAGAATTTACATACCAGATTTTCATCATATGGAAATAAGTAGAGATTTAACATTTGATGAAGAAGCAACTCTCAAGAAATCTAGGAAGTGCCAACTTGAAGAAATCTATGAAGAAGAGACACCTCCTAGAATCATAGAAGTTGTACCCATCCCTGAAGATGATGCACCAGAGGACCATGACATGTTAGAACCACAAGAACCCCCCATTACAAATTTATCTAGAAAAATAAGGCCAGCATGGGCTAGAGACATTATTCAAGGAGCTAAAAAATATGGAGCTCCTGAAGGCTCCACTAGAGAAAGAAAGAAACCAAAGCTAGTATCCAACTATGTGGCCTTGATGTGTGATCTTGTGGATCAACAACCTACTAGCTATGAAAAGGCAGCTCAGAAGAAAGAGTGGGTAGAAGCAATGACAGAAGAATACCAATCAATAATGAAAAATGATGTTTGGGACATAGTTCCCAAACCAAAAGATAAAAGTGTGGTATCTTCCAAATGGATATTCAAGATAAAACATGCTATAGATGGTAGCATTGAAAAATATAAGGCAAGATTTGTAGCCAGAGGATTCTCTCAGAAAGAGGGAATTGACTATGAAGAAACATTTGCACCAGTTGCTAGGTACAGTTCAATTAGAACTATCATGGCACTTGCATCTATGATGAAATGGAAAATACACCAGATGGATGTTAAGACAGCTTTCCTGAATGGTGTGATTGAAGTAGAAGTGTACATAGAACAACCACAAGGGTTTGAGGTTAAAGATGGGAGAACACATGTATGCAAGCTGAAAAAGGCCTTATATGGATTGAAGCAAGCTCCCAGAGCTTGGTATGGAAGGATTGACAATTTCTTAACAAGCATGGGCTTTACCAAGAGTAAAGCTGACCCTAATCTTTATCTCAAAGTTATGGATAATGAACCTGTTATACTATTGTTGTATGTAGATGATCTATTTCTGACTGGAAAGGAGAAACAAATTACCGAATGCAAGAAGAAGCTTTCTTTAGAATTCGAGATGAAAGATCTCATATTAATGCACTACTTCCTAGATCTAGAAGTATGGAAAGAACCAAAAGGAATCTTTCTAAATCAAGGTAAGTATGCTGTGGAGATTCTGAAAAGATTCTATATGTTGGAGTGTAAAGCCATGGCCACTCCCATGGACTCCAACTTGAAGTTATTAGTTCATGACTCTTCAGAATTAGTGGATGTGACTCTATATAGACAAATCATTGGGTCACTGATGTATTTAACAAATACCAGACCAGACATATGCTTTGCTGTAAATACCTTGAGTCAATATCTAGTAGAACCTAGAAAGGTTCACTTAATAGATGCAAAGAATGTGATGAGGTATCTAAAGGGTACATTAGATTTTGGTATATATTATCTTGGAAGTCATGAACTGAGATTACATGGTTACTCAGATTCTGATTGGGAAGGAAGTGTTTCAGATAGGAAAAGTACATCAGGTGGATGTTATGTCTTGGATCTGCCATGATCTCATGGTTCAACAAGAAACAATCTAGTGTGGCTCTCAGCACTGCTAAAGCAGAATATATAGTTTCCTGCTCTGCTAGTTGTGAAGCAGTGTGGCTTCGAAAACTATTATCTGGAGTGTTTGACTTAGAGATGGATCCCACTGTGATCATGTGTGACAAACAAAGTTGTATTAAGATGACATAAAATCCAGTATTCCACGATAAGTCAAAACATATAGAGATCCGATATTTTTATATACGAGATATGGTGCAGAGAAGAGCTATTAAGCTCGAGTATGTGAGCACTGAGGAACAAATTGCTGATATATTGACCAAACCTTTGTCTCGAGTGAAATTTGAGTATTTATGAGACAAGCTTGGTGTAGTTCAAAAGGAACCTCCTCGAAAGGGGGAGTGATATAGTCATTGATGATGAGATTGCCCACATTGACAGCAAGGTCGATGATGAGGATACCTATTTATTACACCTAGATATTTATATGTATGCTTAGGATACTTATATTTAGGATACCTATACATATACTTATAATACTTATATTACTTGTATTTCTGATATATGCACTTATTGTTGATGAGGATACTTGTATTATTGATAAGGATACTTGTATTGTTGATGAGGATACTTGTATTGTTGATTAGGATACTTGTATTGATGATATGTATACATGAGGATACTTGTATTAATGATATGTATACATGTATTGATGAGGACACTCGTATTGATGATATATGTACTTGTACTTATGATGTACTAATAATACTTGTGTTGATGAGGATACTGTGGGGATTGCATCATCCTTGAACATATGTTCTAAAAGGATCTGTAGATAGAGGTCTCCGAAAATGAAGTCCTGAGTGGACAGGTGGGGATTGTATCTTCCCCAGAATTCGGTCCTAGAATTGATCCATAGACAGAGGTCTCTGAAAATGAAGTCCTGAGTGGACAGGTGGGGATTGTATCTTCCCCAGACTTCGGTCCCAGAATTGATCTGTAGACAAAGGTCTCTGAAAATGAATTCCTGAGTGGACAGGTGAGGATTGTATCTTCCCTGGACTTCAGTCCCAGAATTGATCCGTAGACAGAGGTCTCCGAAAATGAAGTCCTGAGTGGATAGGTGGGGATTGTATCTTCCCTGAACTTCAGTCCCAGAATTGATCCGTAGACAGAGGTCTCCAAAAATGAAGTCTTGAGTGGATAGGTGGGGATTGTATCTTTCCCGGACTTCAGTCCCAGAATTGATCCGTAGATAGATGTCTCTGAGAATTGAAGATAGGACTGGATCATCCCTGGACCTCGATCCAAAAGGCACGTGAGAGGACTGCATTGTTCGTGAACTGGGTTCAAAAGGTACATGAGAGGACTGCATCGTCCATGAACTGGGTTCAAAAGGTACGTGAGAGGACTGCATCATCCCTGAACTGGGTTCAAAAGGTACGTGAGAGGACTACATCATCCATGAGCCTTTGGTTCAAAATGTACGTGATGGGATTGGATCATCCCTAGACATGAGACTTGTCTTAAAAGGAAAAGGATAAGGAATTATCTTCCTTGAAGTGGATCGGGATTGCATCATCCCTAGACATGAGACTTGTCTTAAAGTGATAAGGATTGATCATCCCAGAACTTGATCTGGATTGTATCATTCATGGACCTATGTCCTAAAGAGAGCGGGATTGATCATCCTGTAAATTATATGATCATGTGTATTGCAGAGTATGCTGAGATGATGATCCAGATGTTGTAGATCTAGATGATGATCCAGATGCTGTAGATCGAGATGATGATACAGATGCTGCAGAAGATGAAGACTCAATACTGATGATGTTGATGTTCCAGTATTGACTATGTTCTAGTAACTGCTTGAAGAAAGCTTCCGATGATTTATAGATGTATCATGTATGATGTAGTCGATGACTCCTTGCTCCTATAGATGTTGTTATAATATCCTTCTCGTTAAGGGGGAGTGTTGAATATTGTAACTTCTAAGAATATTTTATTTGTACTTTATTATTCCGGAGATGTTTCATCCCTCCGAGGTGATTCTATTATGTATCCGAAGATGTTTATTCCTCCGATAAATTGTGGTAACCAGGGTTATTAGATCCACCAAGTGGGGGTCGGCCCTGAGTTAATTAATTAGGGTTTATTAGAATTCATTGGGAGAGGTCATCCCCATAAGGGAAATAGTCAATCGGGAAACTAGTATAAGTAGAGGAGAATGCTCCTCACTTATCTGAAACTTGCATAGATCGGAAAGTAGCGCACTTGTGTTTGAGAGGTCTGCATAGGAGGTGGAGAAGGAGGTCAAGTCTTGGAGCACATCTTGTATTTTGTTTGATCATCTTATTGAGGAAAGATTTGTTGGGTTTTCTACCCCATGAGGGTTTCCCAGGGTAAAATATCTGTCTATCTTGTGATTATGTTTATTTCAGTGATCTTGCTAGTCAAATTAGTTTAAACTTAACATTATAGGATCCCCCAAAGTGTACAATATCTCACCAAGTGCGCCTTCCCTCAAGGATCATGAATATGCCAAGCAAACTTGAAATGGTTGGAGGAATGAGCTAAACGAGAAGTGACCATGAGCTGTTGTGTAGCTTACATATACAACTTATGACTCCATTGAAGCTCCCGTGAAATGTCTGAATGACCATTCCACATACCAACTAGGATGGGAATCTTTCACCCTCGAAATTGGCTAAGGCAAGTAGTGAAGCACTCCACTAGTTCTCTTCACAAATGCAATTTCTGAAAATGATCAAAATCCCCTCTCTTACTTGATCCTTGTATTTTATAAGCATACTTAGCCTTCTAAGGTTCCAATTCCATCCAAAGACTCCAAGACAATTCGAATTAGGGAGAGTTTCATGATTTTCCATGTGTCCTCCACTTCCTAGTCTTCCACCTTCCACCAATTCGAGTAGGAATCCTTTGAGCTTCTCTAACTCCCATGAGCATTCTCTTTGCTGCTATTTTTAGGCCTAACATGTCATAATGGTCAGATGTCATCAATTAGGTCTGGAATTTGTCATAGGTGTCATAGCATCTTCATCATTGTTTTCATATAGGTTAGGGAATCTAGTCCAATTGTCCAATAACTCCTCATTTGAATCTTCCTCTTCTATGGGAGTTACACTTCCATCCCAATTCGACCTATTATGCCTATTTCCAAGTGTATGAGCCTTCCAAATCCTCCCAAGAACCTTAGTATTTCCATGGATTTGAAATTACAAGAGGAGGATGCCACGTGGCACATAATTTCTAGCTTTTGTGGGTCCCACACCCTCCATGTGTCTCCATGATCAATTGCCACTTTGATTTTATCTTGTATTTATTTATTTATCTTCTTTATCAAATATTTATTCCATTCTATTGTGTAAACATCATTTATTAGCTCCCTTATTGCAGATCCTCATGTCTCCATCCAACCTAGGGAACTAGTAGGATTGATGGAATTTCCCTGTTATGAATTTATTTGAATGGGGACATTACAGTCCTCCCCACCCAAGATTGCTTGCCCTCAAGCAATATCAATTTATCATGCTGCGAACTTGTTCCTCCTCTATCAGGTGGCCTTCCATGAGGAATGTCTCCCAAAACCTTTCCATTCTTGTGTTTCATACCGTGGGAAGACACTACCTGATTCGGATAGGTGTTCTTCCCTCTCACAACCCTTATTGTTCCTTCCGAATCTTGGAATTTCATTTCAGGAATTTGATAGTTCATTATATGCTCCCCTATAGAGTACAACCATTTCACTCCCAAAACCACATTAGTATTAGCAACATCAACCACATAAACGCTATCAGAAAAAGTATAGTTACCTATGGTGATTTGTAGCTTTGGAACCCACGTTTTGCACTCCATAGTGTTGTGACCTGGAATGACAACTGTGAAGCCATCGAATGGTTCAGTAGGTATCTTCCTTCTCTCCACCATGTATGCACAAATGAATTTATGTGTGGCTCCTCCATCTACCAAAACTGAGGTCCTTTGTCCTAGTAGCACACCCTTGCATCGAATAGTGTGATAACGAGGCACTGTTGAAAGTACTACCATTCTTAATTTGTCAAGTGAGGGATGATTTCCCTCTTGTTTCCCTTCTTCTGCTATAGTATATCCCTCTTCTTGGGCTGAAATATGTCCTTCTTCCTCCATGCCCCCTTCATACTCATCATCACAAAATACTTCAATGAATTGGGCCTTTCCCTTAGCACATTTATGTCCTGGTGCCCATGGTTGGAAGCATGAGTAACACAATTTATTCCTTCTAAGTTCTTCCCTACTTAGTTCCTCTTTCTTATCCTTTCCACATTCATCTTCTTTCATGGCTTCTTTTCATATCTTAATTGGGGAGGTAAGTTGGGCTTGGGAGGAAGCCTTGTCCTAGGTAGTACACTTTGTAGATCTCTTGTCAAACTCATAGCATCCTTCAATGAATTGGGTTTGTGGGCCTTAACCAAACCTTTTAAGGGTTCAGACAAACCTTTAGTGAACATCAATACTAATCTTACCATAGATATATCAGCCACCTTGACTGACAATTTTTGAAATGCCATCATATACTCAACAAGGGTTCCCACTTGCTTCAATTGGGCTAGTTCTTTGAAAGGTAATTCTGGGTCCTTTTGCTAAAATCTATCTAATACCCCGTCAACAAATTCTCCATAGGTAGTAACCTGATCATGTCCCAAAGTTTTCATACCATGAAACCACCATTCATTGGCATCTCCTTCTAGATGCAAAATAGCCATTTTTAAGGCATCCCCTTCCACCATTGGATCCAGCTGAAAATACCCATCTAGTTTTTGCACCCAAGTGTTAGAAAAACTTTGAGAGGAACCATCAAAAGTGGGAAGTGGCATTTTAACAATAGCACAATTTAATTCTTTGCTTTGGAATAGAGCCCTATTATCTTCCTTCTTTTTGAGTTTGTTTGAGACAGTAAAGTATTGATCAAATGGTAGAGTCCTTCTACAATCTTCACTCAATTTTTTCCATTCTATCACCAATGTATTCATATCTATTTGGGTGTTAGGTTCTTCTTTGGGCACAAGAAATTTAGGTGTAGTAATCCTTGGTGTTCTCTGAAATTCATTAGGTCTATTATGTGGTCCTTTTCTTGAGAAAATATGCTCACCCATAGTCTTCTTTTCTTCTGAATGTGAACTACTACTACCTCCTATTACTCCTTTGCTTCCAAGTTGGCTAACCAACAATTCAAATCCTTTCATCAACTATTTTTCATGTCTTCAAAGAATGGTTTCATGAATTTAGTAAATTCCTCCTTATCATCAGAGAGTCCCTTCTCATCCTTAGTCATAGTTTCAACAAGATACTCTTCTTCTCCCACTTCTTCCTCTTCAACAACCACTCAACAACAACACCTTCAATTTAAGGTTCTAAGGGTGGTGGCTTATTTTTTTGACTCCTTGTCTTCATGAATGGTTAACCACATCAGGTTCCAAGATCATGCTATGATACCACTTGTAATGTCCCTTTTTTTATTTTTTATGAAAATAGTGAAAATTCCAATTTTTTTCCTAGTTCAACCTTTGACTAGTTATGATGTCTTGGTCTCCAAATTGCTCCAATTGCTCCCGAATATTCAGATATGGTGTATGTATGATGTTATAACATAAATATGAGGTTCAAGGATGATTTTGTACCTTTAAAATACTTCTGCAAATCCTCTTTTAATTCTGTCCAATGTAGGGAACCTAACTAGCAATTTGGGGTTCAAATCCCCCCTGGGTAGATGTTGAAAATGGCTCTCCAAGTGCTGTTGGATCCTTTCGAATTTCAGGACAGGAGTAGGGGATGTTTAGGGACATTATTAAGGTCTCATATGCATCACTATTCAGGTTATTATGTCTGTTACAACTCTCTTCAAATCAGGTATAAAATCATAGTTTCGACCTTGGGGGAAATGATAGGCGAACTTCTCCAAATGCTATGAAACTGAACCAAATGACTCCAAAATCTTCGGCACTGAACATGAAACATGTAATACACATTATTAAAATTCCATATATCAGTATTCCATCGATGGTTCACTTATTCATTCGAAATTATCATCACAACATTGGAAAACATCAACATAGTGGGGAAAAGGCACCATTTTCTCATTAATGATCAAATTTATACATTTCCACTTGGAATATCGACCTGAAAATTTCTAAAAGTGAAGAACAGGGCATTTAAATCATATTAAAAAATAAATGGGGCATTAGAAGCTCCGCCAAAGAGTACAATAGCTCACCAAGCGCGCCTTCCCTAAAGGATCATGAATATGACAAGCAAAATGGAAATGGTTGGACGAATGATCTGAACCAAGAGTGACCACATGCTATCCTATAGCTTACATCTTCAACTTATGACTCCATTGAAGCTCCCATGAAATGTCTGAATGGACTTTCCACATACCAACTAGGATGGGAATCTTTCACCCTCGAAATTGGCTAAGGCAAGTAGAGAAGCACTCCACTATCTCTCTTCACAAATGCAATTTATGAAAATGATAAAAATTCCCTCTCTTACTTGATCCATGTATTTTATAAACATCCTTAGCCTTCTAAGGTTCCAATTCCATCCAAAGACTCCAAGCCAATTCGAATTAGGGAGAGGTTCATGATTTGCTATGTGTCCTCCACTTCCTAGTCTTCCCCCTTCCACTAATTCGAGTAGGAACCCTTTGAGATTCTCTAACTCCCATGAGTGCTCTCTTGGATGCTATTTTTAGGCCTAACATGTCATAATGGTCTTATGTCAACAATCATGTCTGCAATTTTTCATAGGTGTCATAGCATCTTCATCATTGTTGTCATATAGGTTAGGGAATCTAGCCCAAGTGTCCAATAAATCCTCATTTGACTCTTCCTCTTCTATGGGAGTTACACCTCCATCCCAATTCGACCTATGATGTATATTTCCAAGTGTATGATCCTTCCAACTCCTCCCAAGAACCTTAGGCTCCCCATGGATTCGAAATTACAAGAGGAGGCTACCATGTGGCACAGAACTTTTAGCTTGTGTGGGTCCCACACCCTCCATGTGTCTCCATGATCAATTTCCACTTTGATTTTATCTTATATTTATTTATTTAGATCCTTTATTAAATATTTATTCCATTCTAATGTCTAAACATCATTTATTAGCTCCCTTATTGCAAATCCTCATGTCTCCATCCAACCTAGGGAACTAGTAGGATTGATGGAATTTCCTTGTTATGAATTTATTTGAATGGGGACATTACATACACATTCATGATCAACACATTGTGTTTTGAATAATTCCAATCATACTTACCTTTTAATGGCATATACATTGCATGGAAACACAATGATAAGACTAGTTGTGATAGTATGAATCTTTCCCTACAATGGTAAGCAATTTAAATAGTATTTCTAGTTCATTTGTAACAAGGTTGTGCAGTCAACATACTATATTTATTTCTAATTCATTTTCAACAAGGTTGTATAGTCAAAAGACTATATTTACTGACAATTATCATCAATGAAAATAGTAACAAATACTATTGTTTCTTTCAAGTTATTTTCACAACATTTGTTTGGTAACCATTTGGTGGGTGATAAAACTGGTAACAAATACTATTATTTCTTTCAACTTGTTTTTACATCATTTGTTTGGTAATCATTTGTCACTCTAGTATCCAAGATAGAATCAGCTTCTGATGGCTGTGCTATAGGCATCTGCTTCAGCCATTTAAGATATTCCATAGGATCCCTATCCTCTGTCATTTGTACGGTATCATTGGCCACATAAGTATACAGGTTCGCAACATTAAAAATAGGTGAGATACCAATCCGTGTTGGAATTTCCAGCTCATAGGCATTTGTCAAAAATTTCATGAGTATTCTGCAAGGCCCAATTTTTTTCATTTTCAGTTTGTTATACTCTCCTTTTGCAAATATCTCTTTCCTCAGATGTGCTAAAACCAAATCTCCCACCTCATAGTTTTTCTCTCTTCTCTTGGAATCTGCTCTTGTTTTGTAACTATTGTTACTCTGCTGCAACCTTGCTTTAACTTGATCTTGTAGTTAACTAATCCTTGTTGCAAAATCTTCTCCATCTGCACTTCTCTTTTCCAATTGACCCAAATCACGAATTTCACACACCCCTCTGGGATGCATATCATACAGAATTTGGAATGTACTCATTCTTGTACTTCCGTTTGGTCAGTCATTATATGAAAACTCTGCTTGAGCTAGCACTTTGTCCCATTGTTTTGGATTTTCTCCGGCCAGTCTCCTCAACATGTTTCCCATAATCCTATTTACCACCTCATTCTGGCCATAAGACTGTGGATGATATGCTGAACTGAAGTTCAACTTAGTACCCAACGTCTTCCACAAGGTCCTCCAAAAATGACATGTGAACTTCACATCTCTATCAGATACAATTCTCTTAGGTAAACCATGTATCTTTACAACTTCATTGAAAAACAAGTTAGCAATGTGTGTGGCATCACTCGTCTTATAACATGGAACGAAATGTGCCATCTTATTAAATCTATCCACAACCACAAAAATAGAATCATTCCCCTTCTGATTTTTTGGTAAACCCAAAATGAAATCCATACTCACAGAATCCCAAGGCCTAGTTGCCTAGTTGGAATAGGTAATGGTTGTATAATCCTGTGTTTTGGATTCTTCCCTTGGCATGCTGGCATACCCTACACCTGCTCACAAAATTTTCAACCTCAGAACTCATATTTGGCCAAAAATAGAAATGGCTCAATTGTCCAAAGGTTTTATCACTTCCCAAGTGACCTGCCATCCCTTCGTTATGTTTTTCTGGTATCAGGTTATCTCTCATGGAACATTTGGGAATACAAAGTTTACTATATTTAAAGAGTAAATCATCTTGCAACATATACTCCATCCATGTCTCTCTTTCCACCTCCACGTGATTCCTAAAAACACTGTATGCATTCTGAAAATCAATGTCAGCCTCATACAAACCTCTTAAGTGTTCAAATCCTAAGACTTGGATCTAATTTTCTCGCACAATCAATTGTCCCCGACTTAAAGCATCAGCTATTCGATTTGATCGCCCACTTATGTGCTTCAACACAAAGGTAAAGCTTTGCAAGAAATCAACCCATTTGACATACTTCTGATTCAATTTAGGTTGCTTCATGATGTATTGCAATGCATAATTATTAGAAAACAAAACAAACTCCCTAGGCATTAGATAATGTCTCCAATGCGTTAGTGCTTGGACAATAACATAAAGTTTCTTGTCATAAGATTAGTATTTTTGTTTTGAATCATTCAACTTCTCGCTGAAATATGCTACACGGCTATCCTCCTGACTGAGTACAACTCCAATTGCTACTCCACCGGCATCACATTTCACTTGGAAAGGGTGCTTGAAATATGGTAACTTCAATACTGGCTGCTCAGTAATCTTTTTCTTCAAAAACTGAAATCTACTTTCAGCCTCTGCTTTCCATTTAAATGGTTGTTTATCCTTTCTAATTGTTTCAATGATTGATGAACAAATACCACTGAAATTCTTTATGAATTTCCTATAAAAACACACCAATCCATGGAAACTTCTTACCTCAAAAATGTTCTGAGGTGAAGGCCAATCAATAATTGCTTGCACTTTTTCTAGATCCATCTTCAAACCATCCCTTGAGATGACAAAACCCAAATACACTAGTTCTGATTTCAGAAATGTACACTTCTTCATATTTACTAACAAATTTTCCTTTTGTAATTTCTCCAAGACACATCTTAGATGCTCCAAGTGTTCTTTTTCTGTTTGACTGAAAATCAAAATATCATCAAGGTAAACTATTACAAATGTACCTATGAAATATCTCAAGGCTTCATTCATTAATCTCATGAAAGTGCTTGGCATTGGACAGCCCGAATGGCATAACCAACCACGCATACAACCCATCATTTGTTTTAAAGGTTGTCTTCCACTCATCCCCTTCTCGAATTCTGATCTGACGGTATCCACTCTTCAGATCTAATTTTGAAAAACATGTTGCCCCACTCAGGAAATCTATCATGTCATCCGTCCTGGGTAATGGAAACCTGTATCTGATGGTAATCTTGTTGATGGCACTGGATTTAGTGCACATCCTCCATTCACCATCATTATTTGGGGTGAGTATTCCCGGTACTACACATGGACTCGGACTTTTTTGAATCGGACCCTTGTATAACAATCCTTGTACTTGCCTTCTAACTTCATCATTCTCTTAAGGTGTCAATCTGTATGTTGCCTTGTTTGGTAAGCTTTCTCCAGGAATAAAATCAATATGGTGACTTATATCCCTCTTTGGATGTAACTCATGGGGTAAATCATCTACCACAATGTCACTAAACTCACCTAGCATATCCTAAATCTCCTCAGGCAGATCTGTAATATTGGTCCTCATTACTACCACCCTAGGCTTACATATCACAACATAATTAAGTTCTTTCTCATCAATTTGCTGCAAATACTCTTTCCCTGTCAACATTAGGACCTTAGACACATGCTACCCTATCGTATTCCCTTCTTGCAAATGAAGAAGAACATGTTTTATCCCATCTTTCTCAAAACCATGACAATTTCTCTTACCATCATGTATCTCTTTTTTGTCAAACTGCCATGGTCTTCCTAGAAGGATATGGAAAACATCCTTGGGCATAACATCACATATAATTCTATCTTTATATGTACCTACTTGCAACTCAACTTCACATTGTTCACTTACCGGGATTTGATGTCCCTTATGCAGCCAGAATACCTTGTATGGAACACGATGTTTGGTCTTCTTTAGACTCAACTTCTCCACCATCTCTGTGGAAACAAGATTTCCAATTCTCCCACTGTCAATCACCATCTCGCAACACTTCCCTTTCACTTTACACATGGTCCTGAATAAAGCCTTTCTTTGATCGGGTTCCACCTTCTCCCTCTCAAGCTTTAATAAGACTTTGTTTATCATCAAATCCCCACCCCATCTCTGGAAGATTTTCAACCACTGGAATCTACTCTTGCTATTGCTCATTTTGAGCTACATAGGATCCTCTCTCTCCTATTTCTTCCTTCTCAGGACACTCAAAGGACCGGTGTCCCAATTTGTTACATTTGTAACACCTGTAAATAGCTTCTATGCTTCTTCCTCTACCTCTACCTCCTTGGTAAGGTCTTCTCCCTCTTGGGTCACCTCCTCTACTGTGTTACTCTTATTGGTTTGAGTTGTTGGATTCTCCCTTTTGGGTTGCAAACCTTCCTCTTCCAGTTGTTTTCCCTCTTCCTTTGGTTGAACCCCTTGCCCTGTTGAAGTTCTACTTTCTCAATAAATTTTCTTCTGCTCTCAGGGCACATTGGTATGCCTCTTCCATTGTTATCAGTGATATCATGTTGATCTCATCCTAAATATCCATCCTTAGTCCATTAACATATCTAGCATCCTTCTCTAGTGATTATTCCACATAACTTGCCCTTAGATTCACTTTGTAGAATTCTTGAGTATACCCTCTTACAGTCAATAATATTTTCCTAAGGTTCTGCATTTGTCTATACACAGTTAGCTGGTAATCCTTGGGCAAGAATTTGGCTCTCATCTTAGCCACCATCCTATCCTAACTCTTTATCAATGGATTTTTCTTCTGTCTCCTTTCATCTTGCACAGTATCCCACCATAGGGATGCATGCCCTTTCAACCTTGTCACTGCCAATTTTACCTTCTTATTTTCTTCAATTTTGTCATACTCAAAGTATGTGTCTAACTCACTAATCCAGTCAATGAGATGTTCAATAGTGAGGCTTCCCCCATAGATAGGAAACTCAGATTTTGGCCTCGACGTTGCTCCAAGAATTGACCGAAAGTATCTTAGCCAAGGTGTCTCTTGCATAGGTGTTGCTTCCCCTCCTTGTTCCTCTTCTTCAGGCTCACTCACATCCCCTGCCTCTGGATCTCTTTGTCTACGCATCTCCATATCTTCCATACATGCTTGTAGTTCTCTCATTTCCTTCACAACCTCTGCATTCGTTGCTGGTCGCCCTATGTCATGACCTCTTGCTCTGCCTATACGTATCACCATGCCTTCCTTATACTGTACTAAGCAAAGCTCACTCTGATACCAAAAATGATGTAGGCGGGATTGACAAAAGCTAATCCAACACGCGCCCCCTAGGAAATATGGTGATTCTCTGAAGTCGACCACTAACCTTAGCTAAAAACCAGCTAGGTCCTTCTCGGTGGCATGTCTTACCTTCAAAAAAAGTCTCTCACAATGTTTTTCCTATCAGAAATAGCTTTCCGCAATAGCCTTGTGGAAGCGCCTTCTTTCCGCAGTTACGATGACCTTCTGCAGTTGTCCTTCCACAATGCGTCCTTCCACAACAAGCCTTTCTGCAATGAGCCTTTCCACAACTTGCAGATTCTGGATTGCGGGTGCACTTTTCGTAATTTCTTGAAAATAATTCCGCAACAACTCTCCTACAATGTGACTTCTGCAACTCTCGCCATTAACTCCCAAGCTCCTTCCTCCTACGGAACGTTGTATCAACCGTCGATCTGTTGCATGTTTTTTCTCATCCCTCGATCTATGATCAACACGGAATACTTCGAATTAGCTTGCAGAAATGTTAACTCCCACGCACGTTCACCTTGTGGATCCTTTCCCCATCATCAATCTTCGTTTTGGCTTTGATCTGAGCCATCCAACCTCTGCTAAATGAATCGACTGAAACTCTACGTTTTTTTTCGTTGGCTAGTCAGGGAAGTGATCAATACAGATCGGCTGTCGTCCAGATCAAATGTGAAACTGAATATAAGCAGAAGTGACCTCTGTTACTTAATGATAGTCGATCTGTGGATGACTTCGGTGTTCTTAACTATACATGAGAGTTCATACAAGCACGAAAATAGAGATTCATTCACAGAGATGTCAGGTTAATGCTTTCGCATAGCTCTACCTGATATAATCTTGGCTTATCTCTCATTCACATGCATAGTAACACCATTGAACACACAGAAGTTGCTAATTTCATTAACTGATAGAAAAAACATCCATCTAGTCGTATTTTCCTTTGGTATACAAGAAAATATCCGACCGACTCTTCCTCGCGTAGGGTACCCCCTATTGAGTCCCTCTCTCCCCCTTTTCACCCATTCGAAAACCCAAAACCAAATGGTTGAACTGAAAACAAACTGACTAACAAAATTTCCTCCATCACTGAAGGAGTCACCATCAACCAACTGCCTATCGTACTTGATCTCCACATAGGGAGTATCAACTCACCACTATGTCCTATCTTCTCAAAAACTGACAACACACTAGTCGGTTACATACTTTGCAAATATTAAAATACTTAGAAAACAAACTATCTTGCTTATCTCAGGGAAACTTGTCCTCTCGCTAGCCACAACATGTGAACATGCAATCACATTGTTGGCTTAGCATTGATGCTCCTGCATCATTTACACACATCAATTTCAAATTTTTGATGGTTTAACATTATTTAAGATATATTAATACATGAAAGAAAAACCATCCTTCTAATAAACTACATTTTTTTCTTGTCTTAATATTTTCATTTGCTTGTTTTTTAATGGTAAATAGCTGAGACCTAGGCTCTTTTTTTGTTCACACCTCCATCATTTTCTAATGTAGTGTCAAATCACATTGAAATGTTCATCTCAAATACAAAGAACTTTAATTAGTAATTTTATGGTGAACCTGAGATACTTCTATGATTCTATGCTGAAAAAATGAATTCTTAAATAGATTGGTTGACCAATATTTTTATACAGATCCTATCTATCAGGAGTTTCATATTTCATTTGATATTTTTTCATTCCTCTATGCTAATATACCCATGAAATCTATCAATTTCATTGACAAAATGTTATGTATATTTTTAGCATAATAATTTAAGCAATCTTAAGTGTACGATCCTATTCTATAGGTGTGTATAAAAGCAAACTGTGCTCTATTATGAATCAGGTGTCATTAGAGTAATTGTCTTTCCTCTTTTTGGTCAAAAGCAATGAAGGCATATATCTACAAAGGAGAATATAGGCAAGAATTCAAAGAATAGTTCATCTAATAATGAGTAATATCAACATAAGTTAAAAAAGTGTGCCTCTATCTAGCATAGAAAATCTTGGCCTCAATCTCAAAGCTAATTGTCGGCTCTCTTGGGTTTATTTCCAACAATTGGCAGAAATTGAATTTTTCTTTGGCTTCCCTACTTTTTTAAGAAGCAAGGAAGCCTTACTTTAGCTTTGTGCAGAATCCAAAATAGTCTAAACCCAAATGGTCATCTAATAGCCACAACACATGATCAAAATTGGATCCTTGTAAGTGATGCCAGTTCTTATGAAGGTAGATCATTTTCCTACATTTTTCCATCCATGAATCCCAATAACCAAATTTTTGGTGTATGGGAAACCAAACCCCCTAAATAGTTTTAAGAATTGCTTGAAGCAGTTTAAAATTAAAATTTCTCAGTAAAACAAAAATATCAATGTAGGAAGACAAAACTTCTACATTCTATAAAAGGTAAGACATTCCAAATTGAAATTCTGCATTTTTCATAAGATAGTTTAAAGTTTTTTTTCTTGGTTCATGTAACAAAGAGTAAAATTTTCAAAATTGTGAATAATAGAGTATTGGAAATGCCTACACTTATGTAACTTGTGCAAAAAATATTGATTGTTTTAACTTATTTCTTTTATTCTTTCTATAAATAAAGTGGAGAAATCCAAGTTGACCATTTCATACAATTTAATTCCAACTAAACACATTTTAAATATGATTTCTTTGACTATAAAATTCCAGTTTCCAAATATTTAATTTAGAATGCATAAACATGAAAACCATCATAGAAAATACTAACCCTCCACCAATCAAATACTACTTCCTGTAAAATATTTCTAGAATAACATATGCTACACAATATTTTTTTGCATAAATAAACTTCTAACTCGGCACCATTGGGCTAGTATTTGTTGTATTGTGCTCAATGGATACTATTAGTACCAATAGAACCTCTATTGTAAATAATGACACACTAAATACACCATTGGGCTAGTATTTGTTGTATTGTGCTCAATGGATACTATTAGTACCAGCAAAACCTCTGTTGTAAATAAAGACACACTAAATATGATACTAGTACTAATTTTATCAATGTAAATGTTCAACAATGGAGGAAATAGGTCAGCTTTCCCAAGCTCCAATTACCCATCTTACTTGATTATCACATAAGGAATATTAGAGTCTGCAAGATATTACTCAGCTGTCCGCTTCATATTTGGAATTAAAAATATATTACATTAGCGCATGCACCATATTGAAAGAGTAGATATGTAGACATTCTTGTGAGGAAATCATTATCATTTATGTGTTACCTATTCTTAGCATAAGGGCTATAAATAATAAGTAAAAGAGTTGTAAGTAACTAGATAGTAGAATTCTATAAAATGAAATCACATGAAACAAAAGTCAACGTAGAACCAAAAATATTTAAGTGGACACATAGTAGAAGCTTTCTAATGAAAAGACAAAAAGTTAACTTCACAAAACAAAATAAAATAAAAAATATGTTTTCTTGCTTGTTAACTATCACAAAAGTTAACAAGCAAGAAAACATATCATTAACAAAAATAACCCTATGAATGACCTGTCTGGAGATAAATCAAAAGTTAAGAAAAACAAATAGCATACATGAATTTCAAACAACATATAGCTAAGCATTTTTCAATTAATAGACCTAGATCACTATTTGGAAAATGGATATTCATAGAACACAAATGACCATTGGTTTACATAGATCTCTTTATTTCATAAAACATGGTACAATATGCTAATCACTCTTTGAAAAGTATCAGTAAAATATGTGAAAGGATTGAAAACAATAACCCTTTTGGGACGACTAATGGGTGTTTTGTGGGACAATCTTGGTTGGCATCGAATTTCCCAGATCATTCTTCCCCTGTATTTTCTAGGTATGTAGGATATTGTAAGGGCACTGGAACATTATTTTATCCTTTTTCTGATAGTAATCGTGTTTTGGATCTTGCTTCAATTTAAAAATCATGACATATATCCATCTCTTGATTTGAGGCCCCTATGTATGACTCATATTTTCTACCAAAATTTATTATTTCCATTGCATTTGCTTCTTATCAGAGCATTCAAGACACTATTTACTTACTTGAAATGTAGATATAAACACAGTTGTAAAACACCAAGCAATGAGAAATTCATTTCCAAAGACTTTTCAGTGAATAAATTAATGAATGAAGAATCATAGCTTAATTACTAAGTTATGTTACCTATTTCGTGGGTTTTATTTAATGTATCACCCGAGTCTCCAATTGCTTGTGCATAGTTGAGTAATCCAGCAAGAGGACTAAACAGAGGAGTAGAAAATTCCAAAAGTGGATCTAATCTTTGCCCTCCATTTTCAAGCACCTCATTTATAGGGACGAAATTGTCCCCTCTAACCCTAGCTTCCAAGAAATGTGGATGAAACAATTACTAAAAAAATTCCTTCTAGAAAATGGGGGTAAATGGGAATCTACACTATAAAAGTGAAATTTGCTAGGCGAAATACCTCAACTTAAGTCACCAATTCATTAAATCAAGACGAATTGAGGATTTAGCTTGCATTTTACAAGGCGAAAACAAATTTCAGTGACCTCTTTCACAAATACGGGTATTCCAAAGGGATTTATTTAGATTTTTTAAAATAAATTTGTGTCTAAATATAATTAAACCCCTCTATATGCCTCTATAGAAAAAAAATTTCCAATAAAAATTCAAAACCCTTTCATTTCACCCACGGGTGAAATTTCGCCCCTAAAATTTTGGCTTGATGCACAATATTATTTTTAAACATACATAAACGTAAAACTTTCAACCATTAAATATTCTATAATTTAGGATCTATTTGATAACATAATTTAAAATGGAAAACAACTCTTTTAAACCAATAAATTTAACACGAATAATACCTCCACTGATGGTAATTGTTAGACTTTGAAGTTGAATAAGAAGACCCTTCTTACACTTTCCTAGAATGAAATCACGGTTTATTCTCCTAGCAAACTAAGGGCCTAGCTGGCTCCCTAGCCCTACGAATTCATTTGGCTTCCTTGCCATCCATGTCCTTGGCTCTTTGAACAAGAATTTCTCACAGTGTAACTTGACGTTAGGGTGTAAATCCTAGTTTTATTAGGGGGGGTGGAGGTATTTCCCACAGTGTATGCTCTGAAACTTGGAGTTTTGGAAAGGCATTGGTGGGAATGCTCCCCTAGATGTGTGACGATGATTGGCAGTTTCCTACCAGGGAATTTATGTTGATATAGTTGACTCTTCTTCCCGATGGATCTATGTGTGCATACGGGTGTATAGCTGATGCCACAACTTATTCTAGCAGAGGAAATATAGAGGCTGAAAACATGAAGTTAGGATACACTTTTTGCTTGTTTTTTGACCAAAAAAATGCAAAATTTTATGTTTTTCAACTTCAACCCCTTCAAACCCATATCTCCCTTAGGAATTTCAACTTGAGGTAAACATAAGAGTTTTAGAGAATTGTATTAGCTTCTTACTCATATTTTTTTGAAATTTTGTATGGGCATATAATAGGACAAATTTGAAGGGAACCAACGACATATACATTAAAATTTTAGGTTTGGATAATGATTGACTTGTGTGCCCCTCCTTTTTTTTAGAGATGGTTATTCATTTTACAAAAACCAAATGTACACTCATAATATACATAGATTGTACTTTGCAATGGACTATATGTTGAGGATTTTAAGACTCAAAAACTATTTTTTATTATTTATCGAAATAACATATGTTTAAAAAACGACGCCTTATTGACACATGTTGGGAACCTCTCATTTTCTTTCACATGTGACTTTTATAAAAAAAACTAAAACTACAATTTTAAAGAGGACAATGCAAGGAACAAAGTTGTGATTTTTTACATTTTGTTTTGCTGTCATTGCGATGATCTTGAATTTTCATTGTGACTGATTTTTAGCTCACTAAATTTTGTAATGATACAGTTTATAAAAATAATAGTAAAAAATAGAAATCCTTGATGAAATTCACAAATTCTTATACTACGAGAAAGTAGATTCAATGATGAATCTATTGGTATAAACTCCGATAGGTAATTCTCATATTTTGCAGTGTTTCCACAATCAGAAAGTGACAAATCTCAAAAAACTGCAGAAACAGTTGTGTTTGTTGACCATAAACTCTCGGCCAAGAAACTTTCTCGGCTGAGAATTAAATGTATTTCTCGGCCGAGAAAATTTCTTGACCGAGAATTAAATGTATTTCTCGGCCAATAAACTTTCTCGACCGAGAATTAAATGTATTTCTCGGCTAAGAAACTTTCTCGACCGAGAATTAAATGTATTTCTTGGCCGAGAGATATTTAGCCCGAAAAGTAACATGATTAAAGAGTAACATTAATTGATGACCGTACTAATGTTACTGGTTTTTGTAGCCGAGAGATATCTTTTTGACCGATTGGGTTTTTTTTTAGATTGTGAAATTGGTTTTGGCATATTACTGGTGTTTTTTTTTTTTTTTTTTTCCAGATTGTGAAATTGGTTATAGCATATATTAATATTTGTTTCTTTAAAGGATAAAAGAAAATTTGCTTTTGGCATATTTTTTTTTTAATCACATATTGCATATTATGTTTTGTCATATTACATTTTGTTATACAAGGGACATGGTGAATTTGGTTTTAGCATATTACTCTTATTTTTACAAAGGAAAATATTGTGAATTTGGTTATGCTTTCATGTCATATTGCAATTTGTTTCATTAATTGTACAATTTTATATCTAACATATTATTATGATTTCAGGTTTTTGGCATTGGAGTTTAGGTTTTCAATTCTTTCACCATGGGAAACGAAAAGAAATGTGCAACAAAACATGATCGCATCAGATCTCATGGAGAGGCAAGAAAGAAAGAAAACGTGAAAACATGAGAAAGTTAAGACAAAAAAGAGCATTGGAAAGAAATGTGGAGGCACATGGCAGTGATGAAGAAATGAAAAATGTGGAGGCACATGGCAGTGATGAAGGAATGAAAAATGTAGAGGAAAACGTTGATGAAAGAAATGAAGAACATTGAGGTGATGAGGAAATGACAAATGTGGAACAAATGATGGGAAACATTGATATTGAGACCATGATTGGTGAGTAAATAATTTTTAATGTTTATAAAATTGTATTTAATACTTGAGTATATAATTGATTTGAAACTTCACAAACTTATAAATCTACATATTTTCATGCAGGGTCAACATCCAACCTTCAACATCCTACCGTACCTATGAATTTACAAAGATTACTTGGAAGTTGCAACAATATCGTCATTGATGAGAATTTTTGGAGAATATGGATTCAAGTAAAATTGAAGAATTGGGACCTCCGATGCGTGATCATACAACTCGATATAAAGCAAAAAAGATACTAAAAAATTATCTTGAAGGTCTTTATGTCATAGCACAAACTCAATTGTTACATAGATTGTTAAAGCAAAAATGTCTAAAAGATGCAATTAAATTATTGGGCATTAAAAGTGTCAAAGAGGTTAAAATAAATGAGATGGTATCAAAAAATTTGACCTCGGCCCTTTCCACACTTGCAAAGAAACGATCTCATGATTTAGTTTTTGCTTGTAAAACATTGCTAACAGGGGTTGTGGCAAAAAACATTGCAACTGATCGTTTGTTGGCCATGACTGCAAGAACGTTAAAAACATCAAGAATGAGTTTATGAAGCATAAAAACATTAGGGTTCAATTAGATGAAGATGATGAAGTTGCATGTTGGGTTGCTGTTTGTACAAAACCTTATCAATATAGGCTTCCAGATAATGTGAGGGACAAGGTGAAAGAGTTTTGGCACTTAAACTCTCGTGTCGTACCAAATGAAAAGGATGTTGTGTGGCATCGTGTATCTAAAGGAAATTATGAAACACATGCCATACAAATAACAGAGGTCACTCAAGTGGAAATGTTCAAACATTTTATGGAGAGTAATGTTGATGTGAATATTTCCCTTAGCACATTTGTGAAGCTTAAACCATGGTATGCCAGGTCCATTGTTGTTCGCGACACATGTTGTTGTCGATACCATAGAGAATTTGAATTATATTATGAGACATTTAATAATTTTGGCATAAAGTGTTGGCCAAATGACCCCCCTCCTTCGAGTGTTCGTGAATTTGTATCTAAAATATTATGTGCATGAGAGAATGATCAAGTATTCTACAAGAAACAATGCATCAATGGAAGAAAATGTGAAGAATGTTCTCATTTGGCTCTTTTTGATGTTAAATACCCCATTGATCCAAATGATCCTCAAGTGTCAAATCACATTGTAAAATGGAAGAGATATGAATATGTTGATTATACTCATGTTACAGATTCAACGACAACATCAAGAAATATTGAGTTAGTTGAAGATGGTATCTCTATGACATGTTTTATGGAGTCGTTCAGGGAGAAAATATATAGATATATCAAACACTCTCATATAGAATGATGGAAATACTTACAGTTCAAGCAATCAGGAGAAGTATTTCCAAAAGGAACAATAAATTATCAATTGTTGATTTTGTTGACAATACACTTTCACTCCACAAAAGGAGATACAAAGTGAGTATTATCATTCAGACCAGGTATCTATACTTGTGCATATTTTGTACAGACATGCAGAGCTTCATGTCAATGGTTCTAATATCGATGCAAATAATCATGAAGTGATTAAAGAGTAACATTTCTACATCAGTGATGATCGTACACATGATACATGTTTTGTCCAACGTTGTTTTAATATGCTTTATAACGAATTATCAAGATGAGGGGTCACTTTTAAAGAGCATTCGGTGTGGTCAGATGGTTGTGTTGGTCAGTTTAAATCGGCACGCTCATTCTTATGGTTGTCTCGCATTCATCATAAAATGAATGTTCGCAACACATGGAGTTTTTTTGAAACGAGACATGGAAAAGGAGAACATGATGGCGTTGGGGCCTGCATAAACGTTCACTTAGGAGATATCAAATTAATCACTTTGATTCTCGCCTCGCAAATTCAAGCAATGTTGTTAATTCGTGCAAGCAAAATTTAAGCCATGAATTCAATGAAAGGATGGCTCATGTGAGAAGGTATGTAATTGTTTCGATGACCGTTAATGTTTTCAAATGCAGGTATTTACTATGTTTATATGTTCATGAGTATTTTTATTTAAATTATTTAAAAAAAAAGTTTAATAAATTGTTTTTAAATGTGAAATTTGATTTGCACAAGTTATGGTTTTATCTTGAACAAGTTATTCTAGAATATTGCAATGGGATATGTTGATAGATCCATGCCATATAATTGTGCTGCAATCCCTAAAACAATGGGTTTACACTCCATTAGGAGTAAAAAAATGGCAAATATTCACGCAATCGAGAAACGAAAATACTCTTGCTTATGTCTTGCATGTATTGGTGATGTAGATTCATTCGATGAGTGTCAAAACCAAACTAACAAATTTATCAAACCATGGATACACCAAGAATTGACACCATTGCCTCCATTTGGAAATATCACAGATGAAGAGCACGATAATGAAGTGGTTTTGATTGACAAGGATTATGATCATGTTTCCGATTTGGTTAGATAAGGTGGTGTGTTTTTTGTCATTGCACTAGTAGATAATCCATAAAAAGTGCATTATTATTTGTTGAGATGCACTAGGTTGAAAAGCACGTTTTTTCAAGAATTTAAGGATCTGTCAAATTATGCGTATGCAGTGGGTTCAATGGTTTTAATGGGACATTTCTTTGCTGAAATAAGGAAATGTAATGACCATATTCTTTTTCAAGACTATGAGCCAGATGTTATATGTTCTCAGTATAGTCATTTATTCAAAGCGGCTCGGTTGCAGTTGAAACTAGTGAAGACTAGGAAAAAGACCAAGAATTGCCAATGGAAATTGTCGATAGAAGATCATAATGCCATTCTTGAAAACATGGGCCACTAGCACATTTCATATGAATCAAGAACACATTGGTATGTGAATAAGATTGTTTTCTTTGATTCTAGGGTTATAAAATAGAATTGTTATATAAATTGGACTTTATAGTTGATGAACTTTATATTGGACTTTATTTAAAGACAATGGACATGCACCATTCTCCATTGTTGGTCTGTTATTGAATGAAAACTTATGTTTTGTGTCATTCCTTAAGGTTGATTGACTACAATTTGGATACATGCTTTATTTCTTTCTAATTTTTTCTCTCTTCTTACACTTTTTATTGCAATCAATATAAATTGTTATGGATATGTTTTTGTTCATAGTTTGAATTTACATTGTTCTTCAAATTGTTGTTCAATTATGCAATCTATCTTTCAATTCTATGGATTTGACATGTCTTGTCAGCAATACATACATTTTATGCATGCAATAAATTTTTGTTTTCTTTTAATTTATATAATGTGCTTGGATGCAATAGTTGTATACTTGAACGTTTATTTAAATGTGATTGGATTTAAATCGATGCTTTCAATGAGAGAAAATATGTTCTTAGTTGTTAGTCCTATTGAGTGTGTACCCTTATTATTGATTTCCCAACATATGGAGGCATTGACACACTCTTTGTATCAAGATAATTGAACTTATAAGTTTGGCTGGCCAAGCAACACATTAACTAGGCAATTGTATTAAATTCTTTCAATGGAGCAACTTACTTCAGCCTTGTCTTAAATATTATTCATATTGGTACAATGGACATGTACCATTCTCCATTGTTGGTCTGTGATTGAACACAAACTTATGTTTTTGTGTCATTCCTTAAGGTTGATTGACTACAATGGATACATGCTTTCATTCTTTCCAATTTTCTCTCTTTTCTTACACTTTTTATTACAATCAATAGAAATTGTTCTAGATATGTTTTTGTTCATAGTTTGAATTTACATTGTTCTTCAAATTGTTGTTCGATGATGCAATCAGTCTTTAAATTCTATGGATTTGACATGTCTTGTCGGCAAGACATACATTTTATGCATGCAATTTTTTTTTGTTTTCTTTTAATTTATATAATGTGCTTGGATGCAATAGTTGTATACTTGAAAGTTCATTTAAATGTGCTTGGATTTAAATCAATGTTTTCAATGAGAGAAAATATGTTATTAATTGTTAGTCCTATTGAATGTGTATCCTTATTATTGATTTCCCAACATATGGATGCATTGACACACTCTTTGTATCAAGATAATTGAACTTATAAGTTTGGTTGGCCAAGCCACACATTAACTACGAAATTGTATTAAATTATTTCGATGAAGCAACTTACTTCAACCTTGTCTTAAATATCATTCATAAAGACAATAGAAACACTCTTTGGCTTCAACACAACATGTGAAACTATCAAGACACCATCCACCAAAACTCAACTTAGGACTAATAGACCTCAGACACAACAACTGTGATATCACTCACAAACGAACTAGCAATATCAAAACAAACCACCATCAAGTTCTTGTAGGCATGTGACCCCTAGTGAACATTAGTCTTAGATTCCTATATAGTAGAAATGTTTGAAATATAAAGAACATGAAAATCACCTAGACCATTTCAATCACCATGATCACCATTAATGGCCATTATTCCATTGGTATTTATGTTCTATGTGGTACAACCAAATGTTGTTCCATAGATAAATATTTATATCAACATGTGTCCTAATTACCTAGGTTCCAGAATGCTATCTAAGAAATGTTTTGCTTGTACCAGAAGAAAACTAATTTAACTGCCTCCATTTTTTCATAGTTGCAATGCAACATGACTTTTTCTATGTTCACTATTCTTTGAATCTATAGTTGAACAAGCAAAAAAATTTATTCAATTTGACAATACAAATTATCTATAAGTCCATATGATCCTATAGACACTGGATCAAGAATACTGTGAATAAATGTTATTTTCAAATTGGAACTACTAAAAGATAATCACATCAATATACACATTCAATTCAAGGTCTTATCACCTACTTTGTTTTTCATCTATGTAGTTAATATATTAGCCTTAACTATTGAATATGCAAGTTTGTATGCTTTATATTCCTATTTAGGCCATAGCATTACCAAGCCAACTATAAAATTGAAACGTTGGCACGCAATGTATTTTAAGTCTATTAGAAATCGATTTTCCTAACATTTCAACATACTATGGGACTTACATATAAGTACTCGAAAACATGAAATGAATGCCATATCTCAGAGTATGAATGGATTTTTCCAACAAATGACATTCAAACTAAAAGATTCTGGTCCAAACAGACAATCCTCTTTTTTCTATATCACTTCATTCTAGGTATCTAGACAAGATTGCAAAGGCTTCCATCTATGCTAAAGAAAACTAGATTCTTTTTACAGAAAGGACAATTAACTTTTAAGAGGCAAAAATCCAAAGAGATCAAAGGTAGAATAGAATGGGTTTCTTGAGAATATTAATACAATTTGACCTCGGTCAAAATATATAGAGAAACATGCAACTTATTTTTTAACAAGAAAGTGCAGAAAAGAACTTGAGAAAAACAATATAAAGGACATTGAGTTATAACTCTAGGTCTCCTTCACACTAGCTTCAATAACAACATTATATTATAAGCAATAGGTTGCATTGGGAAAATGCAAGCACCATATTGTAATTGCAAATCTAGTGAATATTGATAGCAAGATGGCCAAGAAAAAGATACTAGAATCTGTGCACATTTAGTTTCTCTATTCAACATTTATAGGATCAATTCATGGGGAGACAATAACAAGGCACAATAACTAACAAACACTTGATCCATGGAAACATAAGACTTGAATTCAAACATCAGAGTCATATAAATTGAAGGATGAAGCCAGAGCAGGAGACCAGGAAAAGAAAAACATGCACTAAAAAATCAAGACTAAACCAAAATAAAGAAATAGAATCCTACTTGATATAATCAAATAACATGTGGATGCAATCTTAAATCACCAACAAATTCCTTCATCTTACTTAAACAAATGACAAGCCAAATATATATTTTCTGCAAGCCCTAATATTTTAAAAATAATTCCTACCTAAATTTTACAAATTCTTGGCAAAGGTTAGAAGACATACACTAGAGATACAATAGCCTAGAAAGTGAAGCAAAACCCTTACAGGGCACATATATATATATATATATATATATATAGATAGATAGATAGATAGATAGATAGATAGATAGATATAGATATATGCAAAATAGTTCATATCCAATTCCTATAAATCCTTAGCAATGGTCAAAAGACATAGAGCATTAGAGGTGAACATATTTAAAAATGACAGAGGACATATTAGAAGTTTTACAATGGTTTATACTCAAATGTGCGAGTGTGGGGATGGCGAAGAAACAATACACATTGGCTAGAAGACATTTGGTTAGTTATTAAAATAACACTTGACTTCCAAAGGTCACCTATCCAATCATAATTACCTTAGAGTGCAACTATCTTTGCATCATACAGGTAACCTAAAAAATCCTTGCAACAATTCAAAAAAAAAATCTAGGTCCAAGTTTTCTTGTAATCACAGGGTTCATATAAGTCTGTTGTAGGGAAATAAAAAAGAACTACACAAAGATAAACAAATATCAAAAGAAAAATGCTACGGCAGATCCACTTTTGTGAACCAAAATAAAGCAATAAAGGCCTACTAGATATAAGCAAATAACATAAATCCTTGGAAAAGGTCAGAAGAATACACTAGATATACAGTAGTCTATAAATATATAAAATAGATATGAACATGAGCAAAACAAAAACACAATGTTTATAGGAACAAGTTGAAAAGAGTCAACACAGAGTTGTAATAAGAAACAACTAGCTCATCCATAGCAACATAGACCCTAGATGTGAACACTAGAATCCTAGCAATACGTGTATGAAGGAAAAGAGAAGCCTTGACAAGGAAAATATATCTATATATATTTCTGCAAACCCTGATATCTTGAAAATAGTTCATAGCCAACTATTATAAATCCTTAGCAGTGGTTAAAAGACATAGAATCCTGAAATTGAAACAAATCCTTATGCGCCAATTGAATATGAAACGAAGGCCTTAAGCAATACATTGAATCTCGGAATAGGGATTCTTCATTTATCTTAATATATTGTCTATCTCAATGTTTTAGATAACCTTTGTCGATCATTCAACATTTCTTACAACAATTGTTAAATGGAAATGGATAGAATTGCATCATCGTTCCATAAAAATACTTTAGACATTTATGCAGGATTTAAGCTTGAATATAGCTCCAACACTAAACTCAAAACAAATACATCATGAATAATCAAATACTAGATAAGATGATACAAAGGATGGATGAGCTGAAGAGAACATGATATCAAAGTTCAAGTGTCTACCCACTAGTGATAGCAGCAATTAGAATAAAGCATTAGTCTCGATTCTCAATTTTAAAGTGAAAATGAGAAAATCTACAGAATAAATTTTTGAAATCTCATCTACAGACAACATTTGATAATTATAGTTGATTTTGCTGGCATAGTCTTGGTGAGAATTCAGTAAACAAATTCAGATTGATGCACAACAATTTAAGCTTAGCAAAACACATTAACTGCATCTCATGTTTTAAACATTTCAATTGCCCTATACAGATCATACCAAAGACAGTTTATGGAAGGTTGGAAAAATAGTAATACGACTAGTACTAACTTGAGTCTAACACCAATTGTCCATAAAATCCTACACAACCGACAATGACAACCTCCTGAACTTGTATATCATGCCCTCAAATCGGTTCTCAATTTCTACATGAAATTATATATATATATATATATCTACACATTTGGGGTCAAAATATACCAAAACTAATAAAATGTTGTCAAAAATAATAATTGATAGCCACGTGTCTTCCTCACCAAGAAAAGAACCATCAACATAGTCATCACCATTTAGCATTTGGCCACACTGCATAAATTTCAATAAATTTATAGACATGATATTTGGATAATAAAAACATATATATATACATAAAAAAATTAATTTGTAACATATGTACATTCTATCTCATACTGTAAATGTGTCTTTTGTGAGTTCAATTATTAAACCATACTTACGTACCAAATCTGTGCGTTGATTTTCTTGAGCCTTGACACTCTTATACATGTCTCTACAATTTTTTGCATACTGCTCAAGCTCTGATCAACCCATACATCTCAAGGCATCATCTGAATAGTCATCAAATGAGCTGTCATCCATATTGGTTGAAGATGCCATATTATTTAAGCCAATTTCTACCCCTGCCAATGCAACCATAACATGCTCTTTTATCTGTGCCCTCACCCTACTTGCCACTTCGGATGTCATTTGAAAATCCTATGGAAAGAAATGAATATAGGTAATGGAACTACTAAGCGAGGCACATGTTGACTATATTCAACATCTCACAGTGAATCAGGACATTCATATGTACGGCCTTTTCCAGCACCGTAGAAGGGTGATCCCATATCTGTATAGTCAGGGTCCATGTGCAACCGAAACTTTGCAATTAGCATCTTGAAAAAATATTGAGGGACCTCATCGTTATTTGGGAAATTCCCATATGCATAGAGGAACCTCGAATAAACATGTGGTGCAATATTTGGATCATTGAATCATACAATCTTTATACGCCTTTTGTCTTCAGGCTGCATGTCAAATAATGAAAAGACCATTTCTTTTGTGACAATGTTTTTTATTTCTTTGAACTTGTGGCGACCCATCACCGCTAATCTCCTCTTACGCATGATGTCATAAAAAATTTAGGTTGATGGTCCAACCCCAACATAAGTTGCAATCAAACAGTTCATATTGTACAAAACAATTTGGAGACTCTGTTGACTACTGATAGAGATAGTAGAACTCTCAAGTTCACCCTACAATCTATCAGAATGCTCCCTCATCTCTTTCTCATTAAGCATTGTGATCTTGTATTTCCAAGGAATCTCATCGGGAACATGTTTAGGATGAGTGTAGAGAGGGTCATATGTTTCATTGTGGGCATACTGACGCGCTCGACGACCTCTCCTTGTATTACGATGTGGAATAGGAGCATGAGCAGCAAACCCTGTAAGAATCAAAACATGTGTAAGTATTAGAATGTATATATAATTTTTCGATCAAAGTATACATATTTAAATAAAATGTGTTCATTAAAAATACCTGGTGGAGTCTCTGCCTCAGCATGTATGCTTTGCGTACTAGAAACTAACTCTTCTCTCCTATTAGTATCTTCAGAATGTGTAGAAGCCCTTGTAAAAAACAATAAATTGGCAATCACATGTAAGTTTAAGTGAAATAACATATTTTTTCACAAATAAAACACTCATGTCCAATAAGAATTATGGTTGGAATTTACGTAAACATTCTTGTTCTAGTTCTGGGCTCTCTGAGCTATTAGTATCTACAGCATAAGGCACTGAATGCATGTGCACAAAAATAATCAAGTCATATGCATGTAACGTTTTAAAGAAATCAAAGATGTTTAAATTGTACTATAAAAAGATAAATAACATTAAAAATTACCTATGCATGGCCTTCATGCCCATCCACTAGCCCCTATAAAAAACAATAAATTGGCAGGCACTTATAAGTAAGAAAAATGTCATAATTTTTCACAAATTAAACACACATGTCAAACAAGATTTATGAACTTAGATTTCACCTTTACCATGTAAATCTTGTGTTTCCCTGCTTGTGGTAGGCATATGAGTAGAGTAAGTCACTGAATGCATGTGCACAAAAGTAATCAAGTCATATGCATGTAATGTTTTAAATAAATCAAAGACGTTTAACTTGTACTATAAAAAGATAAATAACATTAAAAATTGCCTATGCACGGCCTTCATGCCCGTCCACTAGCCCCTATAAAAAACAATAAATTGGTAGGCACTTATAAGTAAGAGAAATGTCATAGTTTTTTCACAAATTAAACACACATGTCAAACAAGATTTATGAACTTAGATTTCACCTTTACCACGTAAATCTTGTGTTTCCCTGCTTGTGGTAGACGTATCAGTAGAGTAAGTCACTGAATGCATGTGCACAAAAAATAATCAAGTCATATGCATGTAACTTTTTAACTAAATCAAAGACGTTTAACTTCTACTATAAAAAGATAAATAACATTAAAAATTACCTATGCATGGCCTTCATGCCTGTATTAGCCCTTGTAAAAAAAAATTAACAGGCACTTATGAGTAAGAGAAATGTCATAATTTTTCATAAATTAAACACACATGTTCAAACAAGATTTATGAACTTAGATTTCACCTTTACCATGTAAGTCTTGCATTTCCCTGCTTGTGGGAGGTGTATCAGTAGAGTAAGTCACTAAATGCATGTGCACAAAAATAATCAAGTCATATGCATGTAACATTTTTAAAAAGTTAATTGTATTTAACTTGTACTAAAAAATGATAAATATCATTAGAATGTACATATGGGTGACATGTATCCAATAAACCCGTCAGAAGTGCGTCTTCCATGTTCAAATCCACTACCTATGCACGACAAGATCTTAGAAAAATGTGTAAAAGAATATTATCCACAAATTAAAAAAATGTCAAATTTAAACATGTCTAAGTTAAGAGTCGAATGCACCTGATAGTGGACCTATGGTGCGTCCAATACACCGATCTGAATGGCTTCTTTGAATTTTGGTACCACTATGAACATATCTAGATGTCCCTAGATGATCCATGTGTTCCTTATTAAGAATAAAATAGATTAGTTTAACTCTATCAAATCATAAGACAATGGTTAACTCTATACAATTTTACTCAACATGCCATACATTTTGTCAAAAAATAGGCAAAAAGTGTATCAAAATCATGCCATATTCAACATTTCTATGGGGTTGGTGCCTCCTTCCAGTCGGTGCTTCCTTGAATGCATTATTTCTCACTATAAAGAAGCATTATGTGGTTTTCTCTCATTTGGGATTCCACATAAAAATCTTGTGTCTTATGTGTTGATGATGTGTTGCTTATATGTGTGAATGTTTATTTACTAATGCATAACAGAAGATAAAGATTAAGTAAGGACTAATATGTTTAAAGAAGGTAAAAAACTACTAATAACTGCACTAATACTGATTCACCCCCCTCTCAGTATTAAATCGATTCCAACATGTTTAATTTTCTCACCTCATTAATCTTGAGCCCTACTCATGGGGAAACTATTTGTAAATATAGTTGCATTAATTAGGTGGAAATTTGACCCTTGGATGTGATTTCTCCCTTTTGATCAACAATCAAATTGTAGGATACTAGAGCACTAATTTTATCAACCCTTGCTTCATTGAGGTAAGGTCTACATTTATTCATTAGAGAAAAATTGAGGTTTAAAATGGCCCTGATAAGGAATATAGTAATTTAATAGTTAAAATAATAAAATAATATTTATGAATTTTGGAGGAAAAGAGAAAAAAACTACATTTTTTCTTTGTATTTTTAATATATCTCCCTATCGCTTTACTCAAATATTGAGCAGGGAAACTTGTTGGATGCAAAATTAAATTCCTCATCTAATGAGTACTCACACTACATACTTTTGAGTTACCCCTCCTCACGAAAAATGAGAAATACATTAAAAACAAATGTGTTACTTTGAAATTAACACTTTTTTGGATGTATTTCTTGCTTTTGATGGGGTGGGGTACCTCAAAAGTATGCATTGTGGGTACTCTTTGGATGCAGAATTTAATTCTGCATCTAATGAGTGCCCCCAATCTAAATTTGAGTAAAATGACAGTGATATATGTTGAACATACGAATTAAAATATAGTATTTTTAGTGTCAAATATGCCATGTCAACCATTATGGTTGACTCTTTTTTTGAAATTTTATTGGTTCTTGTATTCAATGTCTCTTTCTCTTATGAGGTGGATCATTTTATTACAAGGTGGATCGTATTCTTATGAGGCCCATTTTAGACCCCAAATTTGCTCTAATGTATTTCATGTTTATGTTAAATTGTTGTATGCATTATGCAACCATTTCATGCCTTCCCTCATTTATTTATTTTTTGGACTTATACTCCCTATTTTATTTTATTTTTATTTGTTTGCCAGTCTTTACTACTACTACTACTTGACAAAAATTGTTCTACACTCACTTGCCTATTATATAATTCTTCACATTATTAAATTCTTAAAATAATGAACAATGCACTTATTAATTCTTTGCATTATACACTAATGAGGTTCATTGTACTGGATGCTTTTATTATTTGCTTGCTGTTAGATATCATGATCCAAGTAGGACATGGATTGGTGTTGTAATTGTTAAGATTTAATATGCTAAGATAGAAAATATCAGCATTGCATTTCATTTCACAACAATAGCATACACAGGATCATTGAAAGAACAACAAGCACAACATAAACACAAGAGACACAGATTTATCCTGGGAAACCCTCATGGGGTAGAAAACCCATCAAAGCTTCCTCAATATAGATTACTAGCAAATACAAAGATGTAAACCCTAGACATGAGCTCCTTCTCCTCCATAGCAAATCTCTCCCTCACTTATGCATTATTCATAAGTGACTGTAGTGTCTTTTACATTAACTAGGTCGGCCCCAACTTAACCACTTAACATAATGTGACAGGGCCTACTTCACTAGGGTGGTCTAATAACCCTTTCACCCACATGACTCATACAGGGACGACCCCCACTAGGGAAGTCTAATAACCCAAGTTGCCACATTATCCACGGAGGAATAAAACATCTCTGGATATACAATAAGGTCTTCACGGAGGAATGAAACATCTCCAGAATAATAAAGTAAAAACATAATATTCTTATAAGTTACAATATTTCAACATTCCCCTTAACAAGAAGGATATTATAACAACATCTGAGGAGCAAGGAGTCATCAACTACATGATACATGATACATCTATAAATCATTGGAAGCTTTCTCAACATCATCAGTAACTCAACTAGTTACTGGAATATCTTCAGGTCTTCAATACTGGAGTATCAACATCGTCAGTATTGAGTCTTCACCTTCTGCAGCACTCGATCAACTACAGCATCGTCATCATCTGGATCACCCGATCAATAGCCTCATCGTCTGGATCTACTGATCATCATCATAACAACATCAACTAGATCCTCTCAATCAACAACATCACATCATCAACTAGATCCTCTCAATCAACAACATCATTTCATTAATTGGATCCTCTTGATCAATAACATCACATCAACAACTGGATCCTCTTGATCAACAGCATCACATCATCAACTGGATCCTCTCAATCAACAGTATCATGTCATCAGCTGGATCCTCTCGATCAACAGCATCACATCTTCAACTAGATCCTCTCGATCAACATCATCACATCATCAACTGGATCCTCTCAATCAATAAAATCATCTTGATCATCTCGATCTACAACATTTGGATCATCTCGATCTACAGCATCTGGATCATCTCGATCTACAGCATCTGGATCATCTCGATCTACAGCATCTGGATCATCTTGATCTACAACATCTGGATCATCTTGATCTACAACATCTGGATCATCTCGATCTACAGCATCTGGATCATCTCGATCTACAACATCTGGATCATCTCGATCTACAGCATCTGGATCATCTCGATCTACAACATATGGATCATCTCGATCTACAGCATCTGAGTCATCTCAATCTACGACATATGGAACATCTCGATCTACAGCATCTGGATCATCTCGATCTACATCTGGATCCTCTGGATCAACAACATCAACATTTGGATCCTCTAGATCAACAGCATCAACATAGTAGCATACGCTGCAATACACATGATCCAATTACAGGATGATCAATCCCGCTCACTTTAGGACATAAGTCCAAGGATGATACAATCCTACAATCCTATCATGTACATTTTGAACCAAACATTTAGGGACGATGCAGTCCTATCCCGTACAGTTTGAACCAAATGTTCAGGGACGATACAGTCCTATCATGTACATTTTGAACCAAATGTTCAGGGATGATGTCGTCCTATCATGTACATTCTGAACCAAACGTTCAGGGACGATGCAGTCCTATCATCAATTTTCAAAGACAGATTTCTACGGGTCAATTCAGGGGACAGAAGTCCAGGGATGATGCAATCCCTCTCGTCTACTATGGACTTCTTTCTTGGAGACATATGTCTACGGATCAATTTAGGGGACCGAAGTCCAGGGATGATGCAATCCCTCTCGTCCACTAGGGACTTATTTCTTGGAGACATATGTCTACAGATCAATTCAGGGGACCGAAGTCCAGGGATGATGCAATCCCTCTCGTCCACTAGGGACTTCTTTATCGGAGACATATGTCTACGAATCAATTCAATGGACCAAATTCTAGGGATGATGCAATCCCTCTCGCCCACTGGGGACTACTTTCTCAGAGACATATGTCTACAGATTTGTTTTAGAACATGTGTCCAAGGATGATATAATCCACTTGTCAACTTAGACCCTGTCTAAGGACCATTTACCAACCTCACTGTCGGTATCACCAATATAGGTATCCACATCATCGACCTCACTGTCAATGCAGGCAATCTCATCAATAGTGACCATATCACTCCCCCTTTCGAGGAGGGTCCTTCTGAACTACACCAAGCTTGTCTCAGAAATACTCAAACTTTACTCGAGACAGAGGTTTGGTCAATATATCAACAACTTGTTCGTTAGTGCTTACATACTTGAGCTTGATAACTCCTTTCTGCACCATATCTTGTATATAGAAATATTGGATCTCTATGTGCTTTGACTTATCATGGAACACTGGATTCTCTATCATCTTGATACAACTCTGGTTGTCACACATGATCATACTGGGGTCCATCTCTAAGTCAAATAGTCTTGATAACAGCTTTCGAAGCCATACTGCTTCACAACTAGTAGAGCAAGTAGCTATATATTCCACTTCAGCTGTCCTGAGAGCCACACTGGACTGCTTCCTGCTAAACCATTATATCATGGAAGATCCTAGACAATAACATCCTCCTGATGTACTTTTCCTATTTGATACACTTCTTTCCCAATCAGCATCTATGTAGCCATGCAGTTTGAAGTCATGATCTCCAAGATAACATAGACCAAAGTCTATCATACCCTTTAGGTACCTCATCACATGCTTTGCAGCTATTAGGTGAGCTCATCTAGGTTCCACTAGATACTGACTCAAGTTATTCATGACAAAGCATATATATGGTCTGGTATTTGTCAAATACATCAATGACCCAATAATCTGTCTGTATAGAGTCATATCCACTAACTATGATGAGTCATCATCTAACAGCTTCAAGTTGGGATCCATGGGAGTGGCCATGGATTTACATTCCAACATATCAAATCTTTTCAAGATTTCCACAGAATACTTTCCCTGGTTGAGAAAGATTCCTTCTGAGCCTTGCCATACTTCCAGACCTAGGAAGTAATGCATCAATCTGAGATCTTTCATCTCAAATTCTGTAGCTTCTTCTTGCTTTTCATGATCTATTTCTCATTCCCTGTCAGAAAGAAAAAATCCACATACAGTAATAGTATGACAGGTTCATCATCCATAACCTTAAGGTAAAGGTTAGGATCAGCTTTACTTTTGGTAAAACCCAATCTTGTCAAGAAGTTATCATCTCTCCCTCTGTGACTGAACATCATTCACACTCTGCATTGAGTGTTCTTCTGCATATCTATCCGTGCCATCTCTCGTCAGATGGGTCTACAGATATGCACCTCAAGATCATTAAAACTCTGTGGTGAGTTTCTTCTTAAATGTCATTTGTATATAGATACCATCTTCAACCTTGTAGCAAAGGTTGAAATCCGCATCACCCATGGTGATCATTAAGCTCATTAAATGACTATCGATCCTGGGTACCCATACAAATCCCGATTCACACTTATTCTTCAATAACACCATTAAGAGAATGGTCTTATCTAGCCACTTGGAGAAAACATCTCGTCATGATCCTCTTCCTCTTTCTAAGAGAATCTTCTAGCCATGATCCTTCTGTAGTATGTTTGATTTGTAAGTCTTCTTGTTGAACATCCATCACTTTGTTCAATGTTCATCATCCTTCTTTTGTAGATCATATCACATGATCTTTCCTACAAATCAAAGTTAATTACATGATTAGTAATACTTCATAGTCATCAAATCCTGTTGACATGATAATATATTATGCATATAGATATGATTCACATATTTATGCAACTATCTTGATCAATACTTTGGCACAACATTTTTCCATATCCTGTATGCATACAATGGCTATTTAGATGCCTTCCATCTCTACTGGAACATACTATCAAGAGCGTGCACAGTTCTCAGCATGTCAGCAAATAGGTTTCATTCTAGACAAGCGATAATGGAATGTTTGTCCAACTTACCCATCATATGCATATTAGTAGTATAATGTTCAATGCCATATGAATGCTTACACTCAGCATGATATATTCTAGGAATGCATACAACTACTATGAGAAATATCATTTACTTATTCAAAAAGTAACTTAAACACTTATCTTTTATGTTTGTGTGGTTTCCTCCCGCTTGATCTCTATTTTGAACTTCTATCCATCCTGGACCACTATGCATGCTTAAGTGTGCACTAGTGTCATCATCATGATCTCATACATAATCATACATTCATTAGTATAGTCTTAATACTATCAAAACATTATGATTCTAAATAATCATAAGTATGTATGGTCATGATCATTTCATACATAGGTATACTTATCTAAGATCCTAATAAAGTAGGATTCTAACTTGATATAGGAAAGCATACTTGGATTATCAAGCTTGGTTATGTCTTAACATACCCAAACAATATCTTCTTTGTTCTCTTCAATGATTTAGAGACCTTGTGCTAGAACCTGCATATCTCATGGGTTAAGCATAGTAGAACAAGGTCATACATACCTCGTAACTAGATCTTCTATGTGGTCAAAGACTATGGATGCGTCTTTGTCCCTATGTCATCATGGTCATAGAACTTGATTTGTCTTTCTTGATGTACCTATATCTTGTTAGCAGACAACATCATCCTCATACAACACCACAAGTGCATTAGTACAATCATAAGTGTCATAACCTTAATCAATGAATGCCTTCTATCATTCACATGCATTCATTATCAAACAATCATAATTGTACTAATCTCAGTGACATGAAGACAAACATATCATAAACTTAACCATGAACAGATTTCAACACATACCTGTATCTCCTCAAGTCATATCTATTAGAATTGCTTTTAACCCAACCCACTATGATTTGCTGAAACTGGATCTGGAGCTAGATTAGGGTTTGTCAGAGAAACCCTAAAAATTCAAACTTTGAATTTCAAACTCCTGAATGGATGGAAAGATGTGCCTTGATGAGCTGATCAAGCTAGCATACTTCAATTTTGAAATCTCCAAAATTTGACCCCTCAAAATTTCCTTTGAAACTTATGGATCTTCTCGAAAGGATCCCAAACTAGGGTTTGGTGAAGACCACCCTTCTTCCCAATCAAAATGTTTGATCCAAATCTCTAAACTTCGATTTTTCAGAGGAGCTTCCAGCCATGGTCACAGACTTAAAAAATTCCAACTTTTGTAGAAGCCCTAATTTTCCACCTTTCCGATCAAAATCCCGAACTAGGGTTTGATCAAGCCCAGCTTTTTGACCAACCAAAAATTTTGATATTGGTCAATAAATTTTGATATTGATGAGGAGAATTCAGTCATGGACTCCGATTTCAAAAATTCTAACTTTCTTCAAAGCCCTAAATTCCTGCAGCAGTGATAAGCCAAGAATGAACATGCTCATAAAAGAATTCTGTTTGGACAGAAATATGCACCTGATTGTTTCTAGTGCATCTCTGAAATTAAAAATTCATAGGGTTTGAAATCTCAGCCTATGGTATCCTGACCTGTCAGATTTCCAGCCCCATAGGTCTGACCTCAATTGGAATTTCTGAGAGAGAGTTATGCCAAGTGTTGCAACGTGACCTCTTTATGGGATAAACCAGGAGAATGAACTTGTACGGCATGCCACATGTCACTAGTTCAACTTCAGCCTCTGAAAACCTTACCTGAGAAACTACAGTCCATTCTCTACCTGTCACTTTTTACTAAATTTTATTTGGAGTTTCCTAGCCCAAGTTGTGACCTTTTTTCGTAGGTCACCTATTTATGACTGAGATCTGGAAGAGGCAGAAACCCTAACTTGTACTGATCATAAATCACAAAGTACAACGAATTATAGGTTTTCCTTTGGACATAAGGTACAAGGGGATGTTATCTACGACCTGTAAATATTTTAGATCCTGAACCTTCTCCAAAATGGATTTATATTAAAAGTTCCACGATGACTGGTGTTTGCTATACATAACCCTAACCTTCAAATTGTCGCAAGTGAAACAAGTGTCGTAAGTGCCATACATTGCCTTCCTTCAGGTTAGCTCTAATACCATGTTAAGATTTAATATGCTAAGATAGAAAATATTAGCATTGCATTTCATTTCACAACAATAGCATATACAGGATCACTAAAAGAACAACAAGCACATCATAAACACAAGCGACATAGATTTATCCTGGGAAACCCTCATGGGGTAGAAAACCCAGCAAAGCTTCCTCAATATAGATGACCAGCAAATAAAAAGATGTAAACCCTAGACATGAGCTCCTTCTCCTCCATAGAAGATCTCTCCCTCACTTATGTGTTATTCACAAGTGAGTGTAATGTCTTTTACATTAACTAGGTCGGCCCCAACTTAACCACTTAACATAATGTGACAGGGCCGACACCACTAGGGTGGTCTAATAACCCTTTAACCCACATGACTCGTACAGGGCCGACCCTCACTAGGGAAGTCTAATAAACCAAGTTGCCACATTATCCACGGAGGAATAAAACATCTCTGGAAATACAATAAGGTCCTCACGGAGGAATGGAACATCTCTGGAATAATAAAGTACAAACATAATATTCTTAGAAGTTACAATATTTCAACAGTAATTCCATATTTTGTTACAAAAATCCTATGGATTCACTATGTTATTGCAATCTATTTTCCATTACCTCTCTGACCACTATTGGGTAGGGAGACCTGCATGCTCAAAATATGAGTGAAATGATATTTGATATCTTCTGCATGTTGTTCAATCTGGTTCTGACTGCATACTTGGTAGGAAACATGAAAAATTTAGTTGTACATGGAACAAGCCGAATCGGGAGATTTGTAAGTAATATGTTTATAATAGACTTATTTGTAGGAAAGCTATATGTCCATGTTTTCTCTTTTCAATGCAAAATTGTTAACCAATTGTAGGATATAACTTTCATTTTAAATGTAGAGGGACACAATTCAAGCAACTTCAAGATTTTATTTTCGGAATTGGATACCACTGCAATTATAGGATCAAATGTTGGCACACTTGTGCCTGAAATTCAGTACAGAGGGCTTGAAACAAGAAGAAACTTTGACCGATTTTCCAAAGGCAATCCATACAAGTGTTGCAAACTTCTTGTTTTTCCCTATTATTTATACAGTGTATCTTTTCCAAGGAGTGTCACATGATTTCTTTTTCTAGCTGGTAAATACCATGTAATCATGATAAGCAAGCCCTTTTCTTTGTCTTTGTTAGTGGGATTTAGTTAAAAAACATAGAGAAAGAATTGACCCGATAGTTTCTTATGCTTTGAAATGTTTCAGAGATGGAAGCACCCACAAATTTTTATGTGTTAGTGTCAGGCTTTGTGGTAAGTATCTTTTTGGATGTTTTCAAAATTCCATCATTGGTTTGCTTTATTCCTTTTCCTAAATGTGTGTCTTCAGTCAGAGAACTAGACAAATGGTTGGTAATGTTCATGTGGAGTTAAGATTACAAAACATTTTTGTTTCTTTTTTCATCACATGTTAGTGTTAGGAACCCATGTCAACTCTTCTATTTACTTTCTTAGTATATTGTTGTTGGACACATATGCTTTGTAAGTCGTCCCGTAGTATTTGTTGATCCATAGTTGTGTTATTGTTGTTTGGTGCATATGCTTTGTAAGTCGCCCATAGTATTGTTGATCCATAGTTTGTATTGGTCCATGGTTTTGACCCATAGTATTGGCACCTAGACTTAGTATATAAGTGTGTGTTGAGGCCTATGAAGGCACCGTGAAGTTATTTGTATTGAGCTTGCTCAAAGGAGTTTGCCCCCTTGAAGTGGTCCGTGATCAATATAAAAGTGATTATGAGTTCTGGAATTTCTGCTATTTCGCATATTCTTATTAATTAATTGTTGCAGGTTCTTCACATCTGGTATCAGAGCACTTTCTTGGGCTCGCTGGGTGAAGTTTCTGCCAAATTTTTTTTTTCGCATCTGTTGCAGCTTCGGATCTGGGAATAATCCCTGTCCACTTAACTGTGGGAAGTACTTCGGCATAAGCCCTAAAACTCATTGTGAGGAGTACCACAGGAACCCCGAAGTACCTGGCGCATTGAGAGGACCTGCCAGCGAAAAGGGAAATGACCCCTACCTGATTGACTAGTTCCCACCCGTGAGGTAAACAAAGAGTTTTCGTTTGTGTCAAAGTAGTTATCAGTTTTACTTGAGCCGTGGAGTGAAGGGTACTGCCCCAATACGCAAGCCATCAAACAACATTGGTGGCCGAGTGAAACCCATGAATTCTCAGGAAGCCGCACATACCTGGGGTCCATATCTATTTTCAGCTTAACTGTTGCTGCACCATTTCTGATCTATTTCAGATCCAGCCATTTTCGATCCAGTCGGTGCTGTTTCAGATCCCTCTGTTTTCGATCACTTCCGCGCCATTGCAAATCTATCTATTTGAGATCCCTTCCACATCGTTGCAGATCCATTCCTGCAATTTTTTATTTTTATTTTTGGCCATATTTTCCTTGTTTTCACTCCGTTTTCCCTGAAACTTCACTGACACCCCTGCAATCCCATTCTCCATATTTCATTCCTGAGGACCCTATCCCAAATTCCACTTCCTAAAGCCCAAAATCTCACATTTGTCTATTTTTAGGGTTTGCCATAACTTCTTCGGATTTTACCCAATTGCCTTCAAATTTTTCCACCAAGTTCCTTTCTTAATTCTGCTTCTTTGTCCCTCTCTGCCAAATTTTCTCATTCTTTCACCTTGCTTCTAAAATCCCCATTTTTTTCTTCCCTATCCATTAGAAAGTGTCTAAAACCTAGTCAAACCCCAATTACCCCTTCGAGTTTTTCCCAAATCCAAATTTCTCTTTACTAAATAAGCTTTTGCTTGTGTTATTCTATCCATTCCCCCCCCCCCCCCCCCCCCCCCCGGGCCGAAAAAAAAAACCTGGTTATGGTTGTCACCCGCACCGAAGCAAAAACCATGGAGGAAGGATGAAGCACTTGCAACCATCCAAACCAAACTCCAAGATCTGGATGAAAAATTTCTCATCCTCCATCTTCAACATTCATCCATGAACAATAACCGACAGCAAGAATATTTTGCAACCACTGGGTTCTCTTCTTCCAACCATTTCGGTAGTCCGAAGCTTGAATTTCCTCTCTTCAATGGTACTGATCCGACTGGATGGGTCTATCGTGCATAACAGTATTTCATTTTGCATAATACTTTTGATGTCTAAAATTTTCCACTTGCATCCTTTCATTTGGAACAAGAAGCCCTTCAATGGTACCATTAGTACATCAAGGCTTATGACGAGCCAAAATGGACATATTTTTTCCAACTCCTTTTGAAATTATTTGGTCCTAGTGCTTTTGATGACTTGACCGAAGCACTCACTAAACTCCGTCAAAGTGGCACTGTGAGAGAGTATCAGACCGAATTTGAGAAATAGCCAATCACACAAAAGGCTTGTCTGATGAATTCTACAGGAGTTGTTTTATCAGTGGTCTTAAGGATGAAATCTGGTTAGAGGTTAAAATGTTCTGTCCCAACACAATGATGGAAGTCCTAGGGTTAGCTAAGTTGGCATAAGACAAGATTGCAGCCCAACAGCGCTCCAAACCCACTTTTGTTCCCTTCCAAAATATGGGTTCTCAACGACCTCCCATTCCGCAAGCAACTCGACCAACTCCTATCAAGCATTTGTCTGAAACAGAGATGCAGGCATGCAGAGAAAAAGGGATTTGTTATAATTGTGATGAGAAATTCACTCGGGGACATAGATGTGTTCAACAAAATCTCTATCTCTTGGATATGGGTTCTCCGCTTGCCTCTAAAATTGGTGAAGAAGCTCCAGATCCAATGGATGCTCAAGTCGACATTCAGGAGCCTCCTATTGACCCCCCATCTTAGGATGAACAACCAGAGATATCTCTCCATGCTTTATCCAGCATCACCACCCCCAAAACAATGTGGGTCAGGGGTTATTTCAAGAAGCTTCCTCTTACAATACTCATAACTTCATTGACCCCCGGATCGCCAAATAGGCTGATTGTTTTGTCCATCCTTGCTCCAACTTTGAAGTCATGGTTGCTAATGGAGGCACCTTAACTTGCAAGGGAAAGTGTCACAATGTGCGTATCTCTCAGGAAGATTATAACTTGTGCTCTGACATGTTTTCCTTGTCCCTAGGAGGATGTGATGTGGTTTTGGGCGTTCAATGGTTATGCACACTTGACCCCATCTTATGGTATTTTGCTAAACTTTGGATGCAGCTTTCAGTCAATGGAACACAACACAAATTTATAGGCTTACAACCAAGGTCTCTCTGCATCATCAGTTCACATCGCCTACAAAAGATCCTTAAGAATAATTCACATGGTATCATCGCTTAGCTCCATTCCATTCAGATGCACCCATCAACGGTCTCCACTACTTCCTTGGATAGATATGCAGGGGTCTTTGCTGCACCAGTGGGATTTTTGCCATCAAGAGACCTTTCCGGTAAGCATTTAGCCGTGTCTACATCTCAGTAGGAAATGATGGCTATTTTGCATGCAGTACCGATGTGGCAGCCATCCCTATTAGGGAATTATTTCTGCATCAAGACTGATCTCCAGAGTCTAAACAATTTCCTGGAACAATGGGTCTACTCCCCAGCACACCTGAAATGAGTTATCCACCTCATGGGTTATGACTATGCAATCACTTACAAGAAGGGTAAGGACAATGTGGTGGCAGATGCTCCTTCTCGCACATTTTATGACCCAGTTTCTCTTACAGCTATTTCTTTGCTTGTTCCAAACTGGTTGCAATATGCTCAATAGGGCTATCTCTTCTATGAACTCCATGCTTCTTCATCGGCAGGGCACTCCGGGTTCCTCCAAAAGTATGATTGGGAACAATGTAACTTCTTTTGGCAGGGACAGAAACTGCCAATTCAATAGATGGTGGTTGACTGCGATACTTGCCACGTCAACAAGGGTGAAACAACACTCCTTTCGGGACTGCTCGAACCCTTTTCCATCCCTACACAGATTTGGACAACTATTTCTATGGATTTCCTATAAGCGCTCCATTGGTACAATACCACATCTACAAGGACACCATATGAAGCAGTCTATGGACAGGCACCACCAGTTCTTCTTCCATACACCCTCAACAACTCCCCAGTTCAAGCAATTGACTCGGTTCTTCGAAACCGCGATCAGATTCTTCTCATTCTGCAGGACAATCTTCACATGGCAAGAATTCGACTGAAACAAAAATTCGCTCAGCGCCGTTCAGAGCGCACTTTTCATGCAGCTGATATGGTTCTTCTTCAGCATAACAAGCAATCCTCCTGAACCTCAAAAGGCTTTAGAGGCCTAGAATGCAACCTGAAGATGCTACAAGGGAACTACTCCGTCCAATTCTGCATCAATTTCCACATCTAAAGCTTTGAGGACAAAGATTTTTCTAAGCGAGAGGGGATGTTAGGAACCCATGTCAACCGTTCTATTTACTTTGTTAGTATATTGTTGTTGGATGCATATGCTTTGTAAGTCGTCCCATAGTATTTGTTGATCCATACTTGTGTTATTGTTGTTTGGTGCATATGCTTTGTAAGTCGCCCATAGTATTGTTGATCCATAGTTTGTACTGGTCCATGGTTTTGACCCATAGTATTGGCACCTAGACTTAGTATATAAGTGTGTGTTGAGGCCTATGAAGGCACCATTAAGTTATTTGTATTGAGCTTGCTCAAAGGAGGTTTCCCCCTCGAAGTGGCCTGCGATCAATATAAAGTGATTTTGAGTTATGTCATTTCTGTTATTTCGCATATTCTTATTAATTAATTGTTGCAGGTTCTTCACAGTTAGCAGACAAGGATAGAACAAACCAGGCAAGCTACAATTTTTAAAAGAAAAGTGATTATTTGGTTCTTAATATATTATTGTCATGAGAGAACCATTCCAAAACCTTAGTCTTTTTAGGGATTTTTTACGTGACAAGCATGGAATTAGAAAGGGATAGAACTTATATACAACTAAATTTGGGGCAACCATTTATTTCAATTTATGTTTTTTAGTCACACTAGAGAATTAAGTACAGAAAATGACATGGTTCTTTCCACAATGACTTAGTTTATTTTTCCTCCTACATTGGTAGCTTCTACAGTGTTTTGAAATCACAAAATTAAATAATTCAATTAGTTTAAGTTGTTAACTTATCTCCTTTTGCATTCCATATTCTTGGGCAGTCCCAGCCCAGAGATGTTTTTGGAGAAATTTGAATGCTCTGTTACAGACCACAACTATACACAGTCCGTACAAAGAGACTTTCTCAACTTTTGCAATCCAATATTGCAGACACAACAATTATCATGAATAACCTTCTTAATGTTTGTAACAAAAAATTACAATAAATGCATTACCTGCACTTACCAAAGGAGGATATTTTGTTGGAATAGAATGCCTTCGTTAGTATTGAAGACATACTAAACCTCATGTCGATGTGATTCTAGTGATTGAAGTACATAAGGACCCAAATTTTTGAGAACTTTCAAAAGAGATAGAGCAGCTGCTAGCAAAAGAAATAATGGTTGTACCTATTAGTTTATGTTTTGTTGCTTCAATAGGAGATACTCTTCTTAGTTAGATAATCTTGTATCTCAATACAATACAAAATAAATTTGTTTTCACCAACATCATTCATCTTTAACTGTTGAGTCATTCAAAATTTTCATATTAATTATTGGATGAACAAGTATTTAACAATAATTTTTCAATAATGGACAGGGAAAATAGTGTAGAAAATTCAAATGATTTAGGATGCATATAACAGTGATGATATGTTTGGCATTATTGATATTGGGCCATACACTTTGAAAACAACGCATTTTAAGGAGGTTGCGAATTACACCTGGCTCCACTGGTGAAAATTCCCACACACTTCCTTTCCATCCTGGGCCTCAATGAAGAATTTAATGTTTCTAGAAGTGTCATATAGCTTATTAAGCACACCGGGGAAAGGAAAGGTGAATCACAAGTAAATATAAATTTATTGTGTTAACGTTTGTATATATAATCGCTATTAATGTCACACTGCAATTGTGTAGATGAGAATTATAATTCTCATATAAGTATCTCTCTGAAGATCATCAAGGGGTTCGAGAAGTTTAAAAATATTTGATATGTAAGTGTTGTATGGTGCTTGGATTTAGAAGAGCTTCCAAGTACGGAAATATTGGTATCTTTGAAGGATTTGTTTCTACCGGGTTATTTATACCAGGCGAGGTCAAGTTACCAATGGTAAAAGAGAGAGCATGCCCAATCCCAATTGGCGCAGTGTACAAAGATTTGAAATCTATAAGTTAGTTGGCGGTGTGAGTTAGAAGAACTGCCAAGTATAGAAACATTGCATTTTCTAGAGGAGTTTTGGGCATAAGGATGTTTGAAGCTAAAGAGGATACAAGGGTTTTCACAGTTGAAAAATCTTCAGCACCTACATGTTATTGGGTACTTTGAGTTGGAAGAGTTACAAAGTATGGAAACAATGGTATCCTTGGAGGTGTTAGTGCACATTCAGATGCCGAAAGTTGAAGAGAATAAGTGGGGAAAAAGATCTGGAAAGTAAATGTTGATGAGTGATGTGAGTTAGAGGAGGTGGAAGGTGTAGTGAGTTAGAATTGGTGGAAGGTTTTGATGAACACTATACATGGTTGGATAAGCTGGATACCTCCAAATCTCCCAAATTACAGTGTCCTATGTGGGAGTAGTGGACCAGCTATGCAGGCGATCGAAAGAAGGGATGCCACTTACATGAAAAGTAAAGCAAGAGGAAGCAATCGCGTAGTTAGACAACTTGGTTTTGCAAAGAGAATAATTTGATGACTCCAACAGCTGGCCGAAATGTTGGAATATATATGGCATTATTTATCATATTTGCATGGTTTATTATTTAATTTTTGTTTGTGATGGTACACAGTCATTTCTTTTGTATATGACATTATTTATCATATTTGCAAGTTTATTATTTAATTTTTGTTTGTGATGGTACAAAGTTGTTTCTTTTGTATAGGGTTTATTCGCAATTTAGCTATGTGTGCTTTGATTATTATTTAAATAAACTTCAAAGCAACTCAATTGATTGAAAAAATGAAGTTTCATTAGTTTATAAATCAATTACTGTTTTTTTTAATAATGTTTAAAAATTGAAGTGGCAAATATTGCTCTTTTTTAAATGGTTTAAAACTAGAATGAAATAACAAGCTTTATTATGCTTGTTATTTTATAATTGAAAAATTAATTAATTAATAGTTTAAATTTATTAAATATTTACTAGAATATGAAGAAAGGATTTTTTTTTGTGTTATTTTTAATAAAATGAAAAAGGTATTAAATTAATGTTAACAATTTGTAAAAAAATAAAATTATATAATATTTGTATTTTACTAACTATAAAATTATATAAGGTTAATTTTAATAATTTAAAACAAGTATTTTAAAATTGAAAATTTAATTAATTATTTAAATAGTTAATATTATAATGATGATGATGCTGATGATGGTATTTAATGTCCACTGATACCAATCTCGGTCTATTGGACCTTGAGAAGATAAAGATTATTTGATTTGCTTTAAAATACTATTTCTATGCTCAAAAAGCTTAAAGAGGAGTGTCCCTAGCTCGCTATAGTTTTGGGGATCTAGAAGGTTAAAGAGGTGACTGTTGGAGCAAATATTTTTGAACTGAGATCTAATGTGGGTGAAAGTCGAGCATTATAAGAGAAAGTGATTTTCATCTTCCACGCTATTAGACTCACATAGATGACAAATCCTTTCAGCCCAAGGCGTTTTAGGGGTTGTCCAATGCCCAGTTTCACTATGAAGCTCATGAGAGTTTGTTTTAATCTTGACAATATTAATTTTTTTATTTGAGCTTGTTAAGATAGAATATAAAGAAAGAAATTGATTTTTGATAATTTTTTAATAAAATGGAAAGAGTATTCAATTATTGTTAATTATTTGTAAAAATAATTATATAATATTTATATTTTACTAATTATAAATTTATAGATTTTGGCAATCATATAATGTCAATTTTAATAATTTAAAGCACACTCATAAATTATAGTATTATGATTCTAATATAAATATAGATATCAATAGATATGGGAAAAATGTGTAATGCAAAAAATTAATATGTTTAAAATACAAAAGAAGACATTTTATAATATAGAAACATGTATTTTACAAATTCTATAAAATTTAAAATATACATGAATTTCTCGTAACTTTGAAATGACATTTATTTTACAATCGTAAAGAAATTTGAAATTCACAGATATAACAGTGTGATGTTATATGAGTATTTACATGTTTAATGCAAATGCAAGATAATGGAGATGAATAAACTTTAAATAATAAGTTAAAAGTCCATGCTCATCTTGTAAGTGTAACATGTTGTTTCAAGGAAAAGTAGAGTAGAAAGAAACACTTATTAAATAAACTTAATTAAAAATATTAAAAGGGGACAAACAACCTTTATTCTTACTAACTAGAGTTAATGTAATTTCTATAAGTTAAATCAACCCAATCCCAAATGAAATCAACTAATAAACATGTAAATGATGGCTCCAAGATGAGATCAACTAATAAATATGTAAATGATGGCTCCAGGATGAGCTCAACTAATAAATATGTAAATGATGGATGCTAGGGATAAAACATGTTTTTCTTAGAAACAAGAGAGTAAAGGTAGAACCCTAAGCAATGTTTTACATGGTACAACACTGGGTATAATTTATTGGATGGCATAGACAAGAGAGCAGAGGTGTAGATCAAGTACTATGCTTGGTTATCCATACAGCGTCTACATATGCAACGGAAAATGCTCACGTGAAAGAAAATTATTAGGTGACAAACACTAATACTACGAAACAATATATAAGATTATGAGTTCACGAGTTGGATAAACGCCTTCCACATAAATAAGCAAAATCCAAATAATCATGGATGGTCTTCTTCTCTTGTTCAACTGGGGTTTTTCAATTCCTTAATCCAAACTCCCTTAGTACAATACAAACCGGAGATGACTGGACATATTTTTAGAAATATGAACATCAAAATCACCAAATAAAAATAGATAATGACTATTAATTTGGTGGTGAAAATGCGAAGTTGGGAAACACTTTTATGACAACGGAGTGAAAAAAAACTAGTGTGAGCGGATTATCAAGCGAAAAAAAATTCAACCTCAAACTCTAGGCCGAGAGTTTGTTAGAATTCAAACTCTCGACCAAGAGTTTAATAAAACTCTAGGCTGAGAGTTTGAACCAATCGCTGCGCTGTACTTTTAATTAAACTCTTGGTTGAGAGTTTTAACTAAACTCTCAGCCGAGAGTTTGGAAGATTTTTTTTGGTCGAGAGTTCATGGTCAACAAAACCTGCGAAAATATCTGGCATCTTTCTGGAACATGCAATTTCAGCAAGCCCAAACCCCTGCAAATTTTAAATATTATTTTTCAGACTTGGTAGCAATGGATTCATCTCTGAATCTAGTTTCCAATGATATAATAATTGTTTCATTTCGATTTAAATTTCTATTTATTAATAAAAAATTTCTAAACCTTATCCCTTAAGAATTTTATTACTCTGAAAATAACCCAAAATAAAAATTCAATAACATAACAAAGACAACACCAAAAAATTTGAAATCCTCACAGAGATCTTCCTTGCCCCATCCTCTTCAAAAGGGTACTTTTCATTTTTTCAGTAAAAGTCACACTAAAAATAAAATTGAAGCTTACCAACATGTGTCGATAAGGCACCATTTTCTAAACATATGCTATTTTGACAAATAATAAAAAATAGTTCTTAAGTCCGAAAAACCTCAAAATATAGTCCATGCACAAGTGCAGTGTGTGTAGATTATGATCATACATTGTTTTACCTAAAATAAATAACCATCTCTCAAAAAACTAGTGCTCACGCTGGTCACTCATTATCCATGCCTACAATTTTCAAGTATATGCCTTTGGTGAGCACCAAATTGTTCCCATGACATGTCCATAAAAAAAATTAAAAAAAATATGAGTAGAAAGCTAATTCAATTCTCTAAAACATTTGTGTTTACTTCAAGTTGAAATTCCTAAGGGAGATATGGGTTTGAAGAGTTCAAAGGTGAAACACATAAAATTTAGCAGTTTTGTTTGTCAAAAACAAGCCAAAAGTGTTACCCAACTTCGTGTTTTCACCCTTGGCACAAAAGACTCCATGAACAACAGAAAGTTTTATATACAAATTTAAATCCATTATCATATCAAATTGTAAGAGTATAAATCTCATTAGGTTTCCTCCTCTATTAAAGCACCTCTTCCTCTCAAGAGCTCTAATTCTTAGAGTCTACTTCTAGAATGAAAAATCCAACGTGCAGGGGGTGTTTACTTATGGGGTGCTCTTAGGTAGCCTTGATCCAATATTAGAACCTATGGATACCCTTTGCATGGATCCTACAACAGGACACCAATATTGATATGCCATATGTTATAACACGACGACCATATTGATACACCATAGATGAAACATTCTATTGTAAATGGTTCTCAGCAGGCCATATTGAAAAGCCATGGATGAAACAATATGTTGTAAATGGTTCTCAAAAGTGTATTGGAAGGAAATTGTCAATACTATCTGACATTCCTAGGGTTTCTATGATAATCAATAGATGTTCAACTCCCTTTTGGTGCATGATAATCTACATATGTGCATTTCCCTTTTAATCAAATTTCAAAATCTTATGTAGGTCCATTGTACTGGGTTTGAATTGGATCCATATTGCGGCTCCATTATGCTACCTGTAGTAGTAACATTTTCCTAATTAGTAATCCTTCCTCTTATGTTAGGCTAATATTCTCAAACTTGACAACTCTAAAAAATATGTGCATATTAAAACATCTACGAAGATCACAAAAGCTAGGTCTAGAAAAGGAAAAACTCAAACGAAATTCGATAAATCTAAATCAAACAAAAATCCAGGTGAGTTTGATTCTTTATAAATCGTAGGTCGTCAAGCATGGCAAAGACTATGGGGATGACAAGCATTGAACTATTGATTTCCATTGGAATAAGGCATGCCATTTACATGTTGTAGACAAGCATATTGAAAGCACCAATTCTCCTTGACGATGGATGAATGAACTGCATGATGCCTAATATATGAGTTTGCAAAGGAAACCATTCAACAATAGAGTTGGGTTAGATAAGATATTTTTTTTGAGCAATAATATAGGTAGATATCCTCAACTAATACCTCTTGTTTACTTGTAAAGGTCTTGAGGATATTGATTCAATGAATTTATCTTAGTTAAGGTTTATTGAAAAAAAAAATCATTAGATATGTATGGTAGTTTGTGATTCGAACTAGATCTTTTACACATAAGAAGGCATGAAGAGAGAACACACAAATCCATTTAAAAAAATATATCGTTCTAAAAGAACCATCTCGCTTTAAGATAATTTTAAGGAAATTATGTTGAATAAGAATTCTAAAGAACCATAACCTAATAGTGAGAGAATTCTAAGGGAATTATGTTGAATAATAATTTTGAGTTCAAAGTGTACCCATGATGAGCATTTGTGATAACACAAATTGGAAAGATGATCCCTTGATGTTTCCTCATTAGAATCAATTCTTTCTTGTTCACATTCATATTTTACAATTCTTCCCCTCATAATTACATAATGGTTCGAAAATAATAGGAGGATGATGAAGGCCATGGTTTGACTAAGGTGAGAGTTAGGGGTTTTGTAGGGAGGAATGGGTGGGTTTTGGTGAGGTTGTGCAATTATGTGTGAATTGATTTCAAGAGTTATTAATCGCTTTTTGTGATGAAGAATAGTTTTTTTGTTTTTATAAATAGATTTCTTCAAATTTATTATATTTTTGAAATATTACTGTTAAATTATTTTTTTAAATTAAGAATTTTATATAACTATTATTTTTAATTGGATGAAAAAAATTGATTTGATGTATTTTTTCTTTACAAAATTATAAAATATATTAATATTTAAAAAGAGAAAAACTTAAAAAAGTATAATATCCATTTTTGTATTAATTTTTTAAATATAATTTCTTTTTCAATGTGTTTTCATAAATTGAAAAGGAAACACACAACATTTATTTATTTTGAATTGCTTCGCTGGTGTTCATAGAGTATAGGGTCAACAGTAACTCTTAAAGAATAGAAAATGATTTGTAGTAAGCCAATTTATTATTGTATAATATATTCAATTCAATTTAACAATAATATAAGTAAATACAAATGGTTCAAAGGACTAAAGATTACAAAGACTTGAAATAGACCCTAACTCAAATGCACCATCCCAAGTCATTTGTCTTTTATTTTATGCCTCTCATACCTATCCGCCAAATGCCTTTTGCTATGATTTACAACTATTTCAACATCATAACACACTGATTCTTAATCACGCACAAACCAATGTAGTTTCAAGTGAATCGATACATGACTTTTAAATAATTACATCTCATATCTTCAGTGTATTTCCACAAGCTTGTATGGTCTCAATGAATCTAGAAAAGTATAAAGGAAGAAAAGCAAAGATCCTTCACTACAAGGACACACAAATATGTGCCTTGATAGTTGTATCAATTGTTTCATGTTATTGTCCATCATAACCCTATGGACCTTTCTTCAATCCTCATTTATATTTCAGCCACTTCCTTCAGTTCTTTGTTGTAATAGCTTGAGGCCTTGGATCATGGATTTGTTGATAATGGTAGTATTAGAGACCACTACAAAGTACAATCACCATGGAAGATTGAAATATTTCTAAATGATCAGATAGGGTTTTGAAATACAATAACTTCAAAGTTCAAGATAGTTGATCCCACTTGATGCAATGGTCAATACAATACATGACGAAATGATAGTCTCCCATTTCATCAACGCATCTTTGTCCAAGCATTATGCTTACCTTCTAATATCACTACCGAGCCCTCGCACAAAGTTGAGGGACCCTTTTGGTGCAATTGTGCATTCGCAAAACGTGTGAGAATTGTGTAAATCCAAAATGCACGAGCATTACTTAAAACTAGGCATGGGCAGACTTCGACCCTGCCATGTCAAATGACATGTAGGCTAGGAGTCCAAAACGCATGCGCATTATAGTGATACAAAACGCGCACACGTTTTGGTTAATATAAACAAAAAAAAAATAGTCCGTGCACCGCGACACTGTTTTACCCACTGTCTCTTCAAAACCCGAACGCTCGAGCGTTTCATCTTACCAAAAATGCATTGGAGAAGCTCAACGTGGGAGATTTGGAAGCTCAACGAGGGAATTTTCATCTTGCACGGAGGATTGGAAAGGTAAGCATCCAAATCCTTGCCTCATTTCATCATTAAAAATATAAATTTTGATGTTTCCCTGAACTAGAAATCTTTGTAAATGAAATACCAAAACTAAAAATTATAAAATTTGTTATTTAACATATCTTAATTCCTCCCTACTATCAATCCCTTAATGAATTTTGCATCCAAGCTGTTAGACACAATGGCTCACTTCAATATCATATTCATCCATGAACTATGTACCAATCACATGCCATTCATCAAGTAAACACATTGCATAAGAGACACAAGATATAATCTTTGTAAGTTTGTCTCCATAATTTCCTCATCAAATAGGAAGTTGACTTGTCAATATTAAAATCAAATTTTAATTTGATTTCCATAAGCACCTCATAAATTATATATATATATATATATGTATATATTTATTTAGACTTTCTTTTTCCCACCTAAACGTGGCATTCATACCCACATCATCACCATTTTGTTTTGCTTCCAGCATGTCCACACTAGCTTGTAACTCATGCCCACAAGGGCCATATTTATGCCTTTGAACATGCCTGCAGCTATACCTTCTTCAATTTCCCGCATTGGGGTGTTTGGCATGCCTCCAGGATGCCCGCAGCTTCCACAGACATGCCTGCATATGCATCTTCAAGATTCCTGCATGTCACCTTGTCCACATGCTCGCATGTCCATCAGCTTCATTCCTGGATGCCCGCAGATGCCATAAGGGATGCCCCAATCTCCTTGCCAAGTGTCAACTTTAAGCTTCTTTGTTCACTTCACTTGTTATCTCCAAGTCATCCTTGTCCAGGGTATTAGGACCAACTCCAAATGACCACAATATGGGTCATTCGGCTCATTAGGTGTGCCAATGCCCATCACCTTGTCTTTTGTCTTGTCTTTCCTATCCTTAACCAATAAAAATACATATCTTTGCCACATCATCATGGTCTTTATGCCTGCATGGTCTCCACCCTTATGCCCACAAGGACCCATAATGTATGCCTGCACTGGTCATATGAAATGATATTTATGTTTGTAATGTATGCTTGAGTTGATACGTATGTTTGCAATTTATTCATTCTCACACAAAGTTTGTACATTTTTCATTTTTGAGAGATGTCATTATAGCACATGTATACGTTTTTAATTATTTGTTTTTATTTTTATTTTTTGATTGTAGTGATGACCATGGATGCACACTCAGACATCCAAAGAGAAATTCAGAGGCTCAGAGAAATTCAAGCCTCAATTACTATTGTTGATGATAGACATCGTATGCTTGCATCCAATTTGGATGCAATGATAGAGACCTTTAGTAGGTCTGATGGTGCACAGGAAGATATTTCCACATTCATAGAAAGAAAGAGGCAACAATATCAGGATGGACTTAGCTACAATGAAGTCAAGAAGTTGAAAATATCAAAACAACACATATTTTCCCTCTTTAGAGATCCACAAATGGGTGAAATCCCGAATGAAAACAAAAGGAACATTTCTATCGAGTGGTGTACATATCAACCATTCATAGATAACTGGATCGACCGATGATACATGTTGTTTGATGCACCACCACACAACAAGAGGGAAATGCCCCTATATTTTTTGAGAAAGATGTATGCAGAATTTGTGATGGGGAAGCATGTTAACTATTTTGATATCTTGGAGTACCAGGGCGTTGGGATGGGGATGCCTTAGCAACGTCCCAATACAAGGCATATAGATCCTAATCACCCAATATCTCCACCTCGTAGGAAGCTAGCCAGGCCAGATGTGCCGCTTGCACATCAGTTGGTCCCAGAGACACGGGATTCCTTCCTACTATTGGAACAGGCGGTTGTTCTCCATAGCACATATCTTCAAGGTACATATCGAGCAGGGCCATCTGAGCCACTATCTATGGGTTGAGTGGAGCCGCCACCTATCGGTGGGGTAGAGCCACCATCTTCCAGTGGTGGAGGAGCATCTAGTAGTGCCCCTAGACCTTTGCATCATGAGCACAGCCGAGAGTCGCACCCATGCACGGTATGTGGCCATCCTTGCTTTGGTCCTGCCCAAACAGATGATACCTTTACTGGATACTTTACACAGGTAAGTAAGTGGTTAATAATTTAGTGTCATTTGTAAATTATTTTTCGTTACTATACACATATATATAGATTGCTAATATTTTTGATGATTTGAAAACTTGTAGTTGCTACAAGAAGGGCACGGGGTTGTAGAACTTTCCGTCGATGATGCAGAGCATAGTCCATAGGCTCATGCACCAGCACCAGAAGGGCCTGAGGAGAAAGAGGGGCAAGAGGCTTATGCAGTAGCACCACCCAATGACAACGATGTTGTCATACTTTCAGGGACAACATCTCACGTCGAGGTAACTATTTCAACATGACATTATTTTAATATATGAGTAAATCCAATTAACAATTTAGTTCAATTTGTAAATTATTTTTCCTTACTATGTACACATATATAGATTGCTAATATTTTTAATGATTTTAAAATTTGTACTTGGTACCAGAAGGGCATGAGGGGCAAGAGGCTCATGCAGTAGAACCTTCTGAGTTACAAGATGTTGTCATACCTTCAACGACAACATCTCACGCTGAGGTCACTATTTCAAAATGACATTATTTTAATACATGTTAGTTTGTTATCACATGTTACTTAATTTATGCTACACAATCTAATATTTACAATTTTCTAAATTGTAGGTTGTAGATCCCCATCAGAGGGAAATGATTTCATCTAGTGATGCCCCCCCTAGTGGGGAGACAAGCGCTAAATAGATGATAGGTGTTCTATGAGTGGAAAAACGTTTCTTGGAGTTGATTGATGTATACAGTACATCGGTATGTATTTCACCATTGTCATTTTGTTAATACATGGTATTTCATTAACCAATGCATTTCTAACTATGTCAGTATTGGTGATTGTAGCCACCAGCCTCTATACTTCATAGACTGTCAGCAGTTGGATCTCCTCGTAGTCCAAATGTGCAAAAGTAACAAGTGTATAAGAGAGGTAACAAGTGTATAAGAGAGGTTCCACTCCTATAAAGGGTGTGGATGTCCTCTATAGCAGACACATGAGAGATCCATCTACCCCTCACCTAACAAGGGTCATTGATACTGCAGTTACTGCCACATCTGTAATAGGCACAATTCATACAGAGGTAACTATTTCAACAATCACAATCCATATTATTTAACCATGTTACTATATTGTTTATTCATGCATGTCTAAGTATTTCCCCATTTGGTGATTGCAGCCATTAGCAGCAGAAGTGCCCGACCCCTCTGCTCAATCCATGGTTCTGACCGGGTCTCCTCTTGTGGTGATATGTTCATTAATGACCAAGTTTTTTTATTCAATTTACCCAAACATGTTGATCAATGTTGAATTGTTGAATTAATTGAGATATGATCTTTTATTTGCAAAGCACAACTATAGAGAGGCCTTCCATGAGCACACCGCTCACATCTATACCCCATGAGGATTTGGTGAGTGTTTGTCATAAATAATTTGGCCATAAGTTAATTTTTTAAGTTTGTTAATGGTAGGGTATTCATGCGGTTATTTGATAAAAATAATTATTTTTTTTTGCAGAATCGTGAGAGGCAGAGTGATCCCAGGGAGATGGCCGATAAAGGAAAGTTGGGGAAAACAAGCGAAAGATTGATTTTTGATGTTGCATAGTCTTGTATATATGTATTTTGACATGTACATGTACACATTGTTGTACTTAGGGATACATGTACATTGACAGGCCATTTGAGGGCTGACTACTTTGCTATATTTTGTATTACAAACGTTTGACTATCAATGCATGATACAATATATTCCATATTTTCTCTTGAGTTTCCACTTGTGCGAGTGATGATTTATCTCTTCCACAAATTGATAAATTATTCTATTGAAATTTATTGCGCCGAGAGACACTCTACAGCCCAGTATGAGGGAGACCTTGTAACATTTGTCCATGTTTGTCCTTATTATTGGCCATAAACAAAAAAGAATAATACAAAGTAAAAAGTAAATATGAGGGAGATCTTGCAATGTTTGTCCATCTTTGTCGGCAATAAACAAAAAAGAATAATACAAAGTAAAAAGTATTAATACAAGAGGTTTGGACAAATATACAAAGTAAAAAGAATAAAAAAACAATACAACATCAAATAGAGTAAAAGAGAATAATACAAAGTAAATAATGCACCTCAGGAGATTTGATCTCTCTCGGCGCCTAGGATTTGGATCTTATAATTACATTTTAAGCAATATTTATTCTCTTACATTTATTGAATTGATCAAGTAACATCTCACCATTGTGTTATGAAAACATTATCTTAATGGAAAAAACTAATAATATCTTTCAATAGTTCAATGAACTTAGCAGATGCATGCTAATTTGATATCTAAACCAAAATTGTGTTTTTTGTGAACTCCAAGGGTTCATCTTTGGATTATTCATCTTGATACAATCAACACCTACAACCGTCAGCCTATGTGTGTGTGCATCGTCATGTTATTGGATTACTCATATTGTGCATCCTCATGTGTGCATCCATTTTCCACTCGTCATATTGCAAAAGTAGTCATATAGAATCCATGGAAAATGAAATACGTAACTAGTTTAATGATATTCCTTGATAATGTTGTTTTGATGAAGGAAAATAAGATGTTCATGGTCCTATGTTTGTAAAAGGGGTGGATTATCCTCATATGAAAATGTATTTAAAATTGAATGTTCTTGATTGATACAAACAATGATGTAATGGTTGTTCATTGTGATTTGGAGCCGACCTTGCTTCAATTTATTCTTTATTTATTTATTTTTAATTTCATATGCATGCCCACATTGTCACAAGTTTGGGCTTCCACACCAAATTTCAAGGGTTTAAAGAAGGGATCCATGTCATCAAAATCAGTCATGTGCACCAAGCTACAATATGCCATGTCATCATTCAAGTTCTTTAAAGGTATAATGGATTTACCATAATGAGTTAGGGATTATCATGTTCATGGGCTTCTTCAAATCATTTGGGCTTCAACAACATCATGACCACAATATGTAGCATGTAAAGGTTGCAATACCACAAACACCACCAAATTTCCAAGGGCCCAATTTCACGAAGACAAAGACTTCATTAAAGTCGTGAGCATGTTTGAAGGATTCTTCAAAATTTGTGCGGGATTCATGACCCCATTAAGCCATAAATGACCACAGAATGGGTCATTTGGCCCATTAGGTGTTCCAATGGCTCCAATGCCCACAAATGTGCCTTGTCATCAATGATGGTTTATCATGATTGCTTGTCTTTAAGTCCTACATTCTTTCTACTTGCCCGTATGTCACCGATGCTTTGTCATCAAGCTTTTGTCATCAATGCATCGTCCATATTATCAATCCATGTTACCATCATACTAATTAATGTCTTCAAACTTGTCCATTGTATTTACCAACATCTTGCCATTGTACCATGTCCATTTTCCATGTCAACAACCTCTTGACCTTGGTCATGTCATCATACCCATTTTTCATGTCAACAACCTCTTGACCTTGGTCATGTCATCATACTTAACCTTTTCCATTAATGTTGTCATCAATGACAATCATATTCATCAAAACATTGCCTCCATTTTTTATTTGAAACTTTGAATTCTTAAAAATGACATTAATTACTCAAAATCCAAATATATTGGAACACTAAGGAGTTGTTAAATGATTTGGCACACTAAGGACATAGAAATATACCAAGGGTGTAGTGTGGTAGGTTTGATTTCCACTCTTTGAATGACTAATTCTAGAATCAAAATAAAAAAATTTCAAAGTTGATCCCCATGTGAAAACATTGCACACTCCCTTACTGAGCAAAACCCTAGTTTCTACAATGGACCTGAAAGATGACACCTGAGCCATGAGATGGGAGGAGAGGGGCACCACTATCACTATCCCAATGTTTTGATTCGAACAGATTCAACGGTTTGTCGATTCGAGCCACGGTCGTCATTCTATGGATCATTCCATCTCGCATCCAAAAGGCCTTCAGGGACACCTGCTGGATACCTACCAGGGGAATAGAATGACGACCGTGAAACAAAACATAGATTTGGAGAGTCCTGCAAGTGTGTCTAGGAAGGCTCCTTCTGGGAACACTAGCCATAAGTGTCCAGTGGATGATTTTGTGAAGTTGACCCCTGTGTGCAAAAATTGCACACTCCCTTACTGAGCAAAACCCTAGTTTCCAAAATGTACCTACAAGGTGACACCTAAGCCATGGGACTGGAGGATAGGGGCACCCCTAGCAATATCTCGATGTCTTGAATCCAACGGAGTCGACAATTTGTCGATCTGAGCCACGGTCGTCATTCTATGGCTCATTCTGTCTTGCATCCAAAAGGCCTTCAGAGACACTTGCGGAATACCTACTAGGGGCATAGAATTCCAACCGTTTAACAAAATTAGGTTTTAGGGAGTCCTGCAAGTGTGTCTGGGAAGGCTCCATTTGGAAGCACTAGCCATAAGTTCTTGGTGGATGATTTTGCGAAGTTGACCCCTATGTGCAAAAGATGCACACTCCCTTACTCAACAAAACCCTAGTTTCCAAAATGTTCCTACAAGGTGACACCTGAGCCATGGGACCGGAGGATAGGGGCACCCCTAGCACTATCCCGATGTCCTAAATCCAACAGAGTTGATGGTTTTTTGATCCGAGCCACGGTCATCATTCTATGTCTCGTTCTGTCTCGCATCCAAAAGGCCTTCAGGGACACCTACTGGATACCTACCCGGGGCATAGAATTCCAATAGTGCAACAAAATCGGGTTTCAGGGAGTCTTGCAAGTGTGTCTAGGAAGGCTCCAGTTGGAGCTCTAGCCATAAGTTCCTAGTGGATGATTTTGCGAAGTTGACCCTCGTGTGAAAACATTGCATGCTCCCTTACTGAGCAAAACCCTAGTTTCGAAAATGGACCTACAAGGTTACACTTGGGCCATGGGACCAGAGGAGAGGAGCACCCCTACCACTATCCTGACATCCTGAATCCAACGGAGTCGACGGTTTGTTGATTCAAGCCACGATCGTCATTCTATGGCCCATTCCGTCTCACATCCAAAAGTCCTTAACGGACACCTATTAGATACCTACCGGGGGCATAGAATTCTCACCGTGCAAAAAAAATAGGTTCTTGGGAGTCCTACAAGTGTGTCTAGGAAGGTTCCAACCCAGAGAGCTAGCCATAAGTGCCCGGTGGATGATTTCGCAAAGTTGACCCCTATGTGCAAAAATTGCACACTCCCTTACCGAGCAAAACCCTAGTCTCCAAAATGGAACTAGAAGGTGACACCTGGGCCATGGGACCGGACGAGAGGGGCACCCCTAGCACTATCCCAAATTCCTGAATCCAATGGAGTCGACAGTTTTTTGATTCAATCCATAGTCGTCATTCTATGGCTCGTTCCATCTCACATCCAAAAGGCCTCTGGGGACACCTACTCGATACCTACCAAGGTCATAGAATTCCAACCGTTCAACAAAACCGGATTCCGGGGAGTCCTGCAAGTGTGTCTAGGAAGGTTATAGCTGGGAACGCTAGCCATAAGTGCCCGGTGGATGATTTTTCAAAGTTGACCCCTGTGTGCAAAAATTGCACACCCCCTTACTGAGCAAAACCCTAGTTTCGAAAATGGACCTACAAGATGACACCTAGGCCATGGGAAAATTTTAAAACGAGAAAACAAAAACAATATGTAATGAATGAGTATCTTCCAGTGTGATAAGTATGCGTTTTAGGTTTCAGTGAATTCAAATATGACTTAGAGTCTCTTTATTTTTGGGTCATTTACTGAGTTTTTTCTTTTTACGTTGCATTTACATTGGCTACGTACTTCAACAAAGTGGTTCCAAATAGATGCATCGATGTGGAAGCTGTGTTTTCCATCTTTGTCTCAAGTATGAGAAGACATGGCCATATTAGGCTCTTTAGGAATTGAAACATAGTATGATACAATCCCTAGGTATTGAATTCAATTAAAATTTGATCCCCGTTGTGCTTTCTTAATGTGAAAAGCTTCCCCCCCCCATTAAGAGTATTCGAAAGCAAAAATATCCTTTCCATGCCTATCCTAGTTTTATTATGCAATGTGTAGTTCATGAAACCCTAGTTGGTTTGTAATTTGTAAGTGTAGCTTAGGTATTTAGTTGAAACCCTAGTTTATGAAATGAATGCACAAAGAAGTCACTGGGCCATGAGAACACGAGGGAGAGGCCCCCCAAGAGGTAATCGCATGCCAGGAGACCAATGGAGTCGACTGTTTGTTGATCCGACCTATGGTTGTCGAGTTATGTCCAGTTGCAAGTTGCATGAAAATGTCGTTCAGGGACACTTGGTGACTTTCGATCCGGGATTGAAAAAGAAAACGGAGCAGCACGATTGCGTGTTGTTGGCTCCTGCAAGTGTGTATGGGAAATTCCGACGTGGGAACACTGGCTTGGTGGAGGGTTTTGCAAAGTTGACCCACCAATGCAAAATTGCATTGAAGGAAACTGAGCAAAACCCTAGTTTACGAAATGAATGCACAAAGAAGTCACTGAGCCATGAGAAGACGAGGGCGAGGGCCCCCTAGAGGTAATCGCACGCTAGGAGACAAACGGATTTAATGGTTAGTCGATCTGACATCTGGTTTCTGAGTTATCTCGAGTTGCAAGTTGCATGAAAATGTTGTTCAGGGACACTTGGTGACTTTCGGTCTAGGAGCAAAAAAGAAAACGGATCAGCAAGATTGCGTGCCGTTGGCTCCTGCAAGTGTGTATGGGAAATGTCAGCATGGGAACACTACCAACACTGGCTTGGTGGAGGGTTTTGCAGAGTTAACCCACCAATGCAAGATTGCATTGAAGGAAACTGAGCAAAACCCTAGTTTATGAAATGAATGCACAAAGAAGTCATTGGGCCACGAGAAGACGAGGGAGAGGCCCCCCTAGAGGTAATCGCATGCCAGGAGACCAACAGATTCGATGGTTGGTCGACCCGACCTCTGGTTTCCGATTTATGTTGAATTGCAAGTTGCATGAAAATCTCGTTCAGGGACACTTGGTGACTTTCCGTCTGGGAGAAAAAAAGCAAACTGAGTAGCAAGATTGTGTGCCGTTGGCTCCTAAGTGTGTATGGGAAATGATGATGTGGTAACACTACCAACACTGGCTCGGTGGAGGGTTTTGCAGATTTGACCCACCAATGCGAAATTGCATTGAAGGAAATTGAGCAAAACCCTAGTTTACAAAATGAACGCACAATGAAGTCACTAGGCCATGAGAACATGAGGGAGAGGGCCCCCTAGAGTTGAGTGGAGTATTTCGGTCTTTTTAGGACCCGAACCAACCAGTTGGTCGAGCCTTCTTACACATCATTGATATCTCAGTCCAAAATTTATGTGATTTTAAATAGAGGAGCATGAGCGCCTTTGAACTAGGAAGAGGTAAAATGAGCTAGGTTGAGGGCAATAAATGCTGTATTTTTTCACACAATCTAACGGAAAATGGCCGCGGGATTTGATGAGATAGCTCCCTATAATTCCATAAAGGAAAGAGTTCATCATTTAAAGCAATAACGTACCGGATGTTCAACCATCGTCCAAGTGGCTTGCGTATGCATCTAGAGTTTAATTTTAATCCTTCATGTCATGTCCTAGGGGTGCCCCTCTCATGTAGTCTAACATTTATATTTGTGTGGATGATCGATGGGAACATTATGGTGAAAAATGGGATGGTGATGGTGACAACATGGGTGGACAAGAACGGTGGTGATGTTCATGGTGGCATGGTGATGGCGACAATGACCATGGGGATAGTGATAATGAGCATGAAGATCGCGATGGTGCTAGTGAGCATGAAAATGGGCATGAGGATGTAGATATTATGGTTTACTTAGATGGGAGAAAAAAACAAAGAAAACAAATCCACGAGGAAACATGTGAAATTTATCAAGTTGTACCAAGTCTAAGCAATTTATCAATCTATGAAGCTATCAATGTATGGCTGCAATAGTCAAAATATTAATGTCAATACTCAATGATACCACGAAACAAAATCATAGCATACATGTACACCACAAACCTATAACAAAGTACTTGATAAAACATGCAAACCACATACCAGATTACCTACCTATGGTCATTCGACTAGAAGATCAGGATCACCTCAAATAGCAATGGTTTCCTTTAACCTCTCGTGCTCAGAATAAGGCAATAAGTATCGTGCCTTTGATGAGTTCTTCCTTGGCATTGTTTGCAGCTGGAGGTTTGTGCCAGTAACTAAGTTTGTATAATGGTATACAATCTCACTTGGTCTATAATCTTCATATGTATACCCTTTTCTATTTGCTGAGTGGGAAACCTAGTTCAAATATTCTCCATTTATAACCATCAACCCAATCGGAAAATCAACTCCCTCAAAGTCCCGCAACGAGACATTTAGGGTTTGCTTCCCCTCTAAGCAACGTGCCAGCCAATAGTCAGTGCAACATGCATTGCATCTCGAGGAAACCACTGCATATATGTGCCCTAGAGAAAATATAGTTCCAATGTTTTAAGCAACTAATTAGACACAACTATTTGTCAAAAATATCAAAAATATACAAAGCTAATTAGACACAACTAGTTGTAAAAAATATAAAAATTTTAATCGAACCTGGTTGTATGAGATATGATATGTTGTCATAATCTGGTTAAATACTTGATTGGTCCTCCTCGAAGTAGGATAATTCTATATCTATCTGTCGACCAATGGGGAGTGATACACAGTCCCAACTATCAACCCAATCCATTGATTCACATTCATCCCATTCACCACTACTGCATGGAGAATAGAAACATGACAGTTTCCTTGTCCACATTTCAAGTATAGCATTTTTCGATGTTCTAACTTAATGAAATGCACGAGTTCCTTGGATGGTCTTGCACTCATTTAACTGTGAATGATTTACATCCACCACCTCCCAAAAATATCTAACCACATGTGATTTCCTTGTTGAGTGATATTCCTGCCTTCTTGCTCCCTCCCCCATGACTGAAGCACACCATTCAGGGATGGTTTTTGCATTTCGGATGACAGGTCCATCTGTGAACTTCATTTCATGCCTGCATAATGCAATCTTTATGCACGTACCTTCTCCATCATGTTGAACTTTTCCATGTTCGGTCTCAAAATAGTTCCAAATATGTGGCACCTTGTGCCTTTTGTGGAGCATACACAACCATTGGAAGACATGAGCATTTTTTAATTGCCCTGCACAACCGTCAGACCAAATCCAATGTTGTTCCATCCATATACTATTATCCTTCAAGTGATTGCAGAACATTTGAAAGTTGTGTTGTACAAAAGCCAAGTCGTGACATGGACCATTAGGATGACCTAGTCCGAGTGATAGTATTGACTCTGAATCTCATTTTGCGGTTGAAGAGTGTAGTTTTCCGCAAAATCGACCACAAACACGATAGTCCCGATGGGAAATGTATCCCTGCACGTTCTAAACTGTTTATCTTGCCAACGATCCACATGCACATGCTTTACATATTGTTGTGTCTTTTCAAAGAATTCCTCCATGAAGTCGCAAACCTGTACCTGGTAGATCAACAATAAAGACATTATATCAATAGATTGTTACATATGAAATTGCAATCTGAAGAAAAAATAGTATCCAATAGCTCATTACCAACCTGAGAAGTGACCAATTATATTTTTTTTCTTTCGTTCCCTCCATCAATATCATACATGACATATTTGAATGACTGCAAGTTCACCTCCTGCCTCCCAATTTCTTGCTCATCGGTCACATGTATGCATTTTTCCAATAATGTGAATCCACCACACATTAGGCATGTCCCATCTATGCAATTTTTTTGATAAAATGTGCAATCGTTTGACCTGATACAAAAAATGCTATGTATAGAGTCTCTAGATGGCATCGGTGGTAATGTAGCTGAGTATTCCAGCACAAGAGTGTTATGCAATACACGAAAAATATATGTATATGTGTCATAATAGTAACCATACTCAATGTGGTATCAACAATAACATGTGTTACAAATTGTGTTTATTTTAACATACCATGGTTTGCATTTTTCAAAGGATCTTTAGCCCAAGTCAAGTTCGTTATGTTTATTCCTAAATCTCTCATATAATTCTGTTTGTGTCATATCAAGAAAATGTTCAATGTGTGTCTCACAATCCTTTGAAGCCCTTCTCAATTTTAATACTTCTTTTTGGTTGAAAGAGGGTCTAGTGTTGTCATGCCAAAATGCTTTCACTGATCCCTTTACTGCATCAATGAGCCTCATATCAGAGCGTGACAACCTGCCAATGAAGGCCCATACATTTGTTTCACCGATTTCAAGTTGTTCTCTTCTAACACAATACCTATGAAGTGTCTTCACATTCAAATTAATAATTTTGGATGTAGGTTTAAGAAAACGAAGTGTGCTAGTGTTTTTGCTCACGACTGATTGAGACAACAAACGGCGAACCCCATTGCGATCCTTTGAGCAAGATTTCCTTCCAATTGTACTAAATGCATCTACTAAACTTTTAACAATATGAGAACTTGGTTCTAACTTTTTGGTCATCTTTATCTTTAATGTTCTTCTAACAACAACCATAGACCTAGATTTTAACAATGATAAAAATAATTTGCACTTGTCACCATCACATTTAGAATAAAAAAAGTTATCAAGTATTTGTCAGGTTTGATAAGCAATAGCACGTTTAGACAACGTACCTTCAAGTGAACTAATGAGAGTTTCATCAACCTGTATACATTTCGGAGTTCTTTGGCGTGCAGTTGCTAATGGAGGTAAGGGTGTTGGAACTGGAGCATGTATAACATCACCAAGTCGCTTTGGCATTTCAATAGGAGCCTCTTGTCTTTCATTCTCTTGGATGGTCTCCATAACATTTGCTTCTTCCGTTGTAAATCCTCCACTCAATGCCTCTCTAACTTCATCGCTTGTATAACCACTACCCAACAAGTCATTCACTACCATATTCTGAGGTTGACTTGATGTCGGAATTGAAATGTTGGGTGCT